>OZ024864.1:13030496-13055496 GCA_964017155.1 Oasisia sp. SBJ-2009 | reverse complement strand
GTGATAAATTACTGTGTCTTATTTTCAAACTAAGCAAAACAGGACCCCAAAGCAGCGCCCTACCCCCGCCCGCTCTCCCGATAGTTAGATTATGAACTACAAACATACATTAAAGCAATATTTTCTGTCTTCCGGAAATATTCATACATTTAGGTCATTACGCATGCGCAGTGTAATTTGTTTAGCTTCCTTCCAATATTAAATTCTAAGTCTACGCTACTATGTTCGGCATGCAGTCACCTTGAATTATGTTTCTCCGCGTAGTCCAGTTGCACCATGTCTCTGCGTAACCCAACCCGACAAGTCTAAGCACATTTACCTGGTTAAAGCAGGGTCCGCTTTACCGAATAGATACAGTCACAATGCGTCCGTGTTCAGCAGTGCCGACATATTGAATGATGGAAATGACGACGTGTTTCTATAGTAGGTCATCCATTTAGATCATTGCGCATGCGCGATGTTATATTTTCTATGTTACACCCAATATCAAATGTTTGGCCTCGGCCACTATGTTCCCTGCATAGTCCAGTGGCACTTGTCACTCTGTATCCCAACCAGTTTCCAGTTCCCTGTATGATAATATACATCAAGTAGCAGGAGATATGACATTGAGCTACAGCAAAATCTCACAAAAAGTGACGGTAGACATAGATCCGGGTATTCTATTGTCTATGTCGAACATATTTGGGTTTAATAATTTTTTTAGTCACAAAATCGAGAGAAGCCGATTCCGTGGTAGCTATGGCGCAGGGTTTTACTCTATGTTTACACCAACATCGTGGAATCACATGTGATCGGGGACAGCGTTGTGCTGTTGTTGAGAATTGCGCCACTAGCAGGCAAGCACGGAGACATGGTGTCAAAGAGCTTCTTGCACAAATAATTAACGACGATCGAGCTCGCTTTAAGAGACGGTGCGGGACCAGTCGAGAGAGAACTTAAAATTATCACTCTAAACACCAGCCAGGGTGGTGAGGAAGAATAAGCATACTGTCTGATGCATGTATGCATTTAATACAATGTGCAAACCGTATTGCTTGTTCTTTCTCGTATTAGGGGGCACCATTTGTTCATTACCTATACGCCAGGGGCCCTGTGTGATCTGTGACCTTTTGACATACTTTTAAAAATAAGAAGCGAATGTTGACAGTATTAATTTGTGACCTATCTGCAAGTGGCAGCACTTCTTCACCACCTGTCCGCCAGGGGGTGCGGTATGACCGTTGACCTAGTTATGACGTCACTCCTTCCACCCTGCCACCGCGCCGCGCCGGAAGTTCAACCATCGGACCCTACTAGACTACGCATATGTACGGATGCGTTATGGCTGTCAGATAGAATATGAACCCCATAGAAAATGGACCCGAGGGTCTATATTCTATTACAAAATGTTGACCTCCCTTATAAAATGTAGACCCCTTTTTAAAAAGCTGAACTATTTGGTAAAATAGTATAATGCAGTTCATAGATTGTAACTAGAATATCACAGCCATCATTGATAACACTTTTGTAAAAACACTTTCTATTATTTTTACATTTAGCGACCATTGGCATTAAAATGTTTTTTGGGATGGTTGAAAAATTATAACTAAGAGTACTATTTACCATTTCATTCATTTATTGTCATCTCAACAAAATACAATACATGGGGAAAATAATCGTGTCCAAGTTTCATGTAAGACCAGTTCAACTCAATTTGAATCACAGGTAAGGCTCAGTTTCTAAGTTCCATCAGGAATAAATTATATTAACAAAACACAGGGGTCCATTTTCTATAACACATATATAATATGGACCCCTATCGAATAGTCTATGGCACATATAGGATATGGACTCCGATATAATATGGATCCGGGCCCAATTTATATGGGTTCCGTATTCTATTGGGAATATTAAGGTCCAAATTCTAAGGCGGTGTCCATATTCTCTAGGGAATACGGACCCGGGGCCATTTTCCATAGGGTCCATATTCGATATGACAATGGCAACAAAGTGGATCGCATAGGATCGCACAGTGGAATCGCATAGGAGTGCTTCTACATATGCGGGCGTGGTTGTGGTTTGAGGTGCGGATACGGATCCGGAAAACTGAATCGTTCCATGTAGCAATGCAAAACGTATCTGCACACGAATCGGACAGGAAATTCCAAGGAGTTACGTCATCACAGACGTGTGTTTCCAACTTTCAAAAAATTATTAGGGGGAAGGTGGTAGCCTTCTATACTGTTATCGGGGATTGAAACATGACGTCGCAGAAACTACCGTAGAAGAAGAATTTCTCCTCATCCTGCTATAGTTCACGAACTAGATGATTGTACGCACTACATTGACTCCGTTTTTAGCGATATTGTGAACCCATCAACGGTGCCTTCGCTTTATGTTTTACAAAACACTTGATACTCTGTCCCAACTATAGTTGTCATTTATTATTGCTTTAAGTACGAGCGCTGCAATACTGGTCAATTCGACGCCATGCTAATGTGCACATAGAATACAGCAAAGGTTATATTCTATGGATAATTAGCCAAATGGAAACGTCTTCATGATGGACAACGGCTGCGATACAAAGATGTAGTCAAACGACACCCAAAGGCTACACACACCGCCGTAGACAACTGGGAGACTCTTGCACAAGATCGACAACAGTGGAAGCAGGCCATACATAAAGGAAAGAGCCATATTGAAGAAAATATACCACAACAATTGTTACCAACATGATCACAATCTTCGCCATGGCTTTCCTGATGCTTCTGCCCCTATCATGTTCTGTGTCAACTGCGGGAAAGGCTTTAAAGCTCAAATTGGACTGTTCTCCCACCGACGAGCAAAGCATGTAACGGAAGAAACCCTACTTTGATGTCATCATCGGGCACGATGGACAGCAAAGAGAGAATGTGCACATCATCTAGACGGAAGCGGCTTTATGAGCATGCAATTTATGAATACATTTGCTTAATATATTATTATTTATTATGATTTATACATTAATAGTATTATGTTTAATGATAATTGTAATGTTTTTCTTTTTAATGTAACACAATTCTTTATGTGCTTGTCATAATATGTTAGACATTATATTCGTATCTTAATTACTTATTAGTTTTTTTTTTTTTATTATTTCAATATAACATCATGCTTACATATACCAATTTGTTTTTATTCCGGTACTTTTTACAATGGTATACTATGAACGGGCTGGTCCCTGAGATACGGCACTTTAGAAATGTTGGTTGTAAAATGATAATAATAAATAATGGAATCCTACAATGCTCCCATCTCGCGGTGTGTCACAATTAGAGCCAACCGCACTGCTTCCTGAACCACTCAAGACGCATGACCCTTTACGCACCCGCAAATCATAGCCGTATCCGCATGCCGTATTCGTGTTTACGTATTCTTAACTTAAAGCGACATGGTCCGTTTCTTGGCTTTTTATTGTTACTGCAAAATCATGTTATACGGTATAAATTATACCTATTATAGCGTAAAGAGAGTCAAAATATGTTTTCATGTACCATTTAGGGGTTGAAAATAGACGCAGTCAGGGGTGCTAAACTCTGTTTACACATCGACCACGAGGCGTTTTCGAAACCGTTGTAGGCGTGGCTAAAAGCCCAGGAAATGCATGATCACGCGATGCAGTATCACGTGAACACAAGTTGACGCCACTAACGCCACACCTAGCCAGGTGCACAGCTCCCAATTGGTAAAGGACAAAGGGTGGGTGTCACTCACGGCGATTTTAGTGACAGCGTATATAAACATTCGAAGTTTAACATTACGAAGTTAGTTATAATAATAATAATAGCTTTATTTTTCATAATGTCATGTACATACAGTAAAGTAATACAGTAAAGTAATAATTTCATGTCAAAGTACATGTTACAATGTAACAATTGGATTTAAGCAACAATGCTTATTTTCCTTATTCATGTATTTTAACAATTACGCAACAATTAATAATTCGTGAACATAAACACAAAAACCTATACAGCAGCATCATAATAGCGCAACTAGTTAACTAAAATAGTGAAATAGTGAATTACAAGTGTACCACAAAATCAAATACGTCGGTCGATGCACGTGTGTGACAAGTAAAATTGCATTTAAATAATTGTTTAATATAATTATAGAAAAACAATGTATAATAACAGTACATTCAGAAGAGAAACAACATATTACTGATTTTTCATAAGCAGATATTTGACACTTTTTTAAAGATCTGTAAAGTGGCAGAATATTGTAGAAAGTTGTCTAAGATAATTATGGATGAAGGGTGTGTCCGCATTGCCAGGCGGGTGTGAAAGGTTGAAGAGGTTGTTGTATTTATTTAGCCATGTAGCTGTACACAAATAGCAATTGTAACTATTATACTAGTAGATTGTAACGCATATTAAATTAAGGTTATCAGTTACCTATTAGAGCATTAATATCAATCAGAAATCTATCGAGAATACATTTGCTTTTGTTTGAGCTATACTGCATTTATTGTATTATGAAAGTTAAAATGATTTCTTAAAGTTTTTATTTTAAATTCTCACTGTATTTGTAAATGTGTAAATAATTTAGCATTTCAAATTATTTGTGTTTGAATCCATCTGGAGTATTTGTAATTGTGCTTGAATATATTACTTTTCAATGTCTGCGTAATGTTATTGCTGTTTACAATGAGCGGCTTCTGAAGTAGCGAGAATGTGACCGATAATCTCCTATTTCCTCGTAGTTGATTTTCCCTTTTGCGGCATGTTAATGTTTTGTCACATTATTATAAGGGGTGGACCTTACAAATAAGGAAACTGTACCTAAGAAAATGCTTAAATGTGTACACAGTCACTGCAATCATATCAAATACATAGTCACCAAACGTCTTAAAAATACAACACCTCTGCTAAAATACATGCATGCAATTTATCAAATTTGTTCGTCATCCACAGTGTAACGTAAAAAATGGATGTAATCACTACGCTAACTACACTCTGACTAACAGCATGCGCCATACACTGATTAGTTAGCATATATCATACCACTTCTTCTACTAGTATCTCTGCTGTATTATACTCCTTTCCATTAACACAACTATTTAAAGGAACATGCAACCATAGTATTGAAAATGCGTTAAAATCCCCCCAATTCCCACATAACATTCATGATAGAATATTGTAACACATGTATTTTTTGTTTAATTTTGTAAGAATGTTATACATCATAAAATTAATCTTGAAACGTGCATTTTCACTGACCATGGGCGCTGCCATTGTTGCCCATTTCACGGGGAACTCACGAAGATTAACGCGAGAGAATGCGTGAGCGTGACGTAGGCGGTCCACCACCTCAGCGATATAGGCGTAGCATAATATGTAAACACTAGCATAGCGACATGAATCGAGTTGTTTTATGAGTCTTGTGATAATGAAATGCTTGAATATCAAGCATGCGGATGTCAAAAGAAGGCAGGAGAAGGGTCCGTGAAAGGAAAACGATTTGTCCAAATGCCAATAAATTATCTACGAAGCCCGCCGTCGAAGGGCAAGTTGGCGAGCAAATGGCTCCACAATATAGGTACGCGTCATACAGTGGAAACATTCAATTTCAACCGGAAAATGGTTTGCCAGGACCATGTCACCGTTGATGTGGAACACAGGTTGCCGGGATTGGGTGAAAGACGAATGTTGAACGAAGCTACTGTCCCCACTGAATTTGTGCACAGAACGAAAAGTTCGGGGCCGAAGCGAAGGGTCGGTGTTGCACGCGAAGAAGGGTCTCGCTAAAGGGACGAACTTAATGTATGCAAATGCTATATATGGGGTACTAGAATATCATTCAATGCATTTCCTTTATTATAATAAAAATCAATGATTAGTAAAATATTCATTGAGCGACGGTCGACTGGAATAATTAGTTGGATAAACGATTTGTTTACATATGAAAGTGGGCGATAATAAAAGTTATTAAGCTCCGTCGAACCAACCAAGTCCAAAATGGATTGCGCGATTTCCTTTGTTTTAGTCTCTACTTGAGCATCATTATTCTTTATCCTATTCTTTATGAATGTTTATATTATAAGGGACGGCGTTTTTTTATAACTAACGCTCTGTAACTAATTAAATGGATGAATATATCTCAGACTCAGTGGGTACGTGAAGAATTCGTTTTGTTTTGCCCACCCGAGGCGCTAGTGGTGGTGGATCTGTGACATCACACGACCACAGCCGAAATGTCCAAAATGTCAGCCTCCAGGGAGGTTCACTAATTATCCTTAAAAGTTAACAAATCATTTCAGAAAAAAATAACAAAATATGGGATATGATTCAATGAACATTGTTTAATGGTTTAAGCAATTTTTACTTTTTGGGTTGCATGTTCCTTTAAGTAATCCAGGAAGCGTACCCGTGCTCGTACCCCTGTTGGCTCCCGTCCGAACGCAACCTCCTGTGGATATATTTATAGATTCCCCGAGGAGGCAGGCCTCAGCACAGCCAGCTATTGTTGACATGGCACCTTGACTAATGGCAGTACACCGATTATAGGGGCTGTGTCAATAATACAGTAGATCCTGTTAACCCTGAACGGTATATACCCTGGCTATAGTTTCAAAAATATTGATTTTCTGTAAATGCAACTCAAGTTGTGTATAATTTAATATTACATTGCTGGTTGTACGCTTGTTAGCAATACAATATATTGTATCTACAGCCTGTATGGCATACTGTTTGCATTATATTAATTATGTTTCACAGTTTTAAATATATTTATTATTTATTTTTATTATACCAAAATTAATGCACACATTATATCTTCATGGAGTACATGTTGAGATCATGAGTTCAAGAAAATCTTCCGACAAAGACAATAATATTCAGCTGTGCTTCTTTCACAAATAAAACTATACTGAAAGAAATTGACATGTATTGTACCCCTTCTAAGGTTGGCCACTTAATAACTTCAATCACATCTGGTATTAAGACTGATAGGTATGTATGCTGACAACAAACAAACAATTCCATTAATTAAGATGCATCTCTGGAATGACATACCAGGTCACTGCACATAAAAGAGCAAGACAGGAAGAAATCCTGTCCCCTATTCATTTATCCAAAATCTTACATGGATGGTTTATTTGAACACATAACAAAAAAGAGTGATGTGGGATATATGTAACAAAGGCAGCCACAATATATAGATATATACATAATTATATACATATATACATACATATATAAGGTATCCAGACATTTTGGTAAAGGACACTTTGGTAATGGACGTTTTGGTAACGGACATTTCGGTAACAGGACATTTCGGTAATTGGACATTTCGGTAACAGACATTTTGGTAATAGGGCATCTTGGTAACATGCATTTTTGTAAAACCAATAAATATTCTTTAAAGGCATTAATTAAAAGGCATTAATTTTCATATCATCAATTCATAAAAATGTATCCATAATGTAAAATAAATAAAAAAAACAGTTGTGTATTCAGTCACATTTTAATTCAAATTCAAACTCAAACTCACACACACACATATATATATATACATACATACATATATATATATATATATATATATATATATATATATATATATATATATATATATATATATATATATACATATAACTAATGTGTCCTGCTAGTCACTGGTTGGCTGTAGTGGTTGACCACTCTATCCACCACCACTGCTATTTGGAAGCCATGTTCCCTTCAGAGGCAAGCACCTTACACCGGTGCGAGGACAAAATCCCAACGGACAAAATCCCAACCGGACAAAATCCCAACGGACAAAATCCCAATCACTGGTTTATCTTGATTTATACATGCATGCATGGTTCGGTCCCATGGTTCATGTATACATACCTACTATCACCATGCAGAGCTGCTTGATGCACCCTACACTCTTATGCTGTTTTGGTTTATTTTGCTTCTTACTGAAACACAAATTCTAACAAAACTAACACCTGCAAGACAGTATTAACTGCTTTCATTTGTGCTCAACAATGCAACTCATCCTTACACTCCCCTTCAGAACACTGCCATCCTGGAAGTACATTCTCTCATCTAGTGCATTGTGCATTGTCTTTAGGGGCCACACACACCCTATTGATCTTAATGCTATTGATGTTTCCTTTGAATTTAGATGGTAGCAATTACAGGTAACATCAAGGTGATCCTACATTAACTGCATCTGTGAGTAGTTCAAAAAATAGTTCAGTGTCGAGTAGTCTAGGATTAGGGATATGCTATAAAATGATATGAAATGCTGGTAGTGTCACATTGTCTCCAAATTGGATATATATGTATATATCTTCAATAATATATATGTTACTATCGGATCGGTAAGACACTGTGGTGGACTATTTGTAAAATCTCAGTACTGGCAGGAGACAAACACGATTGATATCGCTACAAACAAACAGTGCTTTGCACCAAAATTTACTGGGCCTGAAGTTAATTAAATGCAATAAAAGGAATTGGTCACGTTTTAAGCAAACACTTAAGAAATCACCACATACAACAATACACACATCTACACAATAGATCAGTTTGAAAAACGATTGGTGCCGCGAAGCCACAGCAGACAGCAGAGAGAGCAGAAGCCAGGGGCACAACAAACATCAGATTCTGTACAAACAATGAGCTGCCCTGATCTAATTGAAGATGTCGAGCATATTTTTCCCTTTGAGATAACACCCTTACAGTGTGCGTTTGTGTTGTTTGATTGCATAGCAATAACGGCTTTTAATAAACAATGAGCTGCGCTAATCTAATTGTAGATGTTGAGCAAATTTTTCTTTTTGAGATAACCCCTTTACAGTGTGCGTTTAGGTATTGTTTGATTGGATAGCACTAACATATATATATATATATATATATATATATATATATATATATATATATATATATATATATATATATATGTATGCATACACAGAGAAAGTCTAGTCCAACAGTCCATCTAAAATTGGTTGGGATTTTGTCCGTTGGGATTTTGTCCGGTTGGGATTTTGTCCGGTTGGGATTTTGTCCGTTGGGGTTTTGTCCGTTGGGATTTTGTTCGTTGGGATTTTGTCCTGCACTCCCTTACACCATACCTGACTGCAGGTGGGAAGCCAAGTTACCTGTCTTCCCATCATAATTTACAAATGGTTTAACTGACTGATATCTCAACTGGTTACCTCCTGATATGGCAGACTGGACTCTGATTATTTTCAGTTGTTTTACCGAAATTTCTTGTTACCGAAATGTCTTGTTACCGAAATGTCCTATTACCAAAAAGTCCTGTTACCGAAATGTCCTGTTACCGAAATGTCCATTACCAAAGTGTCCGTTACCAAAATGTCCTTTACCAAAATGTCATGGATCCCATATGTACATACATACATACATACATACATACATACACACACACACACACACACACACACACACACACACACACACACACACACACACACACACACACACACACACACACACACACACACACACACACACACACATACATACATACAAATAATGACTATGTCACTAAACATATCGCCAAACGGAGTCGCATGTACATTGCCATCAATAAATGTCTGCTCTGGCAATAAGAATATTTTTCGCCCTTATTGCCAGAGCAGCTCTGCGGATCGATATTATCGCAGTTTCCACGCTACGATCGCCTAAATCAGTCAAAAAACGATACCAAGGCGTCATGTGTATCTGAAACAAACACTATGTCGACATATGTTCGCTAAGCACATCGCCAACCGGACGCGCATGCACATTACCATCAATCGATTTCTGCTCTGGCAATAAGACATTTTTCTTTTCTTATAGCCAGAGCTGCTCTGAGATTTGCACTGAAAATCCGCTAGGGGCGCATTGGTTTCTGCTCTGGCAATAAGAATTTTTTCCGCACTTATTGCCAGAGCTGCTCTGGCAATAAGGGCGAAAAAAATCCTTATTGCCAGAGCAGCTCTGGCGATAGTCTAAGCCTAATAAATAAGTACAGACACAAACTATAGCAACATCAAACTAAACTAAAAACTAATCGAACTACTAAAACAACTAAAATCCAACTTCCAAATATAAGTCCAGTAACTTTCAAAATGCTATAAGTAGAACGATCTTCCCAGTTACAAAATCCTCAAAAAATGCAACTTACGCTTAGGTAATCAGGAAACTAATTGGTGAACGTATAAATAAGTATGTTAACAAAAACATCGTAGTAAAATTTCAAAATGGACCGAGTGACGGTATATTATATATACTCTATGTGACTGTTGTATTGCAGGGTGAAGGCTCGGCAATAATATCAACAGCTCTCCTGGGCCATTTTAGGAGGGCGATTTTTAGCACTCCAATAGCTCTCCTGGGCATTTTGAGGAGGGCGATTTTTAGCTCTCCAAGGTTTTTCAAAAGGCAAGGCCTGCAGCACATATATTTGTTTACCTGATAGATATTCATTATCTGCAATGTTGAAAATAAAGGCTCTGTGTGGTCAAAAAATCTTACATGACTAATTATGCGCACAATTGTTTCTTGCAATATATATGTTTTATCTAGATATACATTCGGGGCCCTTCCCCAAATAGTATTACAGTAAGTTAGATACGGGTAGATAAGCATATAATATAGCTTTAGCAATAATCTTTTTTTCTAGTTTGTTCTTCACCTTTTTCATAATGCCAATATTCTTAGATATTTTACTACATAGATATTTAATGTGAGCACTCCAGTTCAATGTGTTATTTATAATTAAACCCAAAAATGTTATCTTGTTTACAGTGTCAATTTTTATGTCGTCTATATAAATGTCATTTGCTCTCTCTCTTATACTGTTCGTATTACTGAAGGTCATTGTGTGAGTTTTTTTATATTTAGAGACAGTTTATTGATTTTGAGCCATATGGACAGTCTTTTTATCTCAGAGTTCATAGCAATTTCCATTTCATGTATATTATTACCTTGCATAAAGATACTTGTGTCATCAGCAAACATAATTGTAAGCATTTTATCAGATAAAGCAGTTAGATCATTTATATAAATAAGAAAGAGTAAAGGTCCCAACATTTATCCTTGTGGAACTCCACATGTTATGTTGCTAAGGGTGGATGTTGTTCCTTTTAATTTTAGTCGTTGTTGTCTATTACTTAAGTAATTTTGTATCCACTGAAGTATGTTTCCTCTAATTCCATAATGAGCTAATTTTCCCAATAAAATTCTATGATTAACAGTATCAAACGCTTTCGCAAAATCAAGAAATACACCAATTACATGTTCTTTGTTATCAGTTGCCTTACAAATATTATCAATTAGCACTGAAATAGCCATTTCAGTAGAATAACCTTTCCTAAATCCAAATTGGAGATTAGACAAGATTTTATGTTCAGTTATATAATTCATCTGGTATACATTAATCTTTCAAAAACTTTTGAAAACACAGGCAAAATAGAAATCGGCCTGTAGTTGCCAATTGATGTCGTATCACCTGCTTTAAAAACTGGAATTACTTCAGCTATTTTTAGTTGATCTGGAACACATCCTTGATCAAATGATAAATTTACAATGTGACATAGTGGGTTAAGTAAGTTGGAGAAGGCCTGCCTAAGAATGAAAGGTGTTATTCCATCCCATCCAGGACTATAATTTTTTTAATTATTAATGATTCCTCTTATCTCATCTGGTGTGGCTGGCAGTAGAAACATTTAATTTCTATACACTCCTTTAAGATATTGATTAGGACTCCCTTGTACAAATGGTATCTCCTCAGCCAATTGTGGACCTCTATTCGTAAAATATTCATTAAATGTATCTGCTATGTGTTGCTTGTTTTTTGTTAATTTATCTTCAATTAGTAACTGGTCTATAGTTGTAACTACTTCTTTCTTTCCAATAATACCCTTTAATGTTTTCCAAGTGTTTTTTAAGTTACCCTTATGCTTATGAAGCTCGTACTGGTAGTATGCTTTTTCTGCTACGTTGATAAGGTAATTTAGTTTATTTCTATATCGTTTGTAATTAATTTCGTTGTATACCGTTGGTTTATTTAAGTACTACTTATACAATTTGTTTTTGGTTTTAATGGAATGTCTAAATCCCATAGTAATCCATGGTTTATGCTTTTTTGTCCTGATAGTTTTTTTAATAAGTGGAAATGATTTGTTGTATACAAATACAATTTCATTAAGGGACTTAGAATAACTTTCTTGGGGATTTATGGAGGCATAAATTTCATCCCATGTTATCTGATCAATACTTTCTTTGAATATAGTAGTAGCTTGTTCATTATGTATTCTAGTCTGTATTTCTGTGTCTACCTTCGTGTCATTAATTTGTTTAGTAAGTAAAAATATTAGTAAGTGGTCGGAAATATCTGTATAAATAATTCCATGTGGCTGATAATTTGTACCAAGTATATCATTGCTATATATATTGTCTATTACCGTAATGGTCGTTATTCTAGTAGGTTTATTGATGAGGGGTATAAACGAATGTTGAAACATTTCATCTATGTAGTCTTGTGTTTTTGTGTGGCTACCGTAATGGGTTAAATTGATGTTGAAATCGCCCATTATACAACACTGCTTATTTTCAACCTTAAGATAATCTATGATATTCATAACATGCTCAGTGAATGTGGTAATATTTGTGCTAGGTGGCCGATAGACAATGCCAACAATTATCTTCTTATTATGTGTCATAGTCCTAGTGTTCACTTCAATAAACACACATTCCAGATATTCAGTAATGATACTCATTTCTGATAATATAGTGTACTCACAAGTGAACTATGGACATACAATAATACACCCCCTCCTTTCTTAGAAGGCCTAGTAACATGAACACTTGTATACTCCGGTATTTCATATAAGTCAACATTATCGCTGTGTAACCAGGTTTCGCTTAAACCAATAATTGTGGATTTGTTATCCATCAGCGATAAGAAATCACACAGTTTGCCAATATTCTTCGGTAAGCTTCTAATGTTTAAATGCATGAGTGAGAATTCGTTCTCACTGAGATTATGTCTTTTTATAATTTCATTAATGTCATCCTCAAGATAATATTTAGTATTTGAAAAGTTAAATAAATTACAGTCCGCATGTTCCGCATCGCAGCATTACAATTTTCGATGCTCATGATACCTACATCTTTCATATACATTCAAGCGAATACGGTACACAATGATGCTCATACAATTACACATCACATTGCCAAGTGGTTTAATAACATATAATGATGTACTGTAGTTGTTAAGTTTAGGTGATTTTGCTAGAAAAATCAAACCAATAATGAAAAAATAAACAAAATAATTCACGAACCATGTGTAGATCATGAAGGTGCCAATGGGTAAGGCACTGGTGTAGTCCCTATCAACACAGCTCTGAATCTTAGCCAACTGATTTATAGTTCATTCAGGTCTTCCTCACAAATGATTGTTTTAATTCTGCCGTTCGAGTCCTTGGTGACGATTCTCCCATCATAGGACCAGCAGTCCTGAAGCTGGTGTTTTCGCTTTTTTCCCTGCATAAGTTCTGTTTCGATAAAACATTTATTGGCGGTCAGGACGCTACAATAGTTATAACTTATACTGGTTAACATGATTTTGCAATAAAAGTAAAAAGCCACGAACGGATCATATCGCTTTCGCATGCACATGACGGGGAAGTTCAGCTTCAGTGAATGATGGTCGTTCAGGTAGCTTTGCTGCATCTTTCAAAGCACATTATCTTGTAGTGAGTGCAGCGCTTGATGCAGACCGCCTGTTCCGCAAAGCACTCGACTTGTTCACACCGGTTGAGACATCCACGGTACCGCCGTAAACAGAGTCCCTCACACTCGAAGAACGAGCCGTCAGGCTTCGTCGTCGTTACGACAACCGCCGTCATGACGACAAGCAGTAGCGTCACCTGTCAGATATGTGTGAACTATACATACACAGGATCCTGCCACAATTTACAGTAATTTCTCTGTGGAAACAGTACGGTCAGACGCATGTAAAACGGTCAAGAGTAGAGCGAAATATCAGGTGTTGGTGTTTTTCTTAAAATATTTTTCCGAACATTAACACAGCCAAAGAGCTAAAACGTGCTAACAACGAAAACTTGTTGTTTAACTTAAAACAGTACCGTACAGATTATGCGTTTAATAAAAAATCTCTCAATAGTAATTTAGTGAATTATAAGGGGTATTTATTAAGCCGCACGCACGCACGCACGCACGCACGCACGCACGCACGCCCGCACGCGGCCCGCACGCACGTACACACACACACACACACACACACACACACACACACACATACACACACACATACACACACACACACACACACACACACACACACACACACACACACACACACACACACACACATACATACATACACACACACACACTTCTTCACGATATAAACCTGTCATGCGGCAACATATCTCTATAACTATATCAGAAAGTCAGATACCAATAGCGCATAACGACCGATACAAAGACGACAGAGACAAGCAGACTATTACTGTGAGTAAACATGATAACTTTTATTTACAGTATTATTTGTGCTTCATTTCGTCACTGCTAACTCCACGTGGGCGATCGCAACAGGCAGTGGTAAATGCAGAATACGCTCCGTGTGACTTAACTTACCGAATGTAGAATAACTTGTTACAACACGAACAGGGTTACGCAAACACAACAAACAAACAAACAAACAAACAAACAAACAAACAAACAAACACAGATACATTAATAGGTGCATAGAAAAGACCAAGGATCACCACCAACAATTGTGTGCAGTCACCGTCATAGTGGAACACGATTTGGAAACTAATTCCGCGGTGTGTCACTTGCGTGAATTCCAAATTATACTCGTGTACGGACGCATCTGGAATCTTTACAGGCAGCGATTCGGTTTTCCGCGTATTACTGCATCCATGCACGTACATTTCGCAGCACACGAACTCATTTAAGCCATTTCCACGTTTCTACGCACCCGTGCACCGCATCCGTACCTATAGGCTCTTCTGATACACTACCAGGCATCGCCGTACGGAATGCAGCATGATGTTTACTGACTATGTTGGATGGCCTCCTACCACCACACGTTCAGACAGTGTCAGACGGAAGTGCGACTATGGGAGACGGTCACCATTTCACTGTTTCAACGAGATGGGGGGTGTCAATGCGATACGCTATTTTCACTGGCGTTCGAATAAGAACAGCGCTTGTTGGATCGCCATCAGACAGTGTCTGGTGGTGACGTAAACACGTGCATGTCGTCATAGCAACGCATCCGATAGGTCACTGCTGTACGGCGTTGCCTGATAGTGTAGGAGGGTCTTAAGCCAAGTAGTCTCAGCGACAGTCAGTCCACTGTCTTGTTATGCCACGAGAGGCGTCTTCAAGCGCCTTAGATCTTGTAGCAATGAGAAAAGCACACTTTCTTGTAGTGGGTGCAGCGGTTGATGCAGGCTGTCTGCTCTGCCGTGCAGTCGACGTTTTCACAGCGGTTCAGACAGGTCCGATAGTCTCGTAAACAATCCCACTCGCAACGCGTGAACTTGCCGTTCGCCGCCGTCGTTATGGCAACCGTCGCCATGACGACGAGGAGCAACACCAACTGTGAGACAGGCACAGCGAGTGTAAACAAGAGGGGCGTGCCGTGCCCTTCATTTGTTGTTGCGTAAATGTCTCGGTAGCGATAGCACAGTCACACACCCGGGCAATCCAATATTACTTTTTTAGAAAGTTATGAAGATTATATATTACAGCTAAGCAGTAAAACAACATATCATAAAAAGGAACCATGGTTGTCCAAATAACATTTCAACGGGCTGATGCGTTGTGGGAAAAAACGTTTTTTTGACATATACTGCCATATTATTTTCAAATCTGCCGCTTAATGCTATGTAACTACTCTCAATATATGAGTGTCTCTTATCACATGTACACATGCACGCACGCACGCACGCACGCACGCACGCACGCACGCACGCACGCACGCACGCACGCACGAACGTAGCCAAGCACACAGCACCCCTCACACATACCCGAACGCACGCACGCACGTGCGCGCGCGCGCGCGCGCACACACACACACACACACACAGATTGAGCGGGAATGTGCATGGTGTGTATGTACGAAAACGCGAATGTGTGTGCAAGCGTGCGTGTGCCTCAATGTTTGTGTGTGCGCGCGCATGTGTGTGCGTGCGGGCGTGTGCGTGTGCGTGTGCGTGTGCGTGTGCGTGTGCGTGTGCGTGTGCGTGTGCGTGTGCGTGTGCGTGTGCGTGTGCGTGTGCGTGTGCGTGTGCGTGTGCGTGTGCGTGTGCGTGTGCGTGTGCGTGTGCGTGTGCGTGTGCGTGTGCGTGTGCGTGTGCGTGTGCGTGTGCGTGTGCGTGTGCGTGTGCGTGTGCGTGTGCGTGTGCGTGTGCGTGTGCGTGTGCGTGTGCGTGTGCGTGTGCGTGTGCGTGTGCGTGTGCGTGTGCGTGTGCGTGTGCGTGTGCGTGTGCGTGTGCGTGTGCGTGTATTTGCAAATGTGTCCTCACTCACCATTGGCTGTGCTTTCATCTTGGTTCGATATCTTGCCAGGTCGACGGAGCAACTGAAACAATTCAAAGGTCGTGAAATGTCTCTGTGTGTGATAGTAACTCCATAATATTCTTCTTGACCACTTGGTCCCTCTACCGTCACCCTGGTAGCCTCTCATAATAATAATATAATAATAATATAATAATAATTATATTTAATAATAATGTCATAATAGTATTAATATGCTAACACTAAGAAATACGAGTTAATATATAACAATAAAAAAATACTTAAATAAATAATAATAAAATAGTCGATAAAATAGTAGATAGTACAATGTTCACATTGTATAACTACTAATACGCTCGTTTAAAAAGAGGTGCGTCTCCTGTTGTATCACCCAGACTACTTCCGGTTGACAGGAAGACTCACACGACCCCTGACACGGGCGCGCGTAGGCGACAGTCTAGACGCGGTCGAGCAAGGAGTACGGATTATCAAATTGGTTGCGTGGTACATGTGCAAAGTAGAAGCTAAATAACAACTAATATTACGACGACAACACCAAATCCGCCAAAACCAGCTCAACCACAAAACCATAAAAATCACCAAAACCTTGACAGCACCAAAACGAACACATTTCAAAACCACGAAAACCGTAATCGAGATAGTATATGTATGTATGTATGTATGTATGTATGTGTGTGTGTGTGTGTGTGTGTGTGTGTGTGTGCGTGCGTGCGTGCGTGCATGAATGCATGCATGCATGCATGCATGTATGTATGTATGTATTTATGTGTGTGTGTGTGTGTGTGTGTGTGTGTGTGTGTGTGTGTGTGTGTGTGTGTGTGTGTGTGTACAATGTACGTATGTACGTATGTACGTATGTACGTATGTACGTATGTACGTATGTATGTATGTATGTATGTATGTATGTATGTATGTATGTATGTATGTACGTGTGTGTATGTATGTATGTATGTATGTATGTAAGTATGGATGTATGTATGTATGTATATGTATATGTATATGTATATGTATATGTATATGTATATGTATATGTATATGTATATGTATATGTATATGTATATGTATATGTATATGTATATGTATATGTATATGTATATGTATATATATATATATATATATATATATATATATATATATATATATATATATATATATATATGACGCGGCACGCCAAAACCAGGCGCTTGCCGCAGATCCTCGATCGGCGTCAGGGTGTAATTAGTCAGCATACCCTCAAACTGTCGAAAGTGGGGTCTTGGCGGAACCAATCAGCAAAATCATCAATCTTTCAATATTTCAATAATAGATACCATGAAATAATATTGAAAGGGGTAATAATGAGCATTTTAATGCAAGCCCCTCATTAATTTCACAGGTAATTAGTCTAATACAAAGCCGTTTTTAGGCTAATTTAGCGTACCATCCTGCACCCAAATAATTATTGAACGGATAAATTTAGTACTTCCTGCGAGACAAATGTAGCTATACGTTTTAGCTGCTAAATAACATAAAAATGAATCTAATTCGTCCAGAACCTTTATTGTTATTATTTTCATTCAACATCGGGATAGGTCATTGCAGGCCGCCCGTTCGCTGCTACATTCGCCTTCGGCGCGCACGGTGAAATGTCGCAGGCTTAATATTTAATACTTCATAATGATACTTTCACATATTATGAATATATACCATCTCTAGGTCTATGCAAAATTTCAGTACCATTGGAGCATTATAAATATGTGGTTGCTATGGTAATGTTCCATGATATCACGTGTTACGACCGATCACTTTAAAAACTCATTTTCTCGGAAGTGACATTCCACAAACTTATGCACTTGAAGTGGAATAACTTCGCCCATACACAAGATAGAATGTTTATTTTGGTATCATTTTAAAGCACTTCATCTCCTCTAATTGAATCAATAATAATACGGAATTGTCAACTTGCCGACAAAAGCCTGGTTGTTTTGGTATGCCGCGTCACACACACACACACACACACACACACACACACACACACACACACACACACACACACACACACACACACACACACACACACACACACACACACACACACACACACACACACACACACACACACACACACACACACACACACACACACACACACACACACACACACACACACACACACACACACACACACACACACACACACACACACACACACACACACACACACACACACACACACACACACACACACACACACACACACACACACACACACACACACACATATACATGTATATATATATATATATATATATATATATATATATATATATACATATATGTATATATATATATATATATACATATATGTATATATATATATACATATATATGTATACATATATATATATATATATATATATATATATATATATATATATATATATATATATTTACATATTGCGAATCCCGCCACAGGTGGGTGGTTCGGTACTGATATATATCGTCGTGTCGAAACTTAGGCAATTTCGTTCACCCTATACCGCCTACCACTTTCAAACCGCACTGGCCAATGTGGACTGACGAACATGTATGAATGATATATGTATGTGTGTGCGTGCGTGTGTGTGTGTGTGTGCGATCGTGCGTGCGTGCATGCATGCGTGCGTGTGTGTTAATGTACATATGTGTACGTAACAAAATGTCTCCTAGCCTGTTTACCTGCCGGGCTCCACACTTCCATTGCCATATTCGACATAGTGAAAGATCGTACCAGCTAACGCTCGACGTGTTCGGGCGTGTTCACGCGGGCAGCTTTGTAACCTATCCTCAAACTGACGCCATTTGTGCTCAACGTCCAGTACGAATACTTAGGGAAACCAACACATATGTGTTCATGTGTATGGCATCGGCCACTGAATGTGTATTTTGCAGTTAATTACATTTCCCTTACCTTAGTTTGCTAAGTTTGAAGTTGCGCTGTTTGTGACCGGTTACGTGCCCTGCTGGGTACTCTTATTCGCTGTGTTGCGTCTCTTATAAATTCCACTAACTACGAACGCTGTTGTGCGCATGCGTCAAGGAAGCAGCGTTGCTCCTTGACACGAAGGCGGCTTGTGTGTTAAAGAGGGACGCAGTCGTTATGTGAAGAGCAAGACTAACGATTGTGCCATAATATGTACACAAGACAAGCGAGTTCGCTCGAGCACTACACGTGTTGGCTAGCAGAGTGAGTCGTTGGGTCTTTTTAGTGTTATATGCCAAACTGCTACATTCGTTGAGTTGCTGTGAAGTGGTGTGGTCAATGTTCCCTGACGATTTTATCCGATATGTTGTCCTATAAACTCAGAGACGATTTAACATAATAGGTTGAAGGTAAGGGGCGGTCTCATACAATCGGAAAGTACATAATTATAACACACAACCACCTCTATGACCACGACTACCATCAACACCACCTTAACTACTACTACTGCTACTGCTACTGCTACTGCTACTGCTACTGCTACTGCTACTGCTACTGCTACTGCTACTGCTACTGCTACTGCTACTGCTACTGCTACTGCTACTGCTACTGCTACTGCTACTGCTACTGCTACTGCTACTGCTACTGCTACTGCTACTACTACTACTACTACTACTACTACTACTACTACTACTACTACTACTACCACGGGCGTCGATCGGTGGGGGACGGGGGGGACGCGTCCCCCCCCCCCACTTTTCAGGGTGGGGGACAGCATAGGAATTGTGCCCCCCACTTTTCAGTTCAGAAAAATTGTGAGGCATATAGCCTGTCTCAACACTCCTCTCTCTTAAAAGCCTACATAGCTAGACAAGAAACTCGCGATATGAAGTTCAGCAGTTATTTATCGCAAATTAACACGAGGCAAACAAGTTTTGAGGCAAGTTTTGAGGCATTATGCGCCATAATCCGTGGTAGTTATTTAAAAAAGCGTAATATTTTAATGTATTGAAGAACATTTTAGACAACTCTTCACAGTTGTCATCACAGGATAGTTATCGAACAGCCCGTGGCATTTATACCAAAAATGCTTTGTTATTTCGCTGCACATTGATTATTTTTAATTTGTCGCGCATACGCAGAAAGGCCAATCGGACAGTTTATGACTACCGGACAAATGTAAGCCGCTGCCAGGCTCTATCAACCTTGTGGTGATATTATTAATAGGCTCTAGCCATCAAGCACATTTTAAATGATAACATTTGTGTTGCACTTTCACCCCTCGCCTGTTTGATGCTTATCGCCTACGGCAGAAGCGGCGGCTTCCTGCACTTTGTGTAACATATTCATATTTGAGCGATGACAAATTTCTTTGCTAAATGTTGGATTGGGATGTTCTACACAGGCACAGCATGGGTGTCGATCAGTGGGGGGGGGGGGGGGGGACGCTGACCACCCAACGGCCTGACGGTGTCAGTATAGGAAATGTCCTCATACCTTTACAGTTCATAAAACAAATTTATAGGCATATATAGCGAGACTGATGACTCCCCTCTCTTAAAAACCCTACATCGGTCTAGTAGTGAAATTAATAATAAGAACTAAACTTCCGACTAACTAGTGGAAAATCACTAGATAAATTGCTTGATTGGCAGCAGCCCGCAACTTGATCTAAGACCAGTAAATATTCATCATGCCGGGCTCTGTCATTTTGCACCCTTGTATTGATATATAGCCATCAAGCACATAATAGATTATTAATTTTTGTTTGCCCTGTCACCCCTTGTATTACAGCCTGATCGCCCTGGTGGATATTTAAATCGCCTACGGCGGAACCAGAGGATTTATGCACTTTGTGTAATTTGATCTCATTTTAGTGATGACAAATTTCTTTGCCAAAAGGTGGGACTGGGAAGTCCAACATGGGCACCCCTGTAAGCTCTGCATCTTGTCACTCTATGAATCAGGCAAGCAGTGTTGGTTCCAAAGTCTACCCAAATGTTCAGTGATTGGGGTGGGCCATGGCTCCTCTTCAAATATATGTTGCCACCATAACTATTATAAATAGCATAACATAAAGGCTTTTTTTAGTTTAGAATTAGCAGCAGACCAACAACGAATTGTTTTATATTAAAAAAATACTTAATGTGTATTTCAGGTCATATATATATATATATATATATATATATATATATATATATATATATATATGTATATGACTTTTAATACACATAAGTATTATATATATATATATATATATATATATATATATATATATATATATATATATATATATATATATATATATATATATATATATACTATATATATATATATTATAATATATTATATGACATATAATATATATATAATACTATACATATATTATGCATACATATATGTGTATATAAATTGGTCCCCCGTCCCCCCACTTTTAAAACCGGATCGACGCCCCTGACTACTACTACTACTACTACCCTGGAATCGTCAGGCCACGACCTCGGCCGTTTGCCCTCACATAGCGACATGTCAAGTCCTCAGTCGTGGTCGGGGCAGCTCGCCACTCGCTGGCCAGCGGATCGAGGGCAAGAGCCACTCGGCGCACGAGTGGGCGATCGCATGAGAAGTATTGACGCAACGAGCGACGACATAGGTATGCCGTGAAGGTATTGTTTGTAAGCTCGTGTCTGCCGACTGACGGAGGCGTCGCGAAGATATATGTGAATGTATATCATATTAGGACAACGTGAATAGTCACGTGCGCGTGCGCGTGCGCGTGCGCGTGCGCGTGCGCGTGCGCGTGCGCGTGCGCGTGCGCGTGCGCGTGCGCGTGCGCGTGCGCGTGCGCGTGCGCGTGCGCGTGCGCGAGCGAGCGAGCGAGCGTGCGTGCGTGCGTGCGTGCGTGCGTGCGTGCGTGCGTGCGTGCGTGCGTGCGTGCGTGCGTGCGTGCGTGCGTGCGTGCGTGCGTGCGTGCGTGCGTGCGTGCGTGCGTGCGTGCGTGCGTGAGAATGCTACAGTGTACCTGGTTAGACATTACCTTGTATCATCTACATCACTTCAACATTTCCCTTTCTTTTCATTCGTAGGTTAGTGCAACGTGTAACGCAGTCATTGTATGTTGTGCCCGGGGATGCGGTAACGAGACAACGCCATAACTGGACAAAAGAAGTAGAGGGACAATACAACATGTGAGTGAGTGAGTGAGTGAGTGAGTGAGTGAGTGAGTGAGTGAGTGAGTGAGTGAGTGAGTGAGTGAGTGAGTGAGTGAGTGAGTGAGTGAGTGAGTGAGTGAGTGAGTGAGTGAGTGAGTGAGTGAGTGAGTGAGTGAGTGAGTGAGTGAGTGAGTGAGTGAGTGAGTGAGTGAGTGAGTGAGTGAGTGAGTGAGTGAGTGAGTGAGTGAGTGAGTGAGTGAGTGAGTGAGTGAGTGAGTGAGTGAGTGAGTGAGTGAGTGAGTGAGTGAGTGAGTGAGTGAGTGAGTGAGTGAGTGAGTGAGTGAGTGAGTGAGTGAGTGAGTGAGTGAGTGAGTGAGTGAGTGAGTGAGTGAGTGAGTGAGTGAGTGAGTGAGTGAGTGAGTGAGTGAGTGAGTGAGTGAGTGAGTGAGTGAGTGAGTGAGTGAGTGAGTGAGTGAGTGAGTGAGTGAGTGAGTGAGTGAGTGAGTGAGCCAATCAGTTAGTGAGTCAGTCTGAGAGTCAGTGAGTGAGCGAAGGAGTGAAAGAGTAAAGGAGGGAAAGGACGAGAGGCGGAAATGGAGAAAGGGGAAGAGAGTGAAACCGAGAGAGAGGGAGGGGACAGAGAAAGGGAGGGAGAGAGAGGGGGTGAGGGATGCGCGTGGAATAAAGGTAAACAATTAAATAATCAACCGTAACATTTTACTACGATGGATACGACACTTGAGAGGGGGAGGAAACAGTTGACATCAAAAGACCAGTGTACAGCGTGGCCCGTGCCTGATACCGTGGACTCCACTCGGAGGTAGATCAAAGGAAGACGGACACTTGCGTTGCTTTGCAAAGGGAACGTCACGAGTATTGTCATGAGGAATGTCACGAGGTTTGTCACGAGGATTGTCACGAGGAATGTCACGAGGAATGTCACGAGAATTGTCACGAGGAATGTCACGAGAATTGTCACGAGGAATGTCACGAGGATTGTCACGAGGAATGTCACGAGGATTGTCACGAGGAATGTCACGAGGAATGTCACGAGAATTGTCACGAGGAATGTCACGAGGAATGTCACGAGAATTGTCACGAGGAATGTCACGAGAATTGTCACGAGGAATGTCACGAGGAATGTCACGAGGATTGTCACGAGGAATGTCACGAGGAACGTCACGAGGATTGTCACGAGGAATGTCACGAGGAATGTCACGAGAATTTTCACGAGGATTGTCACGAGGAATGTCACGAGGAATGTCACGAGAATTATCACGAGGAATGTCACGAGAATTGTCACGAGGAATGTCACGAGGATTGTCACGAGGAATGTCACGAGGATTGTCACGAGGTATGTCACGAGGAATGTCACGAGAATTGTCACGAGGAATGTCACGAGAATTGTCACGAGGAATGTCACGAGGATTGTCACAAGGAATGTCACGAGGATTGTCACGAGGAATGTCACGAGGAATGTCACGAGAATTATCACGAGGAATGTCACGAGAATTGTCACGAAGAATGTCACGAGGACTGTCACGAGGAATGCCACGAGGAATGTCACGAGGATTGTCACGAGGAATGTCACGAGGATTGTCACGAGGATTGTCACGAGGAATGTCACGAGGATTGTCACGAGGAATGTCACGAGGAACGTCACGAGGATTGTCACGAGGAATGTCACGAGGAATGTCACGAGAATTTTCACGAGGATTGTCACGAGGAATGTCACGAGGAATGTCACGAGAATTGTCACGAGGAATGTCACGAGAATTGTCACGAGCAATGTCACGAGGATTGTCACGAGGAATGTCACGAGGATTGTCACGAGGTATGTCACGAGGAATGTCACGAGAATTGTCACGAGGAATGTCACGAGAATTGTCACGAGGAATGTCACGAGGATTGTCACAAGGAATGTCACGAGGATTGCCACGAGGAATGTCACGAGGAATGTCACGAGAATTGTCACGAGAATTGTCACGAGGAATGTCACGAGAATTGTCACGAGAAATGTCACGAGGATTGTCACGAGGAATGTCACGAGGATTGTCACGAGGTATGTCACGAGGAATGTCACGAGGAATGTCACGAGAATTATCACGAGGAATGTCACGAGAATTGTCACGAAGAATGTCACGAGGACTGTCACGAGGAATGCCACGAGGAATGTCACGAGGATTGTCACGAGGAATGTCACGAGGATTGTCACGAGTAATGTCACGAGGATTGTCACGAGGAATGTCACGAGGATTGTCCGCCAAACCACGTAACGAAATAAACCAACACACATAATCATGACGCATCATTTCGTACTATACTAGAAATAATAATAAATCATAATTTAGTATATTAATTTTTCC
>OZ024864.1:13012996-13025496 GCA_964017155.1 Oasisia sp. SBJ-2009 | reverse complement strand
GTCTATGGAGAGCAGTTGATAGGTGGGTGATATAGCGGTGCAACACATCTATGGAGAGCAATTGGTACGTGGGTGATATAGTGGTGCAACACATATATGGAAGGCAGTTGATAAGTGGGTGATATAGTGGTGCAAAATATTTATAGAGGGCAGTTGGTAGGTGGGTGATATAGCGGTGCAACACATCTATGGAGGGCAGTTGGTAGGTGGGTGATATAGCGGTGCAACACATCTATGGAGGGCAGTTGGTAGGTGGGTGATATAGCGGTGCAACACATCTGTTGAAGGCAGTTAGTAGGTGCGTTCAGAGGTACAGGTATAGTATACTAGGTAGCGTGTATGCTGTCTGTTTGACGTATCACACGCCAGACCGGGAATCAACTTCGGCCGCTGGGAAAATGGGTTACGAAGGCCGCCGGTCTGACAGACAGACAGACAGACAGACAGACAGACAGACAGACAGACAGACAGACAGACAGACAGACAGACAGACAGACAGACAGACAGACAGACAGACAGACAGACGGACGGACAGACAGACAAACAGACAGACAGACAGATAGACAGATAGACAAACAGACAGACAGACATACAGACTGGTAGACAAACACACACGCCGACAAACACACATAAAGAAATAGACACAAACAGACAGACAGACATTTAGGTAGACAACCACCATACAGCCAGAGAGACAGAAGACAAATATACATATAGACAGAGAATTAAATAGTCAAACGGACAGACACGCAGACAGGCAGACAGACAAAAACAGGAAACATGACAGACAGACACTCGGCACACGTCACAGACACACGTACGTGCACACAGACACAATACCAATAATCGTGCGGGTCTTAATAAACATTGCAGCTGAATTCGCGTTACATTATCAGATAAATGTTTTCTAGATGGGGCTGACTCGGCACTCAAATGGTTAGTGGACGTTTATTTCAAAATAGGTAAAAGGCAATCTCCAAGCTTATACTGGCAGACTAGTTTTCAGGCTCAGAATCCCAGTCAACGTTGACTGCAAACGTATAACCCAGAACACACTCATTGCCCGTATCTTTCAGGCAATACCGTCAACGTCGTGTGAATTTACCAACAACGACCACCACATGACCACCAAATGCTGCCTTCCACCATTCAACAATTAAGTGTCGTTACAGACAGACTACTACGCTTGATAGCCCATGATTGCATTAAGATGTTTAACGCTGCAAGTAATGTTGGGCTCCTAGCACATCATTCAGATGGTAATCACCTATTGTCAACTTGGAGGTTTCCGAGCTACTCCGGTTATTTTCAGCAACGGGGTCACGTAGGGCTAAGGAACTGGTATCCTCGGTAAACACGAGGTGTTTGGAACGCAACATCAGCAAACGCGCAGCTCGGTAGAGGATTCTTCTGCTTCAAAGGGTGCTTCTTGCAGTCATTTGACAATGTGGTTATTGCAAGACCATATTGCATGGTTTTGTCGCATGTCGAACGTAGACCGGGAAGTCTAACAAATGTACTTATTTTGCAAGTCGTGACATCATAATGCACGAATCTGCCTTAGATACGGTCTTGTGCATTTTGCTATATCCAAAACATGCGAGTCCTTGCGAGCGGTCACCGCTAACAGCTTCTAAAAGATTGTTTTTGGTATATGCCGACTAGCGAGTAAAACTATTGGTTCACAAGGCCGTTTGTTACAACCGATAATGTAATAATCGCCCGTTAATGTAATAACTACCCGATAATGTAATAAAATCAACCGATAATGTAATAACCGCCCGTTAATGTAATAAAATCAACCGATAATGTAATAAACTTGCTACCCGATAATGTAATAATTTTCGCCCGTTAATGTAATAAACTCCTCTTGCCTGATAATGTAATAACTTTCGCCCGTTAATGTAATAACGTACATATTTCACGTAGGACTTAGTCGTTTTCGTGGATTTCATGTTGATTTCTTGCACTTATTCCATTTTTCTGTCGCATATTTCGCAATACTGCCATGTTTACTAATGGGTAGTAGTAACCTTTTTAGATTAAATTCAATATGTTGATTCCAAACCTGAAATTAGATTCGTCGCAGCAGGTCAGATTGTTGGATTATACATTTTAGCACCACGTTATACATTCTCGCACCATTTACGAATGACGGTTTCCCTTTCCATGCTATAATGTTAGGGTATCTAATGACGCAGGCTTGGTGTTTGCCTGTTCAATGCTATTTTAAAAGCCAGATTAAGAAATGGTTGATTAAAGAATGTTTTATTATGTAATTTGTTGACACTTTCGTGTCTGTAAATTCTCGCATGATGTAGTCTCGATCCAATTATATAATATATAATATAAATACACACACACACATATATATATATATATATATATATATATATATATATATATATATATATATATATATATATATATATATATATATATATATATATATATATATATTTACATAGATTTATGTATATATACACATTTATATATATACATATATATATATATATATATATATATATATATACATATATATATATATATATATATATATATATATATATATATATATATATATATATATGCAATATATGCAATACGTTCATGCAAATTTAGTATAGATGTGGGTCCACAGGCAGAGAGGCGGTGTCTTTTGGTAATGTATATATATATATATATATATATATATACATATATATATATATACATACATATATATATATATATATATATATATATATATATATATATATATATATATACATTACCAAAAGACACCGCCTCTCTGCCTGTGGACCCACATCTATACTAAATTTGCATGTATCGCCTGATATTGTGCATGTGATATAATAGGTCAATGTGGATGGTTCGTAGAGTTATACATTTTTATATAAGACTACAATGAACAAGCTAACAGCCCCACAAATAACGATGGAAAGAAGTGTGTCAAACATAGCATACCGGGATAGAAAGGAAACATATTGGTAACACACCTCTGGTCAGTCTCAATTAGTAATAGTAACCTGAGGAACAATTGAGAAGTAAACCGGCGAAACCATGGAATACCGAATTAGTCGGCAAAGGATTGCGCAAACAAATGTAAAATGTAACCGAGTATTGCAAAATATAGTTGTTTGCATTCTGGATGGACTGCCGAGTTATATATGTAACTCTGTCTGCCTGTGCCATATCGCTCACTTTGATTTCGTCACAGTTATTCTTGGCACAGTTTGGTTAAATTAGGTTTCGCGCTATATAAATGAGGGGATATCTGTCTAGGATACTTTGTGCATAGCATAAATGAACCGATCCCGAACAGATTAATGGGATTGTAATTTTCAAACGGTGTTATTGCGGAAGACTGCATTTTGTCCCCAACAAGGCTGGGTAATTCGGCTATTGTATGTAAATATATATAATTTTTTATTAAGTAGCTAAACGCTGTATAAGTAAGTGTCACGTTAAGCGTAATTAATCAATTTTACTACCACGTTACGTCAATAAAATGTTTGTTGGAATCGTAGACCATTTCAGGACGACATATTTGGACATGAATAGGATAGGTACCCATTGTATGAATCTAACCAAAACGGTTTATAAAATACTGATCATAACGTAAGTATTCTATATTACAATTTAGTCAAGCACAACTATAATTATAATAACGTATATATATACTTTACTTTACATACACAAAACGAAAGACGTCGCAAGCGCTTCAATATTCAGTTGCGGAAAAAAGAATTACAAATGGGGATTCATATTTACTAAACGATCATTGCAGTGTTCTCGCTTTCTAGGAGATGCAGTACTTGCTTTGTGACAACCAATCCGTGTGATAACCAACCCCGGGTTCACTCATCCAGATACTTGAAGCTAACGAGTATTCCTACTTAACTGACAAGTTAGAAATCAGTTTGCTAGCAATACTAAGAAACTGATATTTCGTTCGTATAAATCGAGAAAAAACTAGAGAAATAACTCATCCTTGCGAAGCTCCGGAATGATTCCGTCCGATAGCACTGGTCTTTTCACAGACAGGCGATAAGTCCTACATAGACAATCATATAGAAACTGCCTACTCCATAGAAGATTTACATCAACATTCAATATGAACGACAAATTTGCAAGACGCGTTGCGCCATTTTACTCACCTTCGAATGGAAATTGTTCTTCTCTTTGTTTCTTTCGTGTAACTTGCTCTCTTTCCTACATCGCTGACGTGAAGATACCTTAGGTATGGAGTAGCTCGCCAATACTGGTATTGCCCGCCAACATCTTTATATACTCATGTTTTCCCGCCTCCCAATACCACGACCACGTGTTCCCGTTCCCGCTGCCTTTTTTGGTGTCTTTCCGTTATCACGTCTGCGTGCCGAAAGCGTTCCCACATTTTTCTGCGTACTCTACGTCCACTCTTTATGGTAGACTACTCATATTCGGCATTGTTAAGATAGATCGGACGTTGGGCTAGACTACCATAAAGCACGGACTTGTGGGTACAAGGGTATTACTCGGACGCCATAGTAGGCTACTCATCGCAAAATGGGAATTCTTCTCCTCACTGCTAGTTTCTCATTTCATATACCAAGACATAAACTTTATATATATATATATATATATATATATATATATATATATATATATATATATATGCATAAGTAAATACCCGGACAGACAAATACATTCGTGTAATTGAAATGACAAAGGTCATAGAAGTGATATCTTGTGCAGTTTGGCCATTTGGCCTATTTCATCTATTTTTCATCTATTATATATATATATATATATATATATATATATATATATATATATATATATATTCTCTATCCAATTATATATGCACATATATTTGGCTTATTTCGTCTACTTTTCATCTATTATATATATATATATATATATATATATATATATATATATATATATATATATATATAATAGATGAAAAATAGACGAAATAGTCCAAATATGTGTGTGCATATATAATTTGATCGAGAATACATCATACGAGAATATGTGGACACGAAAGTGTCAACAAACTACGTAATAAAACCTTAATAAAACATTCTTTAATCAACCATTTCTTAACCTGGCTTTCAAACTAGCATCGAAACGGCGAACACCAAGCCTGCGGCATTAGATACCCTAACATTATAGCAAACCGTCATTCGTAAATGGTGCGAGAATGTATAACTCAAAATCCTGACCTGACAAATCTAACTTCAGGTTTGGAATCAACATATTGGATTTAATCTAAAAAGATTACTACTACCCATTAGTAAACATGGCAGTATTGCGAAATAGGCGACAGAAAAAAGGACTAAGTGCAAGAAATCAACATGAAATCCACGAAAACGACTAAGTCATCCGTGAAATATGTACGTTATTACATTAACGGGCGAAAGTTATTACATTATCAGGCAAGAGGAGTTTATTACATTAACGGGCAAAAATTATTACATTATCGGGTAGCAAGTTTATTACATTATCGGTTGATTGTATTACATTAACGGGCGGTTATTACATTATCGGTTGATTTTATTACATTACCGGGTAGTTATTACATTAACGGGCGATTATTACAGTATCGGTTGTAACACCGTTGTACGTACCTATCTGACAAGTGTGCGACGGGGAGACGACATTAGTCGAGTTGCCATTTTGTGAACCTGGAAATGTTTGGTCGTGTAAGGTTTTTTTGCTGAATCATATACATTATGTGTCCCTGAACTCAAATCCGTGGGATGGCAATGCGCCATCCTTGGGCAACTCGTGGGAACCACGAAAATCCAAGATGGCTGCCGTGATCCTGGTAAATTACAAAATGTGTTCATCTTTACACTACATCATGCCAGGAACATAATTATTTTATGTACCCGCATGCTTTGAGGTACGAGGAATTCAATGGAACCGTTTATAATAACGTCCGGCTATGTTCACATGACCAAAATTCAAAATGGCCACCATTTTCACCAACAATAGCTAAAATCGAGCATAATTTGATTGCATTTTGCTATATAAATATGATTTTATCTTGTCCATTCCTATGTTTTACCATATCAGGACTTAAAAGGAAGTATTTCAACTGATGTCCGCCCAAGAAAACCGAGTAATATCCAAAATTGCCGTCATTTTAACCAAACATATGCAAGAGCCACGATTTTGTGCCTATTCCTACGTGTTACCATATGGGCAAGAATATAGTACTGGTATATACTTGTACGGCCTTAATTATACGTGAAATACATGTACCAACACACGAGGAATTTAATGTAATCATTTTCTGTGGTCACGTGACACAAATTCAAGATGGCTGCCATTTCAACCGAAAATAGCTCGACGATTTATTTTCAATTTCACTTCAGCATTGAACATTCATCATGACTGAGTTCCAGGAAGGCTAATAGTTGTACCTTCATGTATGTGTATAAGACTACAGCTGACAAGAAGCACAAAAAGCTTGGGAAATGTCACACAAAATGGTATAACTTTAAAAGTATAACGTCAGAAGTACTGAATTAAATAATTGCTGATACACACTGAGAACTTATTTGCAATGACAAGTTTCATTTGGGCAATGACCCAGTGTACATTATTGACCATTGGTATTTAAACGATAAATCATTCCCATTACGTTCTCATAGAAAAGGTTATTCACCCATTCTCTCTAACTCCCCTCTTCCTCCATGCTATCACCTTCATCCTCATTATCATGTCCAGCTTCATTCTCATCATGTTTGGTGAAAGGATTGAAGCACATGGCTTCGCCAACACAATAACAGTATGGCGTGCAAGACAATCCTGCAGAATGACAGCTACATGTATGACTGCTGCTCACTTTCCCGACATTAGATACATTACATGGCATGTGATGGAAATGCAGCATGTGTTGCCAGATGATGCCAAGATGGATCCGTTAGCAGGTGCTCATCTATGTCGTCATAGGCCAGGCATATGGAATTACGTGTCTGGCGCCGTATGCATGGCCAGGGACTAACTCGCGAAACTGGGTATAACTCGGTTGCGAGGTCGCAAGTTCGCTAATCCGGTATGCATGAGCACCGCATAGGCTCGAATTTAGGCTGTTGTCCGCACTGCGACCGCCTATCTCTAGGCCCTCTAGCTAGGAGGTGTAACTCTTAGGCGGTGGTGATAAAAATGGCGGCCGTAGTAGTTTGGAGAAGTCAACACAGGAGGAATTTGAGGCGAAATCGGGTATTCCGGGATAGGAAGAATCCACTGGATATGTACGATGACGTGGAGTTATACGACAAGTTTAGATTTCGTCGTCACGATATCCTAACAATCGTGGATGAACTGCTAGACGACTTAGAGTACCCCGATCGACACGCGACAAGGCTCCTTGCCGGCTACTCTGCAAGTTATAGTGGCATTGTGGACATATGCGAGTTTGTTTCTAGAACTTGGTGGCTGAGACCATCCGTATCGACCAGTCAACCGCATCCCGAACCATCCACCGTGTGACCAACGCTTTGTTCGCTCGGATGCATGAGTGGATACAGCTACCGACGCAACAACAAGCCGACCGACAGAAGGCGACTTCCTCCGGCTAGCGGGATTCCCCACCGCCGTGGCATGCATCAACGGGACCCACGCCCGCACGAGCACGTATATGTCAACAGGGAGAATTTTCACTCGATAAACGTCCAGGTAACGTGTGCTCTATCAAATAGTTTAAATTTCACAAAACCTTTATGCAATGTGACTCTATTTTAACATACTACGTATTTACTGAACTACTTCTTGAAGTACTTGAATGACCATCATTTTGTTAAAATATGCGACTACATGATCAACCAGATTTAAATACAACTTCATAATTAAAATGTAACTACATTTTATTAACTATTTATAATTGTATGTGACACTACGTAAAATGAACCGGTTGTATAAATTTGTATTGAAATATACTTCCCTAAATTATTTGATTTTTTTTCAAATAATATTTCAAGTACTTTTATTTGAGTATGGCTATTATTAAATGAAGAGTTAGATTTCATTTGCTTTTCTTCAGTCAAAAATGTCAATAGATCATTTGAAAATTGACCACATTTTCTAGTAAGAAAGAAAACCATTATCACATACCAATGAAAGCAGGTTAAATAATTTTTCTAGTTTTTACCTGTGAGCAGCTTGGTTTTGTTGCTAATAACACTCCTAACACATATTTGCCCTGTATGGTCTGAGGGGAGGTAGAAGATCCTCAAAAATTATTACGTGCCTATATTGTTGACATTTGACAGCATACCAACTGTAGCTATGTAGGAATATATCATCACAAATATGATGATGTATTGATTTGACCACATATACAGGATACTTGAAGTATTATTATTATTCACTTATGTGAAACACCTATGTACATTGTACACTGTGAAACAGTTAATTTTGCCTCTTGTGCCAATCACTGAAATTTCCTCTGATTAAAGTACACTGTAGCTACCCTATTTGCACAGGCCACTTAATTGCAATTAGTAACACCAGATATATGTAGCTATAAAGTAGCTATAACGGGAAGTAGCTATAACGGGAAGTAGCTATAACGGGAAGACACCACCCTGTCCCCAGCCACCAGCTCCTACTATTGTTTGTTCAAGTGCTCCTTGCAGCTGATAACACATGGCTACACTTTGAGGACAGGGTAGCATACATAGATGCCTGCATGCTAGGGGTTTATTGCTTGAATGGAAAGGCTGTTTTTATTATGATAGATCAAGGGAATAATGTAGGATACTTGGATCTCTTTACCGATGTACACATTTTTTTATTTGCAAGTTTAATGCTATACATGTGTTTAAATGCAAAAATGTCCAGGTACTATGTTACTGTAGTCACTTAAACGTAACAATAAAGTGCTGTTTGAAATGAATCAGTTACAAATTCAACACTTAATAATTAAGAAATAATTGTATTTCACCCCTGTTCTATTGACCACCTCTAAATGAAATGTAACACACAGTGTTGCCACAGGCACAAACTAGTAATAACTACACAGTATAAATAAAAAAATACATTGACTCAGATATAAAAATGAGTGTCATCTGTCTCTGTTGTAGTTCATATGTGATGCTACAGTAGAGTACAGGGTGGCAACTAGACTACATGTCGACTACATCGCAGGCAGCTGCCCAATTTTAGCGCTCATGTGAAGCACGTATTATACATGGCGTAGATGAATGATCAAGATTAAACCAAAATGGCTATTTGGTACATGCGACGAAAACAACCCAGCAAGAACCTGAGGCGCACGCACATACACACACGCGCGCACACACATGCACGCAAACACACACACACAAACACACACACGCACACGCACACGCACACGCACACGCACACGCACACGCACGCACACACACACACACACACACACACACACACACACACACACACACATACATATATATATATATATATATATATATATATATATATATATATATATATATATATATATATATATATATGCACGTGACTATTCACGGTGTCCTAATATGACATACATTCACAGACACAGTAAAATGTCTTCGCATCCATCTCTAACGAAGTTCATTTGGACAGTTATTAACACACGCTGTCTTCTTGGCGGTGCATTTCGTCATGCAGTTGTCCTTGTTACGGACACAGTCGTATCTGGTGTTGCAGCGATGCAGACAAAAGCGGAAGTAGCCCAGACACAGCCGGTGACAAATGTAAAATTTCTCCCCGACGGCAGTCGTTTGGAATAGGGTCGCCATGGTGACCAGCAGCAGCAGCATCTGGCAGGCAAACACACCGGGAATGTTAACAAACATGCACTCCACTACATACAGTTCACCACACACAACCCTCCACAAACAACCCTCCACACACAACCCTCCACACACAACCCTCCACATACAACCCTCCACACACAACCCTCCACACACAACCCTCCACATACAACCCTCCACACACAACCCTCCACACACAACCCACCACATACAACACAACCCTCCACACACAACCCACCACACACAACCCTCCTCCACACACAACCCTCCACACACAACCCTCCACACACAACCCACCACACACAACCCTCCTCCACACACAACCCTCCTCCACACACAACCCTCCTCCACACACAACCCTCCACACACAACCCTCCACACACAACCTTCCACACACAACCCACCACACACAACCATCCACACACAATCCACTACAGACAACACACATTATACAACCCTCCATACACAACACACCACATACAACACACATCATACAACCCTCCACACATAACACACCATATACAATCGACCACACACAAACCTTTATACATAACATATCGTACAAAACCCTCCATACACAACCCACCAGACACAATCCACAACACACAACCCACCACACACAACGCTCCACACACAACCCACCAGACACAATCCACAACACACAACCCACCATACACAACCCACCAGACACAATCCACAACACAAAACCCACCACACACAACCCACCAGACACAATCCACAACACACAACCCTCCACACACAACCCACCACACACAACCCTCCACACACAACCCTCCATACAAAATCCACCATACACAACCCACCACACATAACCCACCATACATAACCCTCCACACACAACCCTCCATACACAACCCACCACACACAACCCACCACACATAACCCACCATACATAACACTCCACACAGAACCCTACATACACAACCCACCATACATAGCCATCCACACACAACCCTCCATACACAGCCCACCACACACAACCCTCCAAACACAACCCCCTACACACAACCCACCACACATAATCCACCATACAAAACCCTCCACACACAACCCTCAATATACAACCCACCACACACAACCCACCATACACAACCCTCCATACACAACCCACCATACACAACCCTCCTTACACAACCCACCATACACAACCCTCCATACACAACCCACCATACACAACCCTCCATACACAACCCACCACACACGACCCTCCATACACAACCCACCACACACAACCCTCCAAACACAACCCCCTATACACAACCCACCACACACAACCCACCATACACAACCCTCAATACACAACCCACCATACACAACCCTCCACACACAACCCACCATACACAACCCTCCATACACAACCCACCATACACAACCCTCCACACACAACCCACCACACACAACCCTCCATACACAACCCACCACACACAACCCACCATACACAACCCTCCAAACACAACCCTCCATACACAACCCACCATACACAACCCACCATACACAATCATCCATATACAACCCTCCATACACAACCCTCCATACACAACCCACCACACACAACCCACCATACACAACCCGCCACACACAACCCACCATACACAACCCTCCATACACAACCCACCATACACAACCCACCATTCACAATCCTCCATATACAACCCTCCATACACAACCCTCCATACACAACCCTCCATATACAACCCACCACACACAATCCTCCATACACAACCCTCCATACACAACCCTCCACACACAACCCTCCATACACAACCCTCTATACACAACTCTCCACACACAACCCTCCACACACAACCCACCACACACAACCCTCCATACACAACTCACCACACATAACCCTCCACACACAACCCAACACACACCACCCTCCACACACAACCCACCACAAACATCCTCCACACACAACCCTCCACACACAACCCTCCACACACAACCCTCTATACACAACCCTCCATACACAACCCTCCATACACAACCCACCACACACAACCTTCCATACACAACTCACCACACACAACGCTCCATACACAACCCTCCACACACAATCCATCACGCACAACCATCCACACACAACCCTCCATACACAGCCCACCATACACAGCCCACCACACACACATCCTCCATATACAACCCACCATACACAACCCTCCAAACACAACCCACCACACACAAATTTATGAGTTCTGTAAGTACCTACAGTAACTGTAACTGTATCAGGCCCATAATCGTATTGATTTGGCTGATGCATTTTTACACAAACGAAAATATTTATAACGAATAGTATAGTTCAACAGGCAGTACGGGTTCACGAACATAGCACACACAACGTAGCGTGACGCAGGCTACTTTGTCGAAGGCAGCTGTACAATCACAAGGCAGGACAATGGTCTCGCCGTCGGCAGACATCACGAACACAGCAACTTACGGTGATGTGTTTCTCCATCTTGTCTCTTGTCGGGAGAGCGGAGCAACTGAAACATTCCACACGACACTTGACAGTTGGACGGGTGGACTCGACACCTCGCTGACTGTCTCTGAGCCGACGCCGGAAGGGGTGTTTACCATGCCTCGAGTGGTGTGACTGGGTGACTTAGTGGTTCACAAGGCAGATGTCCTGACTGACTGAATTAAACGACAGAATGTCAACACCCACTTCCGAGACGAGTGTCCTAACTGAACGAAAAACAG
>OZ024864.1:12867996-13010496 GCA_964017155.1 Oasisia sp. SBJ-2009 | reverse complement strand
TTTAATCGGTGACGCCACCTGGGGATTAATGGTCAGTATTAATTAAGCAGTGACAACAGGTGGCACTGCAGTTTGTCCAGTGGGATTTGGGAGTCGCACGGGACTCGAGACTTGCTACGAACGAAGTCGAGTTACCGCATATACGTTACGAGTTGCGGGTAGATGTGACAAATTATGTGGAAAGATTGTGAGTAACTGCTTTACTTTCACGTATTGACATCCGCGTAGTCATGATGATGTTGTGCAGCTAGCAATCAGTGACAATTTATAATAGGAACTTGCCAATAATTAGAATTTGTATCAGTTGCAAATTGGTTTTCCCTCGTGGTGGTGGAATTTAATGGTTTATCCACCTGAATTCTCGGTAATTCGTAGGTATAATATGTCGTCGTTTGTATGTATCCTATGGCATAAGCTAATAGCGTCACAGTAGCACTGTTGTGGTGTCGATTATTGACAGCGAAGATATTTCAGAAAGTAAGAAGTTTGATGAATTATTGTCCTTTGCGTAATAACCCTAATTCTCGTACCAGGATACTCGCTAGAGGGCGGCATTGAGCCAACGAGTAAGCAGAAGTAGTCACCGAGATGGTCGCTGGAGGTTAGCACTGACGTCAGGCTGTGGACAGGTACAACATAAGTGATGGAGTTTTGGTATTTCTGTACAGCTCACTGTATTATAGTTGCCAAATGTGTGTGCATGTATTTGTCTTAGTGCTATTGTTGTCGTAAAGTTTTCAACAGAGAACGGATGTCTTAAGTTGTTGGTTGTGTTGCGCTGTTTGGACAGGTTCATGTACTTAATTTTAATGTATTTTGACATCAGTTTAAAGATGTTTACTTTGATTAAGGGTAAAGGTATCCTGTGTTGTATTGTGTATGAGTATATATTTATATATGTGGTAACACCTGTGTTATTGTTACAGGGTCTTGTCTTGTCATGTGTAAATAAAGAATTGGGAAACGATGATCCAGCGCTCCGTGTCCATCCTTGACATATATATATATATATATATATATATATATATATATATATATACACATATATATATAGTTTTTCTTATATATAATAGTTTCTCTTATATATATATATAATAAATATATATATATATATATTCAGGTGTGTACATACATAGAGAGAGACAAAGAGAGGGAGAGAGGGTAGGACACACACACATACATACAGTATATATATATATATATATAATTATATATACATACATACACAAAGAGAGAAAGAGAGAACAAATATTATTAATAATATATAAAAAAATCACTATGCGAGCATTCTTTGATGTCATCATTATTTATCATTTTAGTGGTCTTATCATGGTTTACCTGTATTTGTGTATAATAAGTAGCATAAGTACCGAAAATGTTTAATCTGGAGTCTAAAATCCCACATACAGTGTTTAGCAGTGGTGTAGATCAATAGAGAATTGTCTGCCAATCACACAAAGAATCTGTCTACTTATGTAGTGACTACATTGTCTAAAGGTGAACATGCAAATATGACAAATAGGAGCAAGTTAATGTCGGTTGAAAGGCAGAGGTCGCTACAAACAGTCTTCTGGAGAAAAAACACTGCTTTAAGTCGCTACATTGTCTTTTAAAACGCTTTCCTGTGCAATTTAAAGTAGTAGATCTACCTGGCAACGTATTGCAGTAATTGTAAAACAACATTACCATCGCGTACCGCATCGTCTTATCATAACAGCTGAACTAGTTGAATACATAAAATATTTGTAAAGCCATTCAATATATTGAATTGAAAATTATCTCAGATAAACGACTTGGTCATTGGTTGCACACAGGCTTAACACAATGGTGATAACAGCATACAAGATACTCGGCAGTGAGCTTATCTATTTATAAATAGTGAGATATCTAAGAAGAGAACTGGTAATATTATCACTCAGCTAACACATCCGTTCGTAATCCCAGGCAGTCAAAATAACCTTACTGAATCAAATTATGGTAATTTTAAAATAATATAAAATCGCTTTCGAGACATTTCTTAATCCAGCGCCGTGGGTGCTTTACCGGGAACCAAATGTAGGGCTTAGTGAGAGAAACCTCAGAACGTCACTGTTGTGAGGTCTTATTCCTGTTCTTTTACGTGTTATTCCTAGCTTAACATGACAATTGTAGTGGACACTTTAAGAACATTGCATGTATATATCACTTTAGTATTTATGTATGTCGATGTAGGAACAGCGCTCAATGCACGCCCGGAACTCTTTTACGCATCCACGCATCCACGCATGCATCGTCCCAGTTTGTCCGTGGTGGCATCAGATGGACGCAACGCCGCCACCAGGATGACCAGTAGCGCCAGCGGCTGTCAAACAGACACGGGGGTGGTGATGGTAATGATGGTGGAGGTGGTGGCGGTGGCGGTGGCGGTGGCGGTGGCGGTGGTGGTGACCACTGCTAATTCGGATATCGCGTATATTTGACTATTACATTGTAACGTCCACAACAAATTATAATTTTGTCAATATATAATATATCGTCTATTGATTTACTAGATTTGTTTTTATTTTAAACAGAAAATCTATAATGCCCAGCTTTGAAGTTATAAATAGTACAATCAATCGAACACCTCAAAAGCGGCACATTCGTATCATGAGCTAACCATATAATGAGGCGATTGTTGTGGGTGATTGTGTGGCATCTTTAGAAAGGTTCCACTGAGATAACTGCACGTAGTCGTGACCCGCATTCGCCGTTTATAGCTCACCAGCGTGAGTGTCTTCATTTTGATTCTTGAAAGGTCAGTCTAGCAACTGAAACAGTTCACAATGACGTAGTCTATTGTTTACTCAATGAATAAATAGCTAATATTTACTCATTGTGGTTGTTAACTCAAAATCTTAAATACCTCACACGTATTGACACGCCCATGCGCGCATACGCATGCATACACGTACACAAGCGCACATTACTGTTATGTTTCAGACATACTACGAAAGCGAAATGAAAGTTATGAAACACAACTGTTTGGAAAGAGGGAGCACATAGGGATATACATGTGTGTGTGCGTGTGCGTGCTACCCTGTCTCTCTCTCTCTCTCTCTCTCTCTCTCTCTCTCTCTCTCTCTCTCTATATATATATATATAATATTGTGTGTATATATATATATATATGTGTATATATATATATATATATATATATATATATACAATACATTCATCAATACACATACACAGCAACGTGCCGGCCTCAATGGTATTGCTTAGAAATACCTACAAATCTTAAACGTCTCCTTAATCCTTACACAAATGTTACAACTGACACCGTATTAAGATAACTATCAATCACAACGATGTGGACCATAGAGCACTTTCCTTACCTTGAAGAACGGCGTTTTACGCAGGTGAATTTGCTTCCTTCCAGAACGATGTACTCGCGTCTTTATCCCTGCAGTGTGCAGTTTATCTCTTCGAGACGTAGGGGAGACCGGGGCTAGTTGTAACAAAAACAACATATTTCAGGATTGCGGGAGGGTTTCGTAATCGATCGAAACTTTTTTATGCCAAGAGGTCCTCACATATCTCCCGCAGTTAATTGGAGATAATTAATTGTCTGGGATATTTCACATTTACGGTATGATGTATTATATGAGGTGTCCTAAAGTGTTACAACTTACCCCGATACGGGGCAAGTTGTAACAGAGTACGGGGTAAATTGTAGCACGTATGTTTTACCATTGGGGTACGTTGTAACACAACATAAAATTACACAATTGATGCTACTGCTTTCTGTAAGCTATATACATTATTTGAGACTTAATAATAACGATGTATAATTGCATATATAGTATATTCCGTATTGGAGTTCAGCTTTTAAACACAGTATCTGACTATACAAAACATAGTTTTATTACCAGAAATTGCAATAACAATCATTTCGATTACAAACATGTGATGGTTTTTTCTAATTGCCAAAACACAGTAGGCCCAGTAATTAGTCGCATGTATTAACTAAGTATCTGATGTAACGTATATTGTGAATGCAATGGGCAATTATGCACACTCGTTGGGTATTCCTTTCCACAATAAAATTAAAAAGAAAGATTAAAATCGAAATTAAAGTCAAGACTAGTATGACATATATCATCAGATCGGCAACGACAGGAACCTGACGAATAAGGCCTACTCGCTGTCAGAGTCCCACAAGTGACACAGATATGTGTTGTCGCCTGTGGTGCATTCAGTGTGTGCCCATCTGAGGCACATACTAAGCAGAACCATTCCACTGATTGTTTTTTTCTTGACGAGAGCTTTGCCTTTCGTGAGTGGCAGTTTTCGCTTACTACTGCATCCTGTAGCTCGCGCTGCTCTAGCGGCCTGTATGTTTTCGATAATTTTCTCCCTTGGCATGCACAGTCAAAAGGTGACGTTGACTCGCTTCATAATTACTGGTGATACCGCTGATTCCAGCAGAATATGTACCAGAACCTGATATAGACTTGAGCCACTTCATAGCTGTCTCTTCTATTTTTTATCAGTGTAGCAGCGGATACTGCGATCTGGCAACACTGATAGCCCAGCACGCCGCAGTGTCTCTGAACCAGGGTGCGTTTTCTCAATGTGTTCTAGAAAGTGGCCGTAATATATGAGAAATCAAGCATAATTCTGCTGATTTGCACAGGCATGTGGCTTATGCAGACTTGTACCTGTCGTAGTCATTCGTTTTGATTGCGTTGTTCAATGACAAGACGAGCCAGATGCAATCCAAGTATTCGAGCCAGAAGCGCCCAGTTTCTCCCAGTTCTCCATTTCGCACTGAACGGACCATGCTACATACACATCTGAAACCAACTGATCGAAATTGCCCCAATCACTATGGAAAACTGCTCCTTCGGGTTGCCTCTTCACCACATCAGAATTGTTAATCACTGAAGCACTTGAACTATATAGCGTAATTTCGTGGTCGCTAATTTGGCAGATATAGCGGGGGGGGGGGGCAGTATTACATTCAGGGGCCTTTACAACCAGGGTATCCTGCTTGATTGTATGACGAGACAAAGTCTAGAATCGACATCTAGATGTGTCATATGGTTAAGCATAGCTTGATTTCTGCGCCCACACAGTCCATGCGTGGGGGTAAAATAAATTGACCTTGAACCTTTATCGTTGACTTTGACGTTATCTAGAATTCAGATATGCACAGTAAACTTGAACAACACTGATAAACATGAAATCAACTTAAAGATCAAGGTTATTGTCCCAAAATTAAAGATGGTAGCACATTAGAAGACCCGAAATCCGATAACTGAAATTTCAGTCATTTAGGGGGTACGTTAGGCTTTTCACCCACAGCGGGCACAATGTTCAAGATAGAGAGGTCATCGTGGTACCAAATAGAAGCTTATTGCCTTGGGACGTTTTCTATTTGGAAAAGAGTCCATGTTGTTCATTTCGAAAAGCTTGTAAATATTAATTTCTGACATGAACGTGTCTGGCGGATGACGAGTTTTCATCATTTTTGGGACGCAATGGCTCAAATTATGAAATTCCTTTGTGGAAAGCCCCTAAATCGTATATGGTAGCCTTCCCTTCTCTCTAATGATGCTTTCTGCCAAATATGGTCTTTTTATGTCTATTTCTGACGTCACACTGACACAATATTTGAATATATCTAATTTTAGGCCCGAAAAGGGGGTTTTGGCCCCCTGAGGGCAAAAGGCCCCGAGTTGGGAGTGGTCATTACAAACTTGTGATGGCCCATGGTATAGATTAACAGGACATGGCAGTGAAAAAAACTTAGCAGAAAACATCCTGAGACCTGGACCTGGCTCCCGGCTTAAACGGTGTTACAACTTGCCCCGACCCGTCTTTTTCATAAAACACGATATTGCATAAAATATCCTTCAAATCCTGTTTAAAGGTTTATGTCAGAGTTACAATAATATACTCGTAAATACATCCATCAATGAAAAAGCAGAAAATATGAATTATGGATACACATACACTTACCTTGAAAATATTGAAAACAATCAGAATAGTTTGTTTTCTTTAAAAACGGCATAAATTAATGGCGTGTCGACGGATTCGTGTGATATTACACATGACATGCTCAAATCTATTTATGAACGTGCTGTTTTCTTGCAGAATAATTTGCATTAGTAGTTTTGTCTGCAAGCCCTCTGTTACAACTTACCCCTGTTACTACTAGCCCCGGTCTCCCCTATATACAGGTGGCCATAAGTACAGGTGTTTGTTGTGCCCATGGTATACAGGTGGTCATATGTACAGGTGTTTGTTGTGTCCATGGTATACAGGTGGTCATAAGTACAGGTGTTTGTTTTGTGTCCATGGTATACAGGTGGTCATAAGTACAGGTGTTTGTTTTGTGTCCATGGTATGCAGGTGGTCATAAGTACAGGTGTTCATTGTGTTCGTGATATACAGGTGGTCATAACTACAGGTGTTTGCTGTGTCCATGGTATACAGGTGGTCATAATTATAGGTGTTTGTTGTGTCCATAATACACAGGTGGTCATAAGTACAGGTGTTTATTGTGTTCGTGATATACAGGTGGTCATGACTACATGTGTTTGCTGTGTCCATGGTGTACAGGTGGTCATAAATACAGGTGTTTGCTGTGTGCATGATATACAGGTAGTCATAAGTACAGGTGTTTGTTGTGTCCATGATATACAGGTGGTCATAAGTACAGGTGTTAATTGTGTCCATGGTATACAAGTGGTCATAAATACAGGTGTTTATTGTGTCTATGATATACAGGTGGTTATATAACTACAGGTGTTTGTTGTGTCCATGATATACAGGTGATCATAAAAACAGGTGTTTATTGTGTTCGTGATATACAGATGGTCATAAATACAGGTGTTTGCTGTGTCCATGGTATACAGGTGGCCATAACTACAGGTGTTTGTTGTGTCCATGGTATACAGGTGGTCATAGGTACAGGTGTTTGTTGTGTCCATAATACACGGGTGGTCATAAGTACAGGTGTTTATTGTGTTCGTGATATACAGGTGGTCATAAATACAGGTGTTTGCTGTGTCCATGATATACAGGTGGTCATAAGTACAGGTGTTCATGATATACAGGTGGTCATAAATACAGGTGTTTGTTGTGTCCATGGTATACAGGTGGTCATAGATACAGGTGTTTGCTGTGTCCATGGTATACAGGTGGTCATAAATACAGGTGCTTGCTGTGTCCATGATATACAAGTGGTCATAAATACAGGTGTTTGTTGTGTCCATGGTATACAGGTGGTCATAAATACAGGTGTTTGCTGTGTCCATGGTACACAGGTGGTCATAAATACAGGTGTTTGCTGTGTCCATGGTATACAGGTGGTCATAAATACAGGTGTTTGCTGTGTCCATGGTATACAGGTGGTCATAACTACAGGTGTTTGTTGTGTGCATGGTATACAGGTGGTCATAAATACAGGTGCTTGTTGTGTCCATGGTATACAGGTGGTCACAACTACAGGTGTTTGCTGTGACCATGGTATACAGGTGGTCATAGCTACAGGTGTTTGTTGTGTCCATGGTATACAGGTGGCCATAAATACAGGTGTTTTTTGTTGTGTCCATAATACACGGGTGGTCATAAGTAGAGGTGTTTGTTGTGTCCATGGTATACAGGTGGTCATATGTAGAGGTGTTTGTTGTGTTCATGGTATACAGGTGGTCATAAGTACAGGTGTTTGCTGTGTCAATGATATAGAGGTGGCCATAAGTACAGGTGTTTGTTGTGTCCATTGTATACATGCAGGTGGTCGAAAAGTATAGGTGTTTGTTGTGTCCATGGTATATCACGTGTCTGCACATGCGCGAGTCAGTCGTTGTCATTGGTTACCATTAATGTCAGGTATAACACCTTAACATATGATTTTTACAAAAAAAATGGATAATAATTTTATAATGACATTTAGTTGTCCTTCTATGCACATTGTTAAATTCACAACTAAATGAAACATATAAATATTAATAAATCTGAATATTAGTAACCACATATCTCGCATTGTTTACCTAATTAAATATGCATAATTATAAATTAGTATATTTCACGATCTATTTTATACGATTTCACCAAGGTCCACGGAAAGACCTACATAGCATCCTTAAAGAAATGTTTAATGAAAGCTTGGTTTCTATTGGCCAAGCTCTCGCGAATGAGCCAATCAGAGTCGCGTTTATGTCGAGGCTTGGCTTTGATTTATTTCCCGCTCTGGTAACACGCCGTAAGCGGTTGTAGAAAATTTACCTTTACCTTACCTTGAATCCTCTTCTACTACGTAGTCGAGGACTTGACGAGGAAGGGAGTCAATCTCTGACTCGTGTAATCCTCCGCCCTATTTCGTAGATACTTGTCAATGTGACCCTTAAACTGGTTGACGCTTGCGGACATAACAGCACTTCCCGGAAGTCTATTCCAATCGTTTACTATCCTTTGAGTGAAAGAGTACTTTCGTATATCAAGCCTAGAGTGTAATTTGCTAATTTTGTAAGGGTGCCCTCTTGTTTTGGCATGCTCATTTTCTATAATAAAGAAGTCGGCAGGAAAAATACTATCCAACCCATTTGGTCGGTTCCCCACCTTTGCTGTCAATCTATGTATATTTGTTATAACGGTGATGACATTGTGAACTATAGTGTATTGGAATAATGTTGTGCTAGTTATACATAGAGTTGGCTTACTTTTAAGCTCGCATACAAACATATATCTGACTTGTGTTTTCAGCAAACTAGCCACGTCTCTGTGTCACAAATTTAGATGGTAGCGTTGTCCCCCATAAATTATTTTAATAAATCGGCTCTCACGTACCCTTCTTGTTTTCAAAGTTGTTATTTGTAGTATTCTTAGTCGACTGGGATAGTCTAAATGCCTTAATTCAGGAATAATCCTGCTCATCCTTCGTTGAATAGATTCTAATAAATCTATATCTTTCTGTTTATATGGGCGCCATGCCTGAATACAATAATCCAGGTGAGGTCTCACTAAGGATTTGTATAGTTTTAAAACTACTTCCTTGGTTTTATATGTAAATGCTCTATTTATCATGCCTAGCATTGCATTTGCCTTATTCGCTGCCTTGATACATTGCTTATTTACATCAAGTGTTTCAGTTATGATGACCCCTAAGTCTCTCTCCTCGCAGGTTGTTTCAATGCATACATTTCCTATAAAATAATCATACTTTTTATTGTTGAATGTATACATTTTTGAGCATTGAACAACATTGCCCATTCAGTGCTCCATTCATTTAGGGTACTTAGATCTTTTTGTAATTTTTAATGACATGTATTTATTGATGGTTGATCATAATGTTTCATGTGGTTCTAAACATTGCATAAATTATATTTAATTCATAATTATTTACTGCGAGCTTTCATCAAAACCTAGCCATTAGTCGAGTTAGCATGCTAACATTAACCAATATTAACTTATTATTAATTAAGTTAGTGTTAATGTGAAATTACTGGCTAATGTGTATTTATGGCTACTCATTATATATTGATTTATTAATTACTTTATTATTAATATTACATAACTCTAATTTATAGTAAGGTGGTTCTACAGATTTCATGTTTATATAATATAAACATATTCATGGATATTGTGGTATTTTACCAAAAGGTTTCTGTCTGTCGAGGTGGCCTGCTAATTATCGTCTATTAACTAATTTATTTATTTATTATTACATGACTAGGTAACATATATTTATTCTCATAAAATATCAATGTGGTTGTGCTAACTGCATAATATGTATAAATATCTTTATATTTATGGACTATTCTGGTCTTGATTAGAATGTATTGGTATGTTACTACTGTATACTACTTAACTAATATTAACTAATTAACTGAATTAATTAGTGCAAAACACTATATAGCCAATTTATTACTCCATTCAATGCATTTCAAAACACTGCAAAAAGTGTTTTAATAGTCATATAAATAACAAAGTTATGCCATTTTAAAGTCACTTATTCAAATATTTATCAATACAAAACACAAAAATTAGCTCATTTTACCATTATAAGAGATACAAAAATTTCGCGCAATTTTCCCGTTTTTACATTGCAATAACGTCGGATCTAATAAAGATATCATAATAAAATTAGCAGTTATGTGATCTGTAACTTATTACCTTTCATTTGAGCCTATTCCCAACATATTATGATGATTTAAAAAAAAATTGAAGTGCCTAACTTTATTATCTGACGGCCGCCAGATATTTAAATGGCGGCCGCCAGATAATTAAGACTGTTAAGCATTTGATAGATTGACAGAGCTGGGACCAAAGTACTCGTTACTTGTACTTGTTAGTACTAATTGTTATATTTTATATTACAATCTTCAGTCCAGGTGTCTCGCATCTTGCATTTATGATTTCCTCATTGTATAAAACCTCCGAGTTTGATGGTATTATGCAAAACCAAACCTTTATTAACTACCCTGGTATACAATATTTGCATAAATAATTTTGTGATTTTATATCCTGTAATTTTTTCTAGGTAAAAATGTAACTTTATTGGTGTGACTAGCTTTGTGTTATATGTGCAGATGTATTACATAGATGCGTGCAATACAATACAATACAATACAATACAATACAATACAATACAATACAATACAATACAATACAATACAATACAATACAATACAAATTTATTGTCCCGAACCGGGAAATTCATTTTGCAGCGTTCGTCGTCATAAAAATATAAAATAGAGTAGAGAAAAAAAAAAATGCTAATAAATTCATTATTAAAACAGTAAGTGAACATCAATCATAATAAAATACAAGATAAATTCTATAATATAATTTTGAAATTAAAGTTAAATTGTGGTCTTCCTTTTACAAATAAAAAAAATACAACATACACACATAACGCCAGAGGTGATTATCGTTTTGAATTTAGGAGTCGTACTGACATTGGGATGAATGAATCTCGCTTTCTGTTTGTTTTGGATGTTATTGTTCTGAACCTACTGGACGAGGGCAGAAGGACGTACTCGTTATATAGGATGTGTGTGCTGTCGTTAATTATTTTATTGGCTTTACGGAGAACCTGCTTTTCGTACAAAGCAGTGACAGAAGTTTGCTTGAGGCCGGTTATTTTGCTACTAATATTTACAACGCGCTGCAATTTATTCTTGTCTTTCTGGCTAACGTTCCCAAACCAACATATAAAAGAAAATGTCAAAACACTCTGTATACAAGATTTGTAAAACATGGATAAAATGGTGTTATCAATATTAAAGGATCGAAGTTTTCTAAGGCAGTAAAGACGCTGCTGGCATTTCTTGTACGTGACACTGCAGTGGCGGTCCCATTTCAACCTATTGTCAATTGTTGTGCCGAGGTATTTATACTCGTCAACTACCTCTACCTTGTTATCGTAGATGACAGTATCAGACTGGGATGGAGGGTATTTCCTAAAATCAATGCACATGTCTTTGGTTTTTGTTGCATTCAGACACAAATACGATCTATCACACCATGCAACAAAGTCGTTTAACACAGGACCATGGCCAACTTCATCGTTAGACAACAGACTGAGTAAAGCTGTATCATCTGAGAATTTAATAAAGTACCTATTCGGACGGATGCTCCTGCAGTCATTTGTGTATACAATGAATAAAAGAGGGGATAAGACACATCCTTGGGGTGAGCCAGTGGAAACAACCTTCACGCTAGAAGTTGTGTTATTCACTCGAACCTGTTGGGGTCTCCCCACCAAAAAATCAAGCACCCATAGCGCCAATTCAGATTCAAGCTTAAATTCGGAAATTAATTTCTTAAACAACAAGTGAGGCTGCAGCGTATTGAAGGCAGAACTCATATCCAGATAGAGAACTCTGGCATGGGTTTTGGCGTCCTCAACATGACAAAGTACATAATTTATTAGAGTAGCGACTGCATCCTCCACCCCTCTCCCATGCCGATATGCAAATTGCAGGGGATCTAAAAGATGGTCTGTACGGGTCATGATCATGGTTTTAATGATTTTTTCAAAACTCTTCATTACGTGCGACGTCAACGCTACTGGACGAAAATCGTTAGGACTAGCAGGACGAGATTTCTTGGGGACAGGCACGACAATAGACGTTTTCCACAAGGTAGGGACTTTATGTAAGCTAAGGGAGGCCTGAAAGATGGAGTGGAAGATACCGGACAACTGAGTGGCACAATTCTTCAAAACCTGACCAGAAATACCATCAGGTCCAGGGCTTTTCCGCACATTTGTGCACTGGAATACCCTCAACACGTCTTTTTCATCGATATGTAGGTTACAATCTGTCTTAGTGGAGCTTATGATATCATCAATGACAGAACGAAAATCGTGATTATCAAAACGAGAATAGAAAGAATTCATATCCTCTGCAAACGCCCCGTCATCTTTACCCCCTAAGGGCGATAAGCGTTTGGAATTATATCCATTTTGCTTCATGTCACTCATGGTCTTAATGCCATCCCATACTGTTCTCATATCACCTGTTTTAAACTTTTAAGTTCTATTTTTTGTTTGTAATTCTCTCTTGCTTTCCTAATTTCTGATTTCACCGCCCTTTGAACTTCCTTCCGTTCAGCTAAATCTCCCAGAAAATAAACCCTTTTCTTTTCGTTCAAAACTTTCTTTAGATGTTTAGAAACCCATGGTTTGTTATTCGGGAACACTTTGGACTTCTTCACAGGTATAACAGCACGTGTCAACACAGAAAGAAACGTAATTACCCGTCGGGTTGGGCACGTAATGTACTGGTGGTAAGTTGGCAGACAATTGTCGAGTTTACACTGATTGAAATCACCCAATATGAACTTGGGTGCATCGGTAGACAAAGCGTCCAGTTTCTGTGTTGCGTCACAGATATGCTGGGCGGCGCGATCCACGTTGGCTCTGGGGTGTATGTACACAACAGTCACAAACAATTGTGGAAATTCGCGGGGGAGATACAGTGGCCGTAGTGACACTGACAACAGTTCAATGTCCGGGGTGCAGAGCTGTTCACGCACAATGACGGTCTTGCACCAACGCTCGTTGACATATAAACAAACACCCCCACCTTTCGCCTTTCCGGTCGTCTGCTTGTCGCGATCAAGCCGGGTGGGGCATCCAAAACCCTTGATGAATGTCCCACGATCGCCAACATTTTGGTCGAACCAAGTCTCGGTGAAAGCCATAAGGCAAGCATCTCTGTATTCGTTGAAAAAGGTTGCGTTGGCACGTAATTCATCCATCTTAAGGCCTTTCAGACAACGAACATTAGCCAAGATCATCGATGGCAAAGGGGGCTTGTGTTTCATCTTACGTAGTCTTTGTCGCACACCACCTTTCCTTCCTCGTTTACGCAACGGTTTGGTGTTGTTTCTCGTCATGCCAGGCGGAAAGTCAATGTTAGATAAATAATCAGAGTCATGATGTACACGGTTGTTTAAAGCCAGTAAATACTCACGGCTTAGACTTAGTCCGCCATGATGGGCGTTTCCTCGCTGGGCGTAGCACACTTGAATTAACGTTGACATCACAATAAAAAGTCCAAGAATTAGGTACTTGCTGTCATCCATTGCACGGATCACTCATTCACAAACTCAAACTAAAATATATAGGCGGCGCCCACAAAATAGGCAGAATAATACTAAAAATATAGCGACGAACGAACAGCTGCTGGTCGCCACAGAGTAGCGCCCTCTATCTGCATGTCACAGTTTGCATGCTGTATGTAGGTGTGCTATATAATTGCATGCACACCACAGTTTGTGTGTAGATGTATCATATAAATATGTGCATGCCACAGTTTGTGTGTTGTGCGTAGATATCTATCATGTAAATATGACATCACTCTCACAGCAGAGAGATAAATGGAGAGCAACAGTCAAGTGATGGAAGCAGTCATTGTCGCTTCGTGACCGACAGCATGATGGGCAAATATGTGCATGCCACAGTTTGTGTGTTATGTGTAGATGTATCATGTAAATATGTGCGTGCCACAATTTGTGTGTTGTGCATGGATGTACTATGTAAATATGTGCATGCCACAGTTTGTATGTTGTGTGTAGATGTATTATGTAAATATGTGCGTGCCACAGTTTGTGTGTTGTGTGTAGATGTATTATGTAAATATGTGCATGCCAGTTTGTGTGTTGTGTGTAGATGTATTATGTAAATATGTGCATGCCACAGTTTGTGTGTTGTGTGTAGATGTATCATGTAAATATGTGCGTGCCACAGTTTGTGTGTAGATGTATCATGTAAATATGTGCGTGCCACAGTTTGTGTGTAGATGTATCATGTAAATATGTGCATGCCAGTTTGTGTGTTGTGCATGGATGTACTATGTAAATATGTGCATGCCACAGTTTGTATGTTGTGTGTAGATGTATTATGTAAATATGTGCATGCCACAGTTTGTGTGTTGTGTGTAGATGTATTATGTAAATATGTGCATGCCACAGTTTGTGTTGTGTGTAGGTGTGTTCTGTAAATGCATTCAGACCACAGTTTATGTGATGTATGTAAAGATGTGTTATGTAAATGTATTCACGCCACAGGTGTGTTATGCATGAAGCTAAACATTCTGCATTATAAATAAACCTATACATTCAAGTGTTTCGTATGTTTATTTAATTACAAGAAATAGAAGCACCTCTTAAAATTACACTGTCATTCACTTTGCAACTGATTCACACATTAATATCATAATCCAAACAGCCGAGTGATCTAATGTCTCACATATAATAGTCATAATTTGATGATACCCTAGAAAAAATGACATCGTTGTCAATGATTAACTCGCTGAATCATTATATTTGAAATAAAACCCTCTACATTGAAATTCAACCCTCCATCCAGTCATGCACACTGAAATTTGACCTATTTAATTAACACATGGTCTTCATACTTGATTCTGAACAATGGAATTGATACAACCCCAAAAACACTAACATTGAAATCTATCAAACACACAAATCATGTGCAGTGACAATTGAGTCGACCCCCAATTCCATGGGCCCAGTGCCTCATAAATGACAACCACTCCCTTGGCCTTATGTTGCATCTATAGTTAAAACCGGCTTGACACAAATAACACCAACAACAGGGCATGCAAGTGATTCTCATTTTAGGGCAATTTTAAGTGATATTATAACAAGTCAATACACAACTGATTCCCACCTCGTTAAAAATTGTCCAATATGCGAAAAATTTGAAAATAATAACTTATCTACCTATAACTGATCTAGCAGGGTGGAACTATTATAATAGTTCCACCCTGCTAGATCAGTTTTTACTGGATTTAAGGACACCAAAGGATAGTCGCAAATTTGTTCCACACACAGTAATGTATAGCAAGTTAGTCCCACAAATACAATCACCTCACTAATACAGTCACCTCAACAACCAGGTCACTTTTGCCAACTGTTTGGCAACAACTAAATATAAACTACAAGAACCGATGTATTCATAACGTGGCAATGGCCATTTGCCTTCACTAACAATATATAAGTATATATATATATATAAGCCTAAAGGCAGCTTATGTCGACCAGTGCCTAGAGGACCGGCTTATGTAGACCAGACGTATTTTTTATTTAATACATTTTCCAAAGACGTAAAATTGGAACATTGTTTCTAATACTAATGTTTAACACATAATGAAAGTTCCTCAAAATATTTCAATAAATAAGGTACATGCAAAAAAATCGGTCTACATAAAACCGCATATGCATAGTTGCCGATTTATGTAGACCGGAGCAACGCCGGAAGCTGCATATATATATTTAGCCTTTTGGCGGTAGACGCCGAATCTAGCTGTGTTGTGATACATGTTTATGCAGTGAATTTAACAATTTAGTGAATGCTGTAAAATTAATTGCCATATACCAACAGCAACACCAAGATTCGAGGGATCTATCAGTCCGCAACAAAGACAAAATGCAAGTTTTACTAATTTACTCATAATAATATAACCTTTTGCATCAGTATGAAGCATATCATACACTGAACACGAAACTCCAACCCTTCGTTCGATATATACCACAAAAATAGATTTATGTAAGAACTTTGACCTGGTACACATAACCCGGCACACAATATACTCAAAAATATGCACGGCTCTGGAGAAAACATGCTCAAAATCACTTAAGATGTTGTTCATTTAAAAATTAATTACGCACAGTACTTTACTGTCATATGAACTGTGTGCACAAGCAATGGTACTGATCAATTCAATTGTGTTAGTTGTGAACTAACACGTCGAATCTTTATGTAGACCAGATTTGGTCTACATAAAACAGCGGTCTACATAAGCCAGTCCTATATGCATAATTGATCGACATAAGCTGCCTTTAGGAGTATATATATATATACATATATATGTGTGTATATATATATATGTATATATATATACATATATATGTATATATATATATATATACATATATATATACACACACACACGTGTGTGAATGACAACATTACTGCTGCCACCTGAAGTCTCCTACATCAAACATTACTCATGCATCTGCTGCCTTAATTATCACCCTTCCTTATGTTTTTGTCATACACGAAAATCTGTTAGAATTTCAACAAAACATACAACAAAATGTACAAACGTGACACATGTTCGACATCCAATTTGTGATGGCTTGACGGAGCTGTTGCTAAGCAGCGTGTCACATGATGGTGATTGATTTAGATGCTGGTCTCGTGAAGTTGTTGCGGGATTATGTTGATCGACTGACGCTCTGGAGTGTTGAAGTATGACAGAAGGTTGTTTGTGGCGTCTTTCATGTCGGTGCTGAAACAGACACTATGTAACGTACAGCCACTGTGTAGTTTAATTATTGTTGTTTAATTAGTGTGTTTAGTTAGTACATATTAAAACATACAGCGTAGAATGATTAATGATTTGCATAGTGAAGCCACTGCCCCCACGAGTTACATCCTGCTATTCACCCTGTTGTTCACTTTATAGATAAGCCACTACATCCTGTTATTCACCCTGTTGTTACCCTGCACCCCACATCTCATTTCCTGGTAGCAGACTCATACTTTTTTCACATCACACTTCCTAGTAGTAGATTCATACTTGTTTTGAACATCATAATCCACTGTCCCCCACACATCCTGTGCCAGTCATATCCTCTTTGTATATTATATATATATATATATATATAGAGAAGGAGAATTGTTCTTGCATGTTATTTTTCTATGCTAGCTGTAAGCTATGCCATGTGTATACACGATGATGGTGACAATAAAATACTACTCTACGCTGTAGAGCGAACTTGGGAGTTCTTCTGAGGGGCTGCCCTTGTTTAGTATGGTGAGCAGCATTTACCATACTAATTAGAGGGTAGCCATTACAACTCGATGGTTCACGTGGCATCAGCCAACTTGATTTGTGTTGTTTGTTTTTCAATGTTATGTGTTTTGAAATAAATTGACTGATTGATTGTTTGATTGATTGATTGATCAGAGCAGAGTTGTGAGTTGTCACCTTTATGTGTTCCTTTGTTACTGATATATTGGATATGTTAAAACAACATACACTTTATTATATTGTTGTTTCATAATTCAGTATGTCACAGTCCACACCTAATATGGTAGATAGCCACACTCTGACCTGTCTTCTACACGACTAGCAAATGACTGACCAAGACAAGTAATTACAACTGAATGAATGAACAAATGAATATACGAATGAACTCCCAAGTAGACAATACATAGAAAAGTACATTCACTATACATATACAATGTCAGTAAATAATTACAACTGATAAAACTGAATGGATGTAATATATCTGCTTGACTGAGATCTCTATATATCTGCGCAGATGTGATATATCTGTATGGATGTCAAACATCTGTTATATATCTGATTAATTGTGATGTATCTGCAGTGGTTATGATGACTCTGTGATTGTGTCATATCTGCATGGTTGTGATGACTCTGTGATTGTGTCATATCTGCATGGTTGTGATGACTCTTTGATTGTGTCATATCTGCATGGTTGTGATGACTCTGTGATTGTGTCATATCTGCATGGTTATGATGACTCTGTGATTGTGTCATATCTGCATGGTTGTGATATATCTGTGCTGTTGTGATATATCTGCACCACTGTGATGTATCTGCAGTAGTTGTGATAACTCTGTGAATGTGTCAAATCTGTTGGTTGTGAGACATCTTCTGGGAGGTAGTTCAGTCTCACCTGTGGTTTGCCATGATACTGCCCACCTGCTGTAGGTTCAGAGGAAATATGTCAGGAATATTGTCAAGTTCACCAAGGACATTGTAACTGCCTTGCTGTAACCCTCCTAGTGCATTAGGGTCAAAGAGTCTGTAACAGACAAGATCACTGCATCACAATTACAGACGTAATCACAGTCACAACTACAGATGTGATCACTGCATCACAACTATGCGGTGCAACATATATGATAACCATATCACAACTACAGACATGATCACTGCAACATGAGTACAGTTGTGATCACTGCATCACAACTACAGACATAATCACTGCATCACATCTACATATGTGACAATTGCATCACAATTATATATGTGAACACTGCATCACAACTACAAATGCGCTACACGACAACACGTGATGATGATGATGCACTGCAACAAAACTATATATGTGATCACTTCAACACAACTACATATATGAGCATCATATTAGTAATAACAAATTGAGCATAATATTTAGTATAACTACATAAACACAATATGTAAGGACAAATGTTATTCTCTGTGCCATAGTAATCCACAGTCTAGCTAGTATTGCAATGTAATCCACAGTATATTATTGCAATGTAATCCACAGTATACTATTGTCAACATTATTGAGTGGGCAAAGTTTGACAGAGGTCACACCCATGACAGTTTTGATTGTAAGGCAGGCAAACCACAATGATGCAGATCCACCAGTTGCAACAGACCTCATCAGTCTTCATGGCAACAATGTAATTAATAAGGGAAGAAACAGTCAAACAATACTCAACTCTATCTCTGTCTGGTCGGCCATCTCCATACAGTGGAAGTATCGGGACAGCTTGAAGTTGACAACAATGCACAGTGGCATGATGATGACACACAGCATGAGTGCCACCCAGTAGCCATTCTACAAAACATACAGCATGAGTGCCACCCAGTAGCCATTCTACTAGACACACAGCATGATTGCCACCCAGTAGCCATTCTACTAGACACACAGCATGATTGCCACCCAGTAGCCATTCTACTAGACACACAGCAAGAGTGCCACCCAGTAGACATTCTACAAGACACACAGCATGACTGCCACCCAGTAGTCATTCTACAAGACACACAGCATAAGTGCCACCCTGTAGCCATTCTACAAGACACATACCATGAATGCCACCCTGTAGCCATTCTACAAGACACATACCATGATTGCCACCCAGTAGCCATTCTACTAGACACACAGCATGATTGCCACCCAGTAGCCATTCTACTAGACACACAGCAAGAGTGCCACCCAGTAGACATTCTACAAGACACAGCATGAGTGCCACCCAGTAGACATTCTACAAGACACACAGCATAAGTGCCACCCTGTAGCCATTCTACAAGACACATACCATGAGTGCCACCCTGTAGACATTCTACAAGACACACAGCATGGGTGCCACCCTGTAGACATTCTACAAGACACACAGCATTTGTGCCACCCAGTAGACATTCTACAAGACACACAGCATGAGTGCCACCCAGTAGACATTCTACAAGACACACAGCATTTGTGCCACCCAGTAGACATTCTACAAGACACACAGCATAAGTGCCACCCAGTAGACATTCTACAAGACACACAGCATGAGTGCCACCCTGTAGACATTCTACAAGACACACAGCATGAGTAGACATTCTACAAGACACACAGCATGAGTGCCACCCAGTAGACATTCTACAAGACACACAGCATGAGTAGACATTCTACAAGACACACAGCATGAGTGCCACCCAGTAGCCATTCTACAAGACACACAGCATGATTGCCACCCAGTAGCCATTCTACAAGACACACAGCATGATTGCCACCCAGTAGCCATTCTACAAGACACACAGCATGATTGCCATCCTGTAGCCGATCTACAAGACACACAGCATGAGTGCCATCCTGTAGCCATTCTACAAGACACACAGCATGATTGCCATCCTGTAGCCGTTCTACAAGACACACAGCATGATTGCCATCCTGTAGCCATTCTACAAGACACACAGCATGAGTGCCATCCTGTAGCCATTCTACAAGACACACAGCATGAGTGCCATCCTGTAGCCATTCTACAAGACACACAGCATGATTGCCATCCTGTAGCCATTCTACAAGACACACAGCATGAGTGCCATCCTGTAGCCATTCTACAAGACACACAGCATGAGTGCCATCCTGTAGCCATTCTACAAGACACACAGCATGAGTGCCACCCTGTAGCCATTCTACAAGACACACAGCATGAGTGCCATCCTGTAGCCATTCTACAAGACACACAGCATGATTGCCATCCTGTAGCCATTCTACAAGACACACAGCATGAGTGCCATCCTGTAGCCATTCTACAAGACACACAGCATGAGTGCCACCCTGTAGCCATTCTACAAGACACACATCATGAGTGCCATCCTGTAGCCATTCTACAAGATAGCCATTCTACAAGACATAGTACGAGCATTGTCGTCTAATTAATTACACTGAAGTATTTTTTTCACATATAGTGTGTCAAATGACCAAAAGCTACATCAGGGAAGATGGAGAGATGTAAGTTCAGCTTCAGCATAGTCAAGAACACGTGATTTGATACCAAGATCATTCAAAGTGGAATATTTTGTCAAATTATATGACAAAAGCATTATATCTATGCAAGATGTTTAAAGCAGTCATCCTCCCTGACTTGCCATGCCCATTTGGGTGCATGCATCAATATATGAAAGATTGTCTCATGTGTCTGTTGTGCTTATAAGTAGAGCATGTACGTATGGTCACTTACGAATGCCGAGATGGTTTTCTTGCATATGGCCAGGTTTACAAACTGTTGATGCTTCTCAAAGAAGGACAGACACTTCCCAGCGTCTTTCTTCAATGGAGAACAACACCAATTTAGAACGCAAGTCCAGCAATGGGAAAAGAGCAGGCGACAAGACAACACAGAACATATGATGAGTAAGTTAGCTAAGTAGCACCTGCTGTTTGTGACAAGTCAACACGGAACATACGATGAGTAAGTTAACTAAGTAGCACTTGCTGTTTGTGACAAGACAACCCAGAACATACAATGAGTAAGTTAGCTAAGTAGCACTTGCTGTTTATGACAAGTCAACACGGAACATACAATGAGTAAGTTAGCTAAGTAGCACTTGCTGTTTGTGCTCATCATGTGTCCCCTCCACTCACCACTTCATAATCCTGTCTTGTAACCACCAGACTGTAGACCAGCCCCCTGCACTCACAACATTATGACCCTACCCCGCGTACCAGCACACTGTAAACTTGCTACTTATTCTCATTGCCCCCTGTACTCACCACATTGTGAACCTGCCCCCTCTACCCCCTGTACTCACCACATTGTGAACCTGTCCCCTGTACCCCCTGTACTCACCACATTGTGAACCTGCCCCTCTACCCCCTGTACTCACCACATTGTGAACCTGTCCCCTGTACCCCCTGTACTCACCACATTGTGAACCTGCCCCCTCTACCCCCTGTACTCACCACATTGTGAACCTGCCCCTGTACCCCCTGTACTCACCACATTGTGAACCTGCCCGCTGTACCCCCTGTACTCACCACATTGTGAACCTGCCCCCTGTACCCCCTGTACTCACCACATTGTGAACCTGCCCCCTCTACACCCTGTACTCACCACATTGTGAACCTGCCTCCTGTACTCACCACATTGTGAACCTGCCCCCTGTACTCACCACATTGTTAACCTGCCCCTGTACCCCCTGTACTCACCACATTGTGAACCTGCCCCCTGTACCCCCTGTACTCACCACATTGTGAACCTGCCCCCTGTACTGGTCTAACACATGGTTGAGTCGCCGCTCAAATATCCTCAGTGCCTACAACAAGGGACGTGAAGATGTCTGTGAGACCTGATGTAGTTAGATCTGGTGGAAGACACTGACAGACTTTTTGTTCTACATGAATGTTTTTATGTTCCCTAGACGTATGCTCCCTGGTATAATTCTCCCTAATCTTAGACTTTCCTGTCTTACACTCCCCACACAAACAGTAGGTGTAGCACACACCTGGCTCAACTAACTGTCACATACACCTGACTTCTGCTCCCTGTCGTTATGCTCCCTAGTTTTAGTTATGCTCCCTAGTTTTAGTTATGCTCCCTAGTCTTGGTTATTCACCCTGTTGTTATGATCCCTAGTCTTAGTTATGCTCCCTGTTGTTTTGCTCTCTAGACGTAGTGATGCACCCTGTTGTTATGCTCCCTAGTCTTAGTTATGCTCCCTGTTGTTATGCTCACTAGTCTTAGTTATGCACCCTGTTGTTATGCTCCCTAGTCTTAGTTATGCTCCCTGTTGTTATGCTCCCTAGTCTTGGTTATTCACCCTGTTGTTATGATCCCTAGTCTTAGTTATGCTCCTTAGTCTTAGTTATGCTCCCTGTTGTTATGCTCCCTAGTCGTAGTTATGCTGCCTGTTGTTATGCTCCCTAGTCTTAGTTATGCTCCCTGTTGTTATGCTCCCTAGTCTTAGTTATGCTCCCTGTTGTTATGCTCCCTAGTCTTAGTTATGCTCCCTGTTGTTTTGCTCCCTGTTGTTATGCTCCCTAGTCTTAGTTATGCTCCCTGTTGTTATGCTCCCTAGTCTTGGTTATGCACCCTGTTGTTATGCTCCCTAGTCTTAGTTAGGCTCCCTGTAGTTATGATCCTTTGGCTAAAGGGATACCCCAGTCAGCGAGACGATCATATTATAGTATATTTGTAAAATACTGTAGGGATATTCCAGTCAGTGAGAGGTTCATAGTACAGTATATCCGGTTTCTTAAATAAATATATAAAGATTTTTAATAAACAATTAATTATAGATAGTATAATTGTACCAAAAGACATGCTATCTTAGATTCAGGGCGCTGCTGAGACACACACAGAACCAGTGACGTAAGCCAAATCACTTATGTCACTGGTACATTATTGGAAAAGGGAAAGCTGGCACATAAATGTGACAGTAACATAAGCAAACCACAACTATATACTGGATACATAAAATATATTTGGACATACGTAGGATATTCAAACGTGCACGCACCAGTGATGTAAGCAGCTTACATTACTGGTTCAGTGCCTCAATATGGCAGCACCCTGAATCCAAGATAGCATGTTTTTTGGTACAATTATACTACAAGTGTATGATGAATTGTTCATTAACAATCGCTGTGCACAATTACTATGCACAACCAATATATCATACACATGTAAGTTAAAATACTGTGAACTGAATGGAGTATCCCTTTAAATGGTAACAGTGATAGAAAACATGTCTGCACTCTTTTTAACTAGCTGCTACAACCTTGGTGTTGTGTTAATCTGCTCTTTATGTTTTATTATGACACTGTACAGTGAGGTTTATCTTGAATACATCTGGTGAGGTTCGTTACACTGGATGTAATTAAGACAATTTGTTAAGAGAGAATATTTCACTCTTAAGTTTGAATGTCACGGTTTTAATCTATGATGTGGAGAACTTTCAATTCAATAATCTAATGAATCACTATGACTGTTGTTGCTAGGTTTGATAGGCAATATGCCAGATTAAATTGTTGAACTCACAGGCACTATCAAGGTGGGTCCCCGTTGCCTTAGTGTCTGCTGCACCCGCAGCATTGCTTCCATGGTAGTGTTGATGATATTCTGTCAACAAACACAACCCAAGTCACACTCTCCATCATCTCATTAGTAGTGTTGGTGATACTCTGTCAACAAACACAACCCAAGTCACACTCTCCATCATCTCATTAGTAGTGTTGGTGATACTCTGTCAACAAACACAACCCAAGTCACACTCTCCATCATCTCATTAGTAGTGTTGGTGATACTCTGTCAGCACAGCACAGCACAGCACAGCACAGCACAGCACAGCACAGCACAGCACAGCACAGCACAGCACAGCACAGCACAGCACAGCACAGCACAGCACAGCACAGCACAGCACAGCACAGCACAGCACAGCACAGCACAGCACAGCACAGCACAGCACAGCACAGCACAGGTCACACTCTCTCCACAGAGTAAGGGCAGACAAAATACAATCATTAGCATATATCAACATGTAAAACTATTGTAATTCTCACCGGAAGATTTCTGAAGTCATTTCTTAGCTGCTCGAAATTCTTGACCAGTTTACGCTGGAAGAAAAATTATAATGTGCACTCAACAAAAACAACATAGTCTAGAGAGGCACACATGCACGAAACCACAAATACAATACAGTGGCATAAAGGACCCATAAAATCCCTTCGCAATTCATGTTGATATTCATACAGCTGTTAATTAAGTTCACGAACAGTTTACTTCATAAGATCTTACTACAATCAAGCTAGCTAGCTAGCTAGCTAGCTAGCGTGCGAGTGTGGTGTGTGTGTGCTCGCATGCACATGTATGTTGTTATTGTGTGTGACTGCGTTCATGTTTGTGCGTGTATCAGTGTTCGAGCTAGGCCATTTCCCAAGGGCGCAACGCCCTGCCATCATTTACATGCGCCCTGCGCCTTTTGTCTTGTGCCCTGTGCCTTTTATTAGCGCCCTGTCATTTAGCAGTAACCTGGTACAATTGCCAGTGGGATCAAAGTGTCTGAGACAGCTCAACAGCTCAGTGCTGGCTTCCCATTGGCTTGAGACAATTGTATCCAATTAACCACTTCAAAGACTTCCATGTGGGACAAGAGCAATAAAGTAGGCGCCCTTTTAGACCACCCAGATGCAGCCTGTTCTATTGGTTCTATTATTGGGTGTGTAATCAACTGATGTTGTTGACAAAATGAAGTAGTTTAAAACATTGTAGCAAGGGATTCGGTTGCACTTCCAAGTACTGGAAAGTCAATTTCTATGTGATCCACTTGTACTAGTTATGGGGAAACTTTTTCTGTTGTACATGACAAACGTTTTTTTTGTTTTTTTGTAGAGTATCTAGACCTGGGAAATTGTAAACTGTTTCAATAAAATAAGTGCTGAAAGGTTACAATATGAAGGCCTATCGATATTATAATTAACAGTGATGTTTGTGCAATTTTATACAGCAATGTTGTATTCAAACTGATAAATCGTCCCTGAATTATTTATTTCTGAATACATGTACAGTACTATATGAGTTAATGTTATTATTATGCATTCTGTAAATGTCAGTATGCCACGTTTAATAGAAAATTTTCATCAACACAATAATTGGAAACTCACAAATACATGTCAAATATTGTAGAACATTTACATATATATATATATATATATATATATATATATATATACACTGTATACACACACACACTGTGTTATACAATATAATAATTATTACAAAGTGAGAAGTGTTTTATTTGATATATTGGATGTTAATTGACAAGTAATGCCATTAATAATAAATGTGCACCTGAGGCTTATATTTGTTCATGAAACCACAAACAAGTGCTGCAGTTGATTACTAAGTTTCTACTATAGCCAGTTATAGGATGTTAAATTGATATTTCCCATTAAAACAAAAGTAATGCAACAGTGGTCCCACCTGGAGAGTGGCTCATCAAATTCATCCCTGGTCAGTAGAAGAATATAGTGGATATAGATAAGTCATTATAATTAACCATCTGTTTGTATTGCGTTGTAAATTGGCGAATGAAGACAGAAAGAAGTATGTGGACCTCAACGTCTCAGAGAAGAGACTACCACTCTGCGTCAAAATGTTAGTTAGCGATTTAAAGGATAAATGATTAAGGAATTGTTGGAATGGAGTTGCACACCCTACAGTAGTTGCGTTACCAATAAAACACCTTGTAATCCACAAATGTTCATTTGTGTAATGTTACTATAATACATCATGCATGACCTGGTTTTGTAACAACTATGTCAGTGATAAATGGTTGCCAACATAAGAATGCTGAATACATTTGAGCTGGGGTTGGGACGTCCATATGACTGCATTTCCCCTGGGCAACACTGAGTTACTTAGCTAGCTGTAATCGGTCATTATGATACTGCTAAATGTTCCATTTCATGAAAATTAACTAAATACCAGAGTTAAGTAAAAAAAACGTATTTCAGTGATGTGCCCTCAAATATGTCGTTCACGCATAAAAGTGCCCTCCGTCTGCCAACTGCACCCTGTCCTTTTCAAGACCTAGCTGGAACACTGTGTATTTTGGTGTGTATGTGTGTGCATGTATGACAAACAGGCATGGAGGGATTTTGTCACTGCCCTATGCATCAGATAGCGTAACGGGCAATAAGAAAGTAAATAAATGACACGTATTTACACATCTACAATGGCAATATATATGTATATAAGAAACTGGATAAACGCTTCATTGTTTATTTTTGTATTAAATAATTATAAAATGAAAACAGCATCAAATTCATGTTGCAGAAGTGGTGATGGGGGTTCTATTGGCCATGATTTGGAATATAAATCAGACAACTCTTGAAGTAACCTTTCATTTGTCATTCGTGTGACACGTGTCATGTAGATGAATGCATACCTGCCTGCCTGTGAGCGTGAGCGCATGAATATATTATTCCGTATCTATGTGCATATTTATTGTACCTTTATGTTGCGCACTTGTGGGTACGAGCTACTGCGAATTTCCCCCAGCTTTGACGCAATATCTTCAAGTATTCGCTGAATCAAACAGACAAAGCACAAAGTTGCGGAACGCATGTGTCATATACTAGCGCACATGAACATTTCACATAACTGTACTAGGTCACATGAACATTTCACATAACTGTACTAGCTCACATGAACATTTCACATAACTGTACTAGGTCACATGAACATTTCACATAACTGTACTAGCTCACATGAACATTTCACATAACTGTACTAGCTCACATGAACATTTCACATAACTGTACTAGCTCACATGAACATTTCACATAAATGTACTAGGTCACATGAACATTTCACATAACTGTACTAGCTCACATGAACATTTCACATAACTGTACTAGGTCACATGACTGTCTCACATAATTGGCTGAGCAAACTCACAGATAACTCTCATACACATTTAGCTCACATAACTGTCTAAGCAAACTAAGAAATAGATAAAAAAGATACAACCTAGCGTATTTTCAGATTATTTTCTTTTATTACACTTTCAAATTTTACACATTATGTTTATGTGAAGATGCACTGAAACTTAAACTGAAAGTTTACAGTACTCTGCAAACAGTTGGACTGTACCGTGTACTGGTATATCATTTAAAAAACACAAACAAACAGAATCATAATGTATTGTAAAACCCACACGTCCTAATATTCTCAGAAGGATAACCCAAGATCACTGACACACTGAACTGAAGATGTGATGTTATTTAAAACAAAATGTTGCAATGTCAACAGGTTCCCTGGTATATCCCTGCCTTAAGTCAGTACTTTTAATTCATTGTTCAGTCTAATAGATATTTCCTCGGGGGATTCCTTCCTTCATTCGCTTTCTAAAAGGTTATATTTAACATAGTATCTCAAGTGTTATGCTAGCAATGCAATGCCTGCGAATGTGTTGCCGTTTTGGGAATTACACTCTTCAAGAACATTCTGTGAAATAAAACACATTCAAGGGTACTCGAACGAACATTTTGGCAATCTGTGGCAACCTGGCCCCGGCAAACTCTGGTTACGCCTACCCCATGTCCGCCACGGCCCACGCTACCCCCCGGCAACTTGCTGAAAGTCCACTTCAACACAGCTCCCAAAGTCAGTCTAACTGCCTGAATTGATATCATAACTCCATCCATGATTACTGAAAGGCAGTTTGGCGATATGTTGACGTGGAAATTTCAAATTAGTTTGATTATATCATCGAAGCAATACATAACAAAAACAGTCTGATTGGGTCCACGAGAAGCCCGCAACAACATTGGCTGAAAATGACGTAATATATATTGGATAAACCAATCCATAGGTTTCCCACTGGTACGACACTCTCATGATTCCGACCGTATGAATAGGAACGTAAATTTCTGACCAGAAGTAGTAAAATCAGCTTTATTTGGTCATCTACTATAACGACATGCATTTTTCCCAGTGGTACATTTACACAAATTGTAACCTGTGGCCTGATTCGCAGTTCCTAGCTAATAAAAATGCAGTTTATCTTTTAAAAGGATGACATTCGAGAAATTGCGATCTATGGCACGCCAGGAATCGACACAAAGGTTTAATGTGTTATCCATTTTTGACCAGTTTTACCCCTCATATTAGAAAAACAAAAATTCAGATTTGGACAAATCAAAGAAACGCGGAATTCCGCGGAAGTTTCTCATGCCGACAACTGTCTCAAATAACTGTGGCATATAACTGCTCCAAACAACTGCTTCACATAAATATCTCACATAATTGTGTGACAATTTTGTTACACTCAGTATTGTCACACAAAGTCACCACACAACAATCACACAGAATGTCGTTCCATACACCTACCCTGGCCTGGCGTCTTGTGGCTGTTTCCCGAGCTGCCGTCTTCAGTTCGACTTCAAAGTGAGACAGAGAGATTCGCAGCGTGTTCTTGTTCAACTGAGAAATATGAGTACTGAGTGAAATGACAGACACTAACAGTGGCAGTGACAAGTGCCATAAAACATTACAACACTTCACGTTATCATATATCACGATACAGAGGTCACAATACTCTACATATCACAATGCATATCATCATAACCAGATCTACACAACGACACACTCATCAAGAACAATTTAAAATGAACAATAACGGCTTAGGCTATTATGGACACTGTGTATCGTGTCCTGTATCATGCAGTGTGTATCATAATACAGCAGTGTTGTGCGACATCAACAGAGTAGATGACACTTACGATATCACCAGAGTAGATGACACTTAGGATATCACCAGAGTAGATGACACTTAGGATATCAACAGAGTAGATGACACTTAGGATATCACCAGAGTAGATGACACTTAGGATATCAACAGAGTAGATGACACTTAGGACATCACCAGAGTAGATGACACTTATAATATCACCAGAGTAGGTGACACTTAGGATATCACCAGAGTAGATGACACTTTGGTTATCACCAGAGTATATGACACTTATGATATCACCAGAGTATGTGACACTTAGGATATCACCAGAGTAGATGACACTTAGGATATCACCAGAGTAGATGACACTTAGGATATCACCAGAGTAGATAACACTTAGGACATCACCAGAGTAGATGACACTTAGGACATCACCAGAGTAGGTGACACTTAGGACATCACCAGAGTAGGTGACACTTAGGATATTACCAGAGTAGATGACACTTAGGATATCACCAGAGTAGATGACACTTAGGATATCACCAGAGTAGATGGTACTTAGGATATCACCAGAGTAAATGATATTTAGGATATCACCTGAGTAGATGACACTTAGGACATCACCAGAGTAGGTGACACTTAGGACATCACCAGAGTAGGTGACACTTAGGATATTACCAGAGTAGATGACACTTAGGATATCACCAGAGTAGATGACACTTAGGATATCACCAGAGTAGATGGTACTTAGGATATCACCAGAGTAAATGATATTTAGGATATCACCTGAGTAGATGACACTTAGGACATCACCAGAGTAGATGACACTTAGGATATCACCAGAGTAGATGACACTTGGGACATCACCAGAGAAGATGACACTTAGGATATCACCAGAGTAGGTGACAATTAGGACATCACCAAAGTAGATGACACTTAGGATATCACCAGAGAAAATGACACTTGGGACATCACCAGAGTAGATGACACTTAGGACATCACCAGAGTAGATGATACTTAGGATATCACCAGAGTAGATGATACTTAGGACATCACCAGAGTAGATGACACTTGGGACATCACCAGAGTAGGTGACACTTAGGATATCACCAGAGTAGATGACACTTAGGATATCACCAGAGTAGGTGACACCTAGGACATCACCAGAGTAGATGATACTTAGGACATCACCAGAGTAGATGACACTTGGGACATCACCAGAGTAGGTGACACTTAGGATATCACCAGAGTAGATGACACTTAGGATATCACCAGAGTAGGTGACACCTAGGATATCACCAGAGTAGATGATACTTAGGATATGACCAGAGTAGATGACACTTAGGATATGACCAGAGTAGATGATACTTAGGATATGACCAGAGTAGATGACACTTAGGATATTACCAGAGTAGGTGACACTTAGGATATCACCAGAGTAGATGATACTTAGGACATCACCAGAGTAGGTGACACTTAGGACATCACCAGAGTAGGTGACACTTATGATATCACCAGAGTAGATGATACTTAGGATATCACCAGAGTAAATGATATTTAGGATATCACCTGAGTAGATGACACTTAGGACATCACCAGAGTAGATGACACTTAGGATATCACCAGAGTAGATGACAATTGGGACATCACCAGATAAGATGACACTTAGGACACCACCAGAGTAGATGACACTTAGGATACCACCAGAGTAGATGACACTTGGGACATCACCAGAGTAGATGACACTTAGGATATCACCAGAGTAGATGATACTTAGGATATCACCAGAGTAGGTGACACTTAGGATATCACCAGAGTAGATGATACTTAGGATATCACCAGAGTAAATGATATTTAGGATATCACCAGAGTAGATGACACTTAGGACATCACCAGAGTAGATGACACTTAGGACATCACCAGAGTAGATGACACTTAGGATATCACCAGAGTAGATGATACTTAGGACATCACCAGAGTAGATGACACTTGGGACATCACCAGAGTAGGTGACACTTAGGATATCACCAGAGTAGATGACACTTAGGATATCACCAGAGTAGGTGACACCTAGGATATCACCAGAGTAGATGATACTTAGGATATGACCAGAGTAGATGACACTTAGGATATGACCAGAGTAGCTGATACTTAGGATATGACCAGAGTAGATGACACTTAGGATATTACCAGATTAGGTGACACTTAGGATATCACCAGAGTAGATGATACTTAGGATATCACCAGAGTAAATGATATTTAGGATATCACCTGAGTAGATGACACTTAGGACATCACCAGAGTAGATGACACTTAGGATATCACCAGAGTAGATGACAATTGGGACATCACCAGAGAAGATGACACTTAGGATATCACCAGAGTAGATGACACTTAGGACATCACCAGAGTAGATGACACTTAGGACATCACCAGAGTAGATGACACTTAGGATACCACCAGAGTAGATGACACTTGGGATACCACCAGAGTAGATGACACTTGGGACATCACCAGAGTAGATGACACTTAGGATATCACCAGAGTAGATGATACTTAGGATATCACCAGAGTAGGTGACACTTAGGATATCACCAGAGTAGATTATACTTAGGATATCACCAGAGTAAATGATATTTAGGATATCACCAGAGTAGATGACACTTAGGACATCACCAGAGTAGATGACACTTAGGACATCACCAGAGTAGATGACACTTAGGATACCACCAGAGTAGATGACACTTGGGACATCACCAGAGTAGATGACCCTTAGGATATCACCAGAGTAGATGACACTTAGGATATCACCAGAGAAGGTGACACTTAGGATACCACCAGAGTAGATGACACTTGGGACATAACCAGAGTAGATGACACTTAGGATATCACCAGAGTAGATGATACTTAGGATATCACCAGAGTAAATGATATTTAGGATATCACCAGAGTAGATGACACTTAGGACATCACCAGAGTAGATGACACCTAGGACATCACCAGAGTAGATGACACTTAGGACAACACCAGAGTAGATGACACTTGGGACATCATCAGAGTAGATGACACTTGGGACATCACCAGGAGCAGTGACACTTGTCACAGGATATAAAAATGTCTTATGCAAATGTGTCATATAAATCACAACTAGTGACACTGAAAACAAGTGTTGGCTTGGAACCTCATCGTGCTTTCGGTCGCGAAGCGACAAAGACTGCTTCCATCACTTGACTCTTGCTCTCCATTTCTCTCTCTGCTGTGAGAGTGATGTCCATGAGTCGATCTTTATGTCTCTCATCTTTAGGTTTCTCTTGATGGTATCTTTGAACCGGAGACGAGGGCGCCCTCTCTTTCTCTGACCAGAAGACAGTTGAGAGTAGAGAACCTGCTTCGGTAGCCTGTCTGGTGACATCCTCATGAGGTGTCCAGTCCACCGGAGATTCTTTCTGATCAGAAGATCTTCCATAGATGGCAGCCCTGTTCGTTCTAGTATTTCCTTGTTTGTCACTTTGTCCATCCAGGTTATCCTCATGATCGAACGCAGATGTCGCATCATGAAGGCATGTAGCTTTTTAACCTGTCGTCTGTACACTGTCCAGGCCTCAGCTCCGTATAGGAGGGTGGACAGCACGATTGCACGGTATATCTTTCCTTTAACCCGCATGGACACATGGTGGTTGTTCCAGAGTCTCTGGCGTAGTCGGCTGAAAGATGCACTAGCCTTGGCCATCCTCCTCTGTATTTCATCGTCAATGCATCCATCACTTGATATAGTGCTTCCGAGGTAGGTGAATGCTAGAACAGAGTTCAGCTTGTTTCCATCAACCATGATATCCTCCTCTCGGGTTCTTGTAGAGTTGGGTTGGTACAGCACCTCGGTCTTCTTGATGTTAATCTTCAGGCCGAACTTCTTTGACGCATCGGAGAAAGCATCCACTATTTTCTGCATCTCTTCAGCAGAGTGTGCAACCAGTGCACTGTCATCTGCGAATAGCAGCTCTCTCATCAGTATCCGAGTAGTCTTGGTCTTTGCTCTGAAGTGTGCGACGTTGAATAGGTCAGCATTTTGTCTGGACTGTATGTAGACTCCATCCCCCATGTCTCGGAAAGCCTCGTCGAGCATTGCTGATAGGAAGATGGAGAAGAGCGTGGGGGCCAGTACACAACCTTGCTTGACCCAATTTGTGACACTGAACGATTCTGAGACTTCTCCTCCAACACTGACATTAGCCATCATTCCAGTATGTAGTGCCTCGATCATTGTTGTGAACTTCTCTGGGCAGCCATACTTCCTCAGTAGCTGCCATAGCCCAGTCCTCCCAACTGTATCGAACGCCTTGCTGAAGTCGACAAATACCATGTACAGTGGTCGGTCCTGTTCAATGCATTTTTCTTGTAGTTGTCGGAGACAAAATATCATATCCACGGTGCTCCGGTTACCTCTGAAGCCACATTGTGTCTCCGGAACTACCTCTGGTGTTATGTGGGTAGATAGTCTGTTGAGGAGGATCCTCGCGAAGATCTTGCCCGCTATGGAAAGAAGAGAGATTCCTCTATAGTTCCCACAGTCTGTTCGATCACCTTTCTTGTAGATGGTTACAATGCTGGCATCCTTCCATGCTTGTGGTACAGAACCCACCTCCCAGGCATTGGTGATTAGTTGGTGCAGTCTGCTGAACAGATTGTCTCCTCCGTGCTTCCATACTTCTGCGGGAATTCCATCTCCTCCAGGTGCTTTGCCATCTTTCAGGCCGGCGATTGCTCTAGCCATCTCATCCGTAGTTGGAATCTCATCGAGGCTTGTCTTGATAATGCGCTGCATTGCAAGGCTTGGAACCTACTGCATATGTTAAGCAAGTTTCATTTGATCTACCCAGTAATCAATGTAGCTATAAACGTGTTAATTTAGCGGCCTCCGAGAGCAGCAGTGGGCAAGAGCTGGGTGAGAGGAGCTGGGTGCTGTGAGAGCAGCAGTGGGCAAGAGATGGGTGAGTGGACCTGGGTGCTGTGAGAGCAGCAGTGGGCAAGACATGGGTGAGTGGAGCTGGGTGCTGTGAGAGCAGCTGTGGGCAAGAGATGGGTGAGTGGACCTGGGTGCTGTGAGAGCAGCAGTGGGCAAGAGATGGGTGAGTGGACCTGGGTGCTGTGAGAGCAGCTGTGGGCAAGAGATGGGTGAGTGGAGCTGGGTGCTGTGAGAGCAGCTGTGGGCAAGAGATGGGTGAGTGGAGCTGGGTACTGTGAGAGCAGGTGTGGGCAAGAGATGGGTGAGTGGAGCTGGGTGCTGTGAGAGCAGCTGTGGGCAAGAGCTGGGTGAGAGGAGCTGGGTGCTGTGAGAGCAGCAGTGGGCAAGAGATGGGTGAGTGGACCTGGGTGCTGTGAGAGCAGCAGTGGGCAAGAGATGGGTGAGTGGAGCTGGGTGCTGTGAGAGCAGCTGTGGGCAAGAGATGGGTGAGTGGACCTGGGTGCTGTGAGAGCAGCAGTGGGCAAGAGATGGGTGAGTGGACCTGGGTGCTGTGAGAGCAGCTGTGGGCAAGAGATGGGTGAGTGGAGCTGGGTGCTGTGAGAGCAGCTGTGGGCAAGAGATGGGTGAGTGGAGCTGGGTGCTGTGAGAGCAGCTGTGGGCAAGAGATGGGTGAGTGGAGCTGGGTGCTGTGAGAGCAGCTGTGGGCAAGAGATGGGTGAGTGGAGCTGGGTGCTGTGAGAGCAGCAGTGGGCAAGAGCTGGGTGAGTGGAGCTGGGTGCTGTGAGAGCTGCAGTGGGCAAGAGATGGGTGAGAGGAGCTGGGTGCTGTGAGAGCAGCAGTGGGCAAGAGCTGGGTGAGTGGAGCTGGGTGCTGTGAGAGCAGCAGTGGGCAAGAGCTGGGTGAGTGGAGCTGGGTGCTGTGAGAGCAGCAGTGGGCAAGAGCTGGGTGAGTGGAGCTGGGTGGTGCAGGTGCTACTTTTGTAATTACAACTGTTCAAGGTGAGTATAATTGTTGGTCAACATTTTCAATCCAAAAACAGAGCATTGTTGAGTGCACAATAGAAGACAGACAACACTGAAGTAATCTATGTGACATATTCCTGTCCACCCCCTGCTGTCCATCAGCATACCTGTCTACCAATCTACCTGCAATTCCCCCACCTGTACTTTCCCCAATTGTCCATCAGTGTACCTGTCCTTCTCCCACCTGTTTATAAGTCTCCCTGTCTTTCCTCATCTGTCCATCAGCCTACCTGGTCCTTCAACCGACCTTCCTGTCTACCTGGTCATGCATCTACCTGGCATCTGTCTACCTGGTCATGCATCTACCTGGCATCTGTCTACCTGGTCATGCATCTACCTGGCATCTGTCTACCTGGCATCCGTCTACCTGGTCATGCATCTACCTGGCATCTGTCTACCTGGCATCCGTCTACCTGGTCATGCATCTACCTGGCATCCGTCTACCTGGTCATGCATCTACCTGGCATCCGTCTACCTGGTCATGCATCTACCTGGCATCCGTCTACCTGGTCATGCATCTACCTGGCATCCGTCTACCTGGCATCTGTCTACCTGGTCATGCATCTACCTGTCCATCTGTCTAACTGCCGTCGATCTACCTGTCCATGAGTCTATATACCTGTCCACATATACCTCCCTATCTACCTGTCTGTCTATTTACCTATCTGTCTGACTTACATTTCAACCTTACTAGCTGTTGATCAGTCCTTCTACCTATCTGACCATCCATCTACCTGTCCATCAATCTGTTGATCAGTCTACCTGTTGGTCCATCTACCTGTACCTGTACAACCACCTGTCCGTCCGTCCGTCCGTCCGTCCGTCCGTCCGTCCGTCCGTCCGTCCGTCCGTCCGTCCGTCCGTCCGTCCGTCCGTCCGTCCGTCCGTCCGTCCGTCCGTCCGTCCGTCCGTCCACCCCTGCTACTGACCTCGTCCAGGATGGCTGTGTAGTTGTTCTGGACAGCGGCTCTCACACTGCCCAGTGTGTCCAGACAGGCCGGCTTGAGGACATCGACATCCGATGCCGACACATTGACCCCAGACAACAATCGCGGGACACTGACCATCTGTCACCAGTGTCAACATGATGGTCACCAGTGTCAACAATACCACATGTCACTAGTGTCAACAAGACTGTACATTACCAGTGTCAACAATACTATCTGTCACCAGTGTCATCAAGATAGATTGTAGGTCCCCATATTGTCTGTCACCAGGTTCAACAAAACTCTGTCACCAGAGTCAAAAGACTGTCACCAGTGTGAACAACATAGATTGTAGGTCACCAATGTTAATGAGACAATCTGTCATCAGTATCAACAAGGCTATCTGTAACCAAAATGCCAATATGAATGTTTGTCACTAGAGCCAACAAGATATTTTTTACAAGCCTTTTCAACAAATGAATCAGTCACCAGAAACAAGACTGTCTGTAACTGAGAGTGTCAACAAGATTGTCTGTCACCAAGAGTGTAAATAACACCATCACTCATTGTTGTATATTCAGACATCAAAGTAAAACACACACGTGGTTCTTGGGGATAGCACTCAACTGAACTTTATTTGCACATCCGTGTATCACTACTCACAACTACGCCACGGCTATAACGTGTATTACTACGCATGACTACTGGCGTATAGTCCACAACATAGACACACATATTTAACAGTTCCCTCCCGGACCAATTATGAAACAGTCTACCTTTTTATTCGTTAGCCTAACTGTTTATCTCAAATACTCTAACTGATTAATATAGTAACATAGTTATGTGCTGGCAATGTAATTCAGCCATACATTAGCGTTTAACCATGTTATTTTTGACTAAACTAATGAAGCATCGAGTCCTTGTGACTCATGTAGTTCTGTATATCTACAGACCTAGTCTGTCTGGTGCCTTTCTCACACGAGAAGACCGTCTCAGCAGTGTTTCCTGCTCAACCTGAGTCGGTGGCACCACTTCTGTCTGCGTTCTATCCTGAACTGTCTGCTGGTGGGACGCATCATATGTCACCTCGTCATTGGTCTGATTAAGTGGTGGCATAGAGCCCATCAAGTAGTCATGATCAGTCGCAGTCAGTGGTAACTCTGTCAAGGGCATGTTACTCAAATTGACTTATGAACTCAACTGATCAATGTGGCGTTTCCCTAATCCCTTGGAAACAATAACTTGATAAGTCAATGGACCACACTTTGCACTAATCGTTCCTCGTACCCACTTTTCTTTTCCATGGTAATCTCGGACCCAAACCATGTCACCCTCTCTGAATTGTCTCAAATTTTGGGAACTCTTTTCCATCTGTTTTTCTCGTCGCTGGGTTTCTCGTCTGTAACCTGGTTTTACACTGTCTAGTCGTGTCCGTAATTGTCTACCCATGAAACGTACTGCGGGAGTTTCTCCTGTGAAAGCATGGGGAGCAGTTCGATATGCCAGAAGGAATTTATCCAGTCTGACCTGGAGTGACTCTCCTGCTGCTGCCATCGCTTTCATACCTTGTTTCACCGTCTGAACAAATCGCTCTGCCAATCCGTTCGAACTCGGATGGTAGGGTAGGTTTATGTAACACCCCTAACCTATCCAGGAAGTCCTTGAACTCCTGTGATTTGAACTGTGGTGCATTGTCCGAGAACAAAGTCTGTGGAACACCCACTCTACTGAACATGGTCCTCAGAGCGTTCACTGTCGCTTCACTTGTTGTACTATTGACAATGACAACTTCTGGCCACTTTGAAAATGAGTCGACTACAATGAGGAGCATTTTCCCCTCCACAGGACCTGCATAATCAATGTGTATGCGTTCACCTGGCCGTGATGCCGGGACCCATGGATGTAATGGAGCATTGGTAGGATTTCTCTGTACCAACTGGCAAGACTCGCAAGCTTTGGTACAAGCTTCAATGTCTGCATCCATGCCTGGCCACCAGACATACGAACGTGCGACCCCCTTCATTTTCACAACACCGATATGGCCTGTGTGAAGCTCATCAAGAATTTCAGCTCGAAATTGCTTTAGAATGATTACTCGCATTCCCCATAACAGAACATCACCATCGAGGGATAGTTCGTTACGACGACTGAAGTACGGTTGTAAATCTAGCCGATCTGTTGGCAACCTATCCGGCCAACCATCTCGTGTATACCTCATCACTTGTGACAACAATGGGTCTTTTCGAACTCCGACCTTAATCTGTTCGCTCGTGACAGGTAACACCCCAACTCCAAGAACGAGACTCACATCGTCTATAGATGCATCTGGAGCCTCATTTTGTGTTGGTAACCGTGAGAGCCAGTCCGCATTGGCATTGTGCGTACTGCTCTGGTAGCGCACTTCGTAGTTGAAACCGGACAAATACATTGCCCATCGCTGAATGCGTTCTGCTGCTACTGCCGGTATGTCCTTTCTAGGACTGATGATCGCTGCTAGTGGTTTGTTGTGAGTGACAAGAGTGAACCTCCTGCCAAACAAGAAAGGGTAGAATCGTTTCACACCAAAGATGATTCCTAGTCCTTCCCTCTCAATCTGTGCATAATTCTGTTCAGCTCTCGTCAATGCGCGAGATGCGAACTGAATCGGTCGCTCCTCTCCATTAGGCATAATGTGAGAGAGCACTGCCCCGACCCCAACTGGTGAGGCATCACATGCGACTGTCACGGGCAGACTGCTGTCAAAATGCATCAGAAACCCGGACTCACACAGAGCACGTTTCACTGCCAGAAACGCGTCATCCATGTCATCTGTCCACTCAAACTTTCTATCCTTCTCAGGCAACCTGGTGAGAGGATGGCGTGTGGACGCAAAATCTGGCACAAACTTACGATAGTAGTTTGCCATGCCAATGAATGACCTAAGTGAACTGACATCAGTAGGCCTAGGTGCATCAAGAATGACGGCTATCTTGTCCGCCGATTTGTGGATACCGTGGGCATCAATCACGTGACCCAGGTATTCAAGTGAATCTCTCGAGAATTCACACTTCTCACGATTCAATTTCAGGCCAAACTCCGCCAGTCTTTCGAACACTCTACCCAGATTTTTCAGGTGTTCTGCCTCGGTTTTCCCTGACACTAGAATATCATCCAGATATACCTTGACTCCAGGCAACCCCTGCAACACTTTCTCGATTGCATTTTGCCATATTGCTGGTGCCGTCGTAATGCCATACACTAACCTGTCGTCTGAATAAAACAAGGATATGTCAACATAATGTCCACAATAATATCTACCACAAGAAATAAGTAGTAAAACCATCAGTCATCTGTATTTAAACAAGAACATCTGTCAACATAATGTCAATAATAGAATCTACCACAATAAGTAAGTAGTAAGACCATATTTAAACAAGAATATCTGTCAACATAATGACAACAATAGTATCTGCCATAAGAAGTAGTAAGACCATCAGTCGTCTTTATTTCAAACAAGAACATCTGTCAACAAGACCATTTGTTTGTCACCAGTGTCAACAAGAACATACGTAATCAGTGAGTCAACAAGATAATCTGTCAGTCTGTCACCTAACTATCACCATTACCAACCATATGTTACCATATATTAACAACATGAAAGTGTATCATCAGTGTCCATCAGTAGTGTCAAACAATAAACCTTACTGGGTAAATGACAGTGCAATAATTAGTATGGACAATTAAAAGCTGATTTATCTTTTAAACACATTATACCGACCTTGGCCAAGGCCGGGACTGTTTCATCAACATTGTAGACTCTCTCATATTTCAACACCTTCATAATGGGCTGATCCAAAGCACAGCGACTGCAACACAGTACACAGATGACAGCACATACACAGCACTTCAGTATAACTGGAGACAACACTTTTACAGTATCAGAGCATCACTCTCAAGACGAGGCCGGTGTATGGCCAGTGAAAGGGAATGAGCAAAGTAGTCTGAACTGGAGCGATCGAGATGCAGTGAACTGAAGCTGTGGGGTAAACAAATTCAATGTGGAGTGGATTGGAGCGAGACGCAGTGGATGTGAAGTGAATTGGAGCAAGATAGGGTGAAGTGGGGTGAGATGCAGTGACCAGGTGAAGCCATGTGGGGTAAATAAATGCAAGGTGGAGTGGACTGGAGAGGTGGGGTGAATTGGAGCAAGGTAGGGTGAACTGGAGCGAGATGCAGCAAACTGTAAGAAAATGCGGTAAACCAATGTGGAATGCATAGAAGCAAGGTAGGGTGAACGGTTATGAGATGGAGTGAATTGAAGCAAGGTGGGGTAAAGTTATATAAACTGGTGTGAACTGGAACAAGGTGGACTGAACTGGAGCAAGATGGAGGGAACTGGAGTAAGGTGGTGTAAAATTATTCAAACTGGTGTGAATTGGAGCAAGGTGGACTGAACTGCAGCAAGGTGGACTGAACTGGAGCAAAGCGGAGAGAACTAGAGCAAGGTGTGGTGAACTGGAGTAATGTGTGAAACGGTGTGCACACGGTGGAGTAAAATGATGTAGAATGGAGTGAAATGAAGCGTGCTGGTGTGAAACGGTGAACATGGAATGAACTTGACACGTCTCTGCAGCTAGGTGCTCACTTGATGATGTCTGACATCTTCATCTTCACAGACTTGTTGCTGAGAAAGACTCCTCCAAAGAAGTAGTGGTCTTGACCTGCCAACAGCTCACTGCCTGGGTTGTCCAGCAGCTGGGGGCAAAGGTCACATGGACATGTGACATCACTCACATGAGCAGCATGATGATGTCACAACATGAAGAGTTGTAACAACATGTTATGTCACACCAGCAAGATATGTTGCATAAATAGCACTTGACATATCTCACCAACAACATGTTATGAATGATATGATATGTGGCAACATGATATGTCAAGAATGACATGTGTCACAACAACATGACAAGAATAATACGATGTGTGGCATCAACATGACATATAGTGACAACGACATTGATCTTTCACTAGCAACAACAAGGAATAAAATCACAGCCAATTATTACTTACTATGATATATGACATGACAATGGATACATAAACACACCACTGTGACAAGCTTCATAAATAAATAATGTACTAAAGAAAAGAACAGAAAACAGCATACTGACTGTCACAAATAACACAAACAACTGAGTACACTTCCCTTGTATTAGGGGTTTGTATTTCTGTGAGTACTCTTTGTACTGACTGTGTTATTTACGTTATGTTTAATCTTGTATGAATCATATACTTCAATGCACTTATTTTTTTCTTAAATGATTTGCCCTATACAAAAACTCATTATTATTATCAAACAGTACCAAAATATCTCTACCCGTGTCCAACAAAAATAGAAAAAAATATGATTAGAAATCATAAAACGTATGATGACAAATGTTGACTCACAGCCTTGATGGCTTCTTGTTTCTCATCCATGAGAGGTTGACAGAAGGCCGTCTCAAAGACACAGTTGACGGGAAAGAGGACGCAGGCAGTCAGTGTCATCACCCAACAGATGGAGAAGATTATCTTTGATGCGCTGGACAAAACGTTTCTTGTTAACAACACATCAAACTACTGCATTCCTAATGACAGGGACAGGCTGGACATGTCATGTAATTACAAAAATAATACAGGTGAGAATAATTACAACACAGGTTGGACTTTTCACAGTGCAGTGGACAACAGAGGCCATATGCTTCACAGAAAAAGAAAGTCTGAATAAATAAACATCTCACAGAATTAAAATAATAATAAAAGTGGGAATTACAACACAGGTTGGAGTTTTCACAATGCAGTGTACAACACTAGACGCCATAGATTTCATAAAAAGACAGTCTGAATATCAGTATAGACATTTCACAGACCTACAATGAGAACAGAGGTGAGAATTACACTACAGGTTGTTCTTTTAGCATGTAGCGTACAAAACTAGATGCCATAGATTTCACAGAAAGACAGTCTGAATAACAGTATATAGACATCTCACGCAATTACAATAAGAATACAGATCAGAATTACACTACAAGTTGGACTTTTCACAATACAGACTGTACAACAGAGGCCATTGAATTCATAGAATAAAAGTCTAAATAACAGTGTAAACATATCACAGAATTACAATAAGAACAGAAGCTAGAATGACGGACAATACAGGTTGGAAGTTTAATAGTGCAGTGTACAAAAAAGTGTTAGACACCATATCTCATAGACATATCTCAATATCCGTAGAGAACACACACGTCATAGAATTTCAATAAATGGTAATTAACAGTAAATCTTCTACAACAATATACCCTTAGGATCCATGTTTAGAGGCACAAAATCATGAATGAGGACAGCTTGTTAAGACACTTTTACTCATGTAGCATATAACTAGTAAACACATAGTTTTCATCTGCCAGTTACATTATAATTTGTTACTTACGTCATAAGTAGGTCACCGGCCAGGTCAGATAGTTTGCTTCGTTTCGTCGACACTACACTGATCCAGTTGGCAAAAGTTCCAATCGCCAGAGCAACGGACTGTAGCATGGCAACAACTGCCGTGAGGGTGAAGACGGTCAAACCTACTGACCACCTACACGGCAGAAACACAACTATAGTCGCATTGTTGAAACTTTCTGGGGTTCATCTAGAACTGTGGTGAAGGGTCTGCAACACTTTTATTTTGTAATTCTCGTGGATTATGGTTGGCATGACAAGTGATGGTATCTCACGAATTGGTTATTGTGATTGTGAATAACCTCATTCTGCAGCATGATTCAGACTGTATTGCTGAATCAACTGCACACGATTCTTTGTTATTTTTCCTGTGGTTAATGATATAAACAATTGTGTATATATCTTGAAAAAAGTAAAATATGAAGTATGTTTCAATCACCACCATCAATTTATGAGATTTGTAATGTACTAGTGCTACGTACTAAAAACATATCAAATTTTCTTTACAAATATTTTCTTCACAAATTTTCAATAAGGATAGGCTATGTATTTAATAAAAAAAATTAATATCTGACTGACCGTATTGAATGTGATATCCAGTGAGATCTCAAGGTGTATGCTAAAGGTGTTTGATATACAAGTGTGACCAAACCATACAAGGTAATTAGAAACACTGGCAACTGCTGCATATTTTTTATGTTCAGCAAAGCTTGTTTTTACAAATTAATGAGGAGATATGTTATGTAGCTGGTATATATACCAACTGCAATAATTCATCTGCATCCTGATCATAAGACACAAACACAAATCTCGCAACGCCCCTCTCTCGATACTCAATCAAATCAATGCATAGTTTGATCTCTGCATTTTGCATTGATCTGTGATGAACACTCACTGCAGAAAATTATGTTAAGTTGTGTAACCTGGATAAACAATGTCTTACTTATGAAGCAATGTGCTTACTGCACAGGATAATTAATATGTCATGTCATGGCTTACAACATGACTGCCTAGTCTGTTGTACCACTTGAAGCAAATGGCTGCATAATCTGTTGCATCACTTGGCACACAACTGCATACTCTGTCATTCTATTGACTTACCACAAGACTACATACTCTGTCATTCTATTGACTTACCACAAGACTACATAATCTGTCATTCTATTGACTTACCACAAGACTACATACTCTGTCAATCTATTGACTTACCACAAGACTACATACTCTGTCATTCTATTGACTTACCACAAGACTGCATACTCTGTCATTCAATTGACTTACCACAAGACTGCATACTCTGTCATTCAAATGACTTACCACAGGACTGCATACTCTGTCATTCTACTGACTTACCACAAGACTGCATACTCTGTCATTCTTCTGACTTACCACAAGACTGCATACTCTGTCATTGTATTGACTTACCACAAGATTGCATACTCTGTCATTCTATTGACTTACCACAAGACTGCATACCCTGTCATTCTACTGATTTACCACAAGACTGCCTCCGTGTCATTCTATTGACTTGCCACAAGACTGCATACTCTGTCATTCTATTGACTTACCATAAGACTGCATACTCTGTCATTCTATTGACTTACCACAAGACTGCATACTCTGTCATTCTACTGACTTACCACAAGACTGCATACTCTGTCATTCTACTGACTTACCACATGACTGCATACTCTGTCATTCTATTGACTTACCACAAGACTGCATACTCTGCTATTCTACTGACTTACCACAAGATTGCATACTCTGTCATTCTATTGACTTACCACAAGACTGCATACTCTGTCATTCTACTGACTTACCAAAAGACTGCACACTCTGTCATTCTACTGACTTACCACAAGATTGCATACTCTGTCATTCTATTGACTTACCACAAGACTGCATACTCAGCCATTCTACTGACTTACCGCAAGACTGCATACTCAGTCATTCTATTGACTTACCACAAGACTGCATACCCTGTCATTCTACTGACTTACCGCAAGATTGCATACCCTGCATTCTACTGACTTACAACAAGACTGCATACTCTGTCATTTTACTGACTTACTACAAGACTGCATACCCTGTCATTCTATTGACTTACCACAACATTGCATACTCTGTCATTCTATTGACTTACCACAACATTGCATACTCTGCCATTCTACTGACTTACCACAAGACTGCATACTCAGTCGTTCTAATGACTTACCTCAAGACTGCATACCCTGTCATTCTATTGACTTACCACAATACTGCATACTCTATCATTTTACTGATTTACCACAAGACTGCATACCCTGTCATTCTATTGACTTACCTCAAGACTGCATACCCTGTCATTCTACTGACTTACCACAATACTGCATACTCTATCATTTTACTGACTTACCACATGACTGCATACTCTGTCATTCTATTGACTTACCACAAGACTGCATACTCTGCTATTCTACTGACTTACCACAAGATTGCATACTCTGTCATTCTATTGACTTACCACAAGACTGCATACTCTGTCATTCTACTGACTTACCAAAAGACTGCACACTCTGTCATTCTACTGACTTACCACAAGATTGCATACTCTGTCATTCTATTGACTTACCACAAGACTGCATACTCAGCCATTCTACTGACTTACCGCAAGACTGCATACTCAGTCATTCTATTGACTTACCACAAGACTGCATACCCTGTCATTCTACTGACTTACCGCAAGATTGCATACCCTGCATTCTACTGACTTACAACAAGACTGCATACTCTGTCATTTTACTGACTTACTACAAGACTGCATACCCTGTCATTCTATTGACTTACCACAACATTGCATACTCTGTCATTCTATTGACTTACCACAATACTGCATAGTCTGTCATTCTACTGACTTACCACAATACTGCATACTCTGTCATTCTACTGACTTACCACATGACTGCATACTCTGTCATTCTACTGACTTACCACAAGACTGCATACTCTGTCATTCTACTGACTTACCACAAGACTGCATACTCTGTCATTCTACTTATACTGCATACTCTGTCATTCTACTGACTTACCACAAGACTGCATAGTCTTGTCATTCTACTGACTTACCACAAGACTGCATACTCTGTCATTCTACTGACTTACCACATGACTGCATACTTTGTAGTATCCCATGTCAAATGATCAATCTTCCTTCTGAACTTGTTTAGTGATTCTCCAGTCTACAGAAATAAAACACTTGAATTATAATATCTCTGAGAATTAATCCTCAGAAAACACTGAAATAATAATTGTCAAGTTTCAGCCACAAGCTTAGATCATATTCACATATTTCAGTAGTCTTTATAATTCTAAGTAACTCCTCTTAGTGAATGTTCAGTATTTTGTCCGACATTAGCACAATGCACAAAGGGCACATTAGTGATCACCCCAAACCTAACCTACCCACACCAGACCCTATATTCACCCCAACTCTGACCAACCCAACACTGAACCCTATATTCACCCCAACTCTAACCCACCCACGGTGGACCCTATATTCACCCCAACTCTGACCCACCCCACAATGGACCCTACATTCACCCCACCTCTGATCAACCCAACACTAGACCCTATAATCACCCCAATTCTTCACAACCCCACACTGTACCCTATACTCACCCCAACTGTGATCAACCCAACACTGGACCCTATATTCACCCAAACTGTGATCAACCCAACACTGGACCCTATATTCACCCCAACTCTTAACAACCCCACCTCTTAACAACCCCACACTGGACCCTATTTTCAATCAAATTTCCAGAACAAATTAAGTCATCAGACTAAAAGCACACAGCACACCAACGAATCCAGCAACATAAGTTACATAAGTATACAGAAGATGGCACCACCATCTCAAACTGTCAAAGGTAAAGGATGGAACCAGGCAACTGGCTGGCTGGCTGGCTGGCTGGCTGGCTGGCTGGCTGGCTGGCTGGCTGGCTGGCTGGCTGGCTGGCTGGCTGGCTGGCTGGCTGGCTGGCTGGCTGGCTGGCTGGCTGGCTGGCTGGCTGGCTGGCTGGCTGGCTGACTGACTGACTGACTGACTGACTGACTGACTGACTGACTGACTGACTGACTGACTGACTGACTGACTGACTGACTGACTGAGACAGACTGGCTGGCTGGCTGGCTGGCTGAAGAGACTCACCGACTTTTGGATCTGTCTCAGCACATTCAATTTCTTGTAGCAGAGATTCTGGTAGTCTCTGGTCATGTCGAAGAAAACTATAAAAATAACAATGACTGAAAGACTGAGACTGCACAGACTTGTGACCCGGCACCATTACCTTGTGCACACCTCCTGATCAACCTTCTCAAACTAATGACACACAACTTTGTCGTCATATAGGAGCATCAATTAATTGAATTCATTACAAGTTTTCTTTCACTTTGTGGCTTTGAGCCAATATAAACACTAATATAATGTAGCAAATAACAACTATCATGTCATGGTATTGTGAAAGAAGAGAAGTGAAATAAAAACATTTCGTTGTGATATTGAATACATAAGACTGCTCAAGGCTCTTTATAAATCACTCTTGTAGACCTGTTCAATCAATACCATCTGGTTATGTCTGCATGGGAAGTATTCAGCTACAATGACTACATAATAATGCAAAAAGAAGTTGTGAGAGAGGTGAGGGTAAAGCGGAAATTGATAGGCAGAGGATGATGAAAAGGGAAGGGAGACCGCAAACGAGAAAAAGATCAAGTGAATGAGAGAGAGAGAGAGAGAGAGAAAGAGAGCGAGAGAGCGAGAGAGCGAGAGAGAGAGAGAGGATAAGAAGGGAAGTGGAAGAGCATGAGGAAGAATGGAGGGAGCCATTGAGAAAAGAAGTGAAACGAAGCACGAGGAAGAGGGAATGGAGACAGAGCCAGTGAGAGGGGAAGAGGGAGAGAGCATGAGGGAAAGGGAAATGAGAGCCAGTGAGAGCGGTACAGGGGGAGAGAGAGGGTGATAAAGAGGAGATGGAAGGGTGGACATAGTATCAGTGATGGAAGGAAAACAATTAAGACCTAATACAGTAAGACCCAGTACGGAGGCTAGTCTATCATGGGAGTTGTAAAGTAATAAGTTGTAAAGACTATTACTTATAACCTTTTTCTGTATTGCCCCGTCGCATATTGTCATCCAGCCTGTAGTTGATGACATCCAGGGCGTGACCACTCTGTAACAAATTTGAACAAACACACTCATCCCGCGACCATGATACAACAACAAACATATTCATTCAGGGACTGTAACACAACAAACACACTCATTCAGGAGCCACATAACAACAACAAACACACTCACTCAGGAATCACATAACACAGCAACAAACACACTCACTCAGTGACTATAACACAACAACAAACATACTCATTCAGGAACCACATAACACAGCAACAAACACACTCACTCAGTGACTATAACACAGCAACAAACACACTCATTCAGAAACCACATAACACAGCAACAAACACACTCACTCAGTGACTATAACACAACAACAAACATACTCATTCAGAAACCACATAACACAGCAACAAACACACTCATTCAGGAACCACATAACACAGCAACAAACACACTCATTCAGGAACCACATAACACAGCAACAAACACACTCATTGAGAGACTGTGACACAACAACAAACACACTCATCCAGAGACTGTTATGATTAAGTTAAATTGATTGACATACCTCTTTTTAGTGTACACAGTTGCACTTTTTAAATAGGTCCATCACAATTATTATAAAATAACAATCATCAATGAATAACCATGGAAAAAATGAGATTGGTTGCCATGGGAACCAAGAAAATCCAAATAGGCCAACCAGCACTTAGTAGTTTTATCATTTTTATGCTAAAAGAATGTTTTATTTGTCAAAGTTTGTGTAGTTTGAAAACAGTTCATAAATTATTTGGATTACACAAATCACACAAACTAATGTTGCTGTATTGTAAGTGCACCATCATAGTTAGTGCCACACAAACCTTCTGCATACTCACCATGTAAACATCATAGTGCCATGTTCATCCTTGAAGTGAACAATCTTATATATGTTCTTCTTTGCGTAAAAACATATACTACAGTATTTACAGCAACAGAAACCTCAAGATTCATTTCCAATGATCGTCATTTGGCGGTACTACTGTTAGGTTAGTTTGAAATAGTAACAGCATAAGCCACTGCGGCACTATTCCCACTGGAGAGGGATATCGTATTCGAGCATGACAAATCGGTAGACCGCTGTAGCAGGAACTCACACTGGTTAACTTATATTTGGCACCAACCACAACATTGATCAACAGTGTTTACATTTAATCAGAAAGAGATACTACTTCTGAAGAAGTCATCGTTTGACGACATATTTAGATTACATATTGTGAAAGACATACTATGTCATATCATCCGATTCCAGCTGCATCCAATTTTCTAAGAAACATTTAGATATAATAATTTATTGGCTGCATTTAATTCACAGGCTAAGTCTGGGGTGAGAACACATTGACCCACCTCTTGCAGGGTTCTTGTAAATCTGCCTTCATTTGATATAGTGCGACTAAAGTTTCTCACAGCCTCCGAGATATCTGGGATCTGTACAACACAAGACACTGCTCAGAACCTGACATTGTCTCCCAGAAAGGACAAGACCTTGGTGCTAATCCATATTTAACTGTCCCAACAGAAATTGTGTTAAAAACAAAACGTTGCCATAAGTACATTAATATACATAAGTCATAACAGTGCCAATTATATAATGGTGAATCCAGATCCGTTGTTATGTGGATGAATTACACTTCATTTTCTTGCATTCCAAAACAACCTAAAATGTTCAAATTTTAAACAAAACAGGCACATAAATGTCAGAGATGTACCAGTGAAAGGTCTTTTTAGAAGGGACTCTTTTGGACATGAAAAATATTTTTTCACGTCACGAATTATAATGCAAAAGAGTCTCTAAGAATGTAAAATCTTTGTACAGGACACAATTTTATATTAATATAACTATTTCATTTCATGCCTTCATTTAATGAGAATAATGTAAATTACTAAGAGTTTAAAGTTCTTAAAGAATCATTTTTTTATAATTTGGGCACGAAAGAATCCCTTCCAGATCCCAAATAATTCCTTTAATGAAGAACAACAATCACACAAGAAACTTCTATGTTATTAACATGAGATATTGTGGCAAGTGGAAAAGTGTCAAAACTGAGCCCTGTTTATGTAGAGTAATAGCTGTGGTAAGTTTTATTATTTTATTTAAGAATGGTGACCATGTCATGTTTCTCGTCAGAAGTCACACAAACCTTCTGGTATCTATTATATGTGAAAGATCACAGCAGTTACGCACATTTTAGCCATACATGCAGCATTAGAATGAACACTATTTAGTGTTGATACTGACCTCTAAAACGTTGACATCCAGTGTTTTCACTGACCTGTATAAAGTTTACTTCCGGTGTTGTAATTGACGTTATGAAATTGACCCCAAGAGTGAACAGTGTTGACACTGACCTGTTGAAAGTCAACCACAAGAGTGAGCAGTGTTGACACTGACCTGCTGAAAGTTGATCTCAAGAGTGAGCAGCGTTGACGCTGACCTGTGGAAAGTTGACCACAAGAGTGAGCAGTGTTGACGCTGACCTGACCTGCATAAGAGTGAGCAATGTCAACACTGACCTGTTGAAAGTTGACCACAAGAGTGAGCAGTGTTGACGCTGACCTGTTGAAAGTTGACCACAAGAGTGAGCAATGTTGACACTGACCTGTTGATAGTTGACCTCGAGTGTAGGCAGTGTTGACATTGACCTGTTGACAGTTGACCTCGAGTGTATGCAGTGTTGACATTGGCCTGTTGAAAGTTGACCATAAGATTGAACAGTGTTGACACTGACCTGTTTATAGATGACCTCGAGGGTGAACAGTGTTGACACCAACCTGTTGAAAGTTGACTTCGAGGGCGAGTAGCGAGGCATTGAGGCTGCCACAGAGGGCGGGGGTCGGGGGGCACAATGAGGTGTCCCGTTGGAGCCGCCTCAACTTGTCTGCCTCGCCCCTGAGTGTGCTGGCGAGGGCGCGGCTCTCCCGGCGCCCCTCTCTCAGACGACTCTCTGCCTCAATGAGAAGGTCACCTGACGTCAGGGTCATCTCCGAGATGGTCTCTAGATCTGTGACAGATGGAAAGTTACTCCTTCAGTTGGTCAGCCGGGTTCTTTTGTGTCCAAAAGTGTGAGGTAGGACGGGAACAAAAGACTACTATGTATTTGTGATATCACATAACTTGTACACATATATCCACCACTGTCTATAGCCAGGTAATCATTCTTACACCAGCACTGGCCCTTGCAACATGAAGTTACACTGATATGAAATGTACACGTCTACCTTCATGCTAATATAACAAACCAGTACAAATATTACTTGATAATTCCACTGTTTCAACTAGACACACTAACGGAAAAGAACTGCGTATTCTCTCCAGCATTTTATACAATCCCACATACAACTGTGTCATAAAATATGTTCTAGAGAAAAACAAGTGGAAAAAACATACTGAATACTTCAGAATGTTTTGCTAAAGAAATACTCACTTGTAGGGAAGTCTTTAAAGTTGTAAGTTGAGATGCCATCGCCCTCCTTGAGTAACTTACTTGTAGGTTCACCCACAAGGTAGCCAATGTCTAGAGAACACAGTCACATACTTGTAGGTTCACCCACAAGGTAGCCAATGTCTAGAGAACACAGTCACATACTTGTAGGTTCACCCACAAGGTAGCCAATGTCTAGAGAACACAGTCACATACTTGTAGGTTCACCCAAAAGGTAGCCAATGTCTAGAGAACACAGTCACATACTTGTAGGTTCACCCACAAGGTAGCCAATGTCTAGAGAACACAGTCACATACTTGTAGGTTCACCCACAAGGTAGCCAATGTCTAGAGAACACAGTCACATACTTGTAGGTTCACCCACAAGGTAGCCAATGTCTAGAGAACACAGTCACATACTTGTAGGTTCACCCACAAGGTAGCCAATGTCTAGAGAACACAGTCACATACTTGTAGGTTCACCCACAAGGTAGCCAATGTCTAGAGAACACAGCCACATACTTGTAGGTTCACCCACAAGGTAGCCAATGTCTAGAGAACACAGTCACATACTTGTAGGTTCACCCACAAGGTAGCCAATGTCTAGAGAACACAGCCACATACTTGTAGGTTCACCCACAAGGTAGCCAATGTCTAGAGAACACAGCCACATACTTATAGGTTCACCCACAAGGTAGCCAATGTCTAGAGACCACAGTCACATACTTGTAGGTTCACCCACAAGGTAGCCAATGTCTAGAGAACACAGTCACATACTTGTAGGTTCACCCACAAGGTAGCCAATGTCTAGAGAACACAGTCACATACTAATAGGTTCACCCACAAGGTAGCCAATGTCTAGAGAACACAGTCACATACTTGTAGGTTCACCCACAAGGTAGCCAATGTCTAGAGAACACAGTCACATACTTGTAGGTTCACCCATAAGGTAGCCAATGTTATATACCACAGTCACATACTTGTAGGTTCACCCACAAGGTAGCCAATGTCTAGAGACCACAGTCACATACTTGTAGGTTCACCCACAAGGTAACCAATGTCTAAAGAACACAGTCGCATACTTGTAGGTTCACCCACAAGGTAGCCAATGTCTAGAGAACACGGTCACATATTTGTAGGTTCAACAAGTTGCCAATAATATATACACAGTCTCACCCCTTGATTTGGTAAGCTTGTTAATCGGTGCAACATAGTTCACATGTAACACACAAGATATAACGTAACAAATATTTGTAAATATGTTTTGATGTAGACAAAACAAGATCTGTATGTGGAAATGTTTCCCATCTACATAAATTTACATTAAACAATAAAGCCTATTTATGTGCTTTGGCATAATCATTGTAATTAAGATATAGCAAGTACACAATTAAACAGAAATTAGCAATAACAACCAATGTACTTACTAGCCAGATCTCTTCCAATTACTTCTGCAGCAAATTCAAAGTTTTTAGCAACAATATATTCAATTTCCTGCAAATTATAAACAACACACATCTTTCTTAATTTCCAAAAAACATTAGCAGCAACAGGTTATATTTCAACAATACATAATAAAACATTATTGTTATTTAGGTAAAACAATTACGGAGGTACCGTCCAATCTCAACATATCTCCAGAATCAATGTCTTACTATCTGTGACTAATATAATATTTTGCCAGTGATGACATCAACATGTGACCAGAAATTTGACATGTCCAAATACTTGTAGTTGACATGTTCTCCACAGAAACAGTAACTTGCAGGTATAATATTACAGTAGAGGTATCTAGGCCAGTCCACAACTTCTTACCTATCAAAATTACAGGTTTATATAATTCTTACCCACTCCGGGCCACCTAAATGGTGGGGTGTCAGACCACTGCATATTAATCCATGCTTACAATGAATAGCAATAGTATCACTGATTCCATCATGTTGGTATTTTCATGGTATAAAGCAGAGCAGTGTGTCATATACATTGAAGCCTAAAGCCAAACTACATCAAACTTTCTATGCTGTTATCACTTAGTGAATTGGTAATACCTGTTTTGTTCAGAAAACCACCTTCGCTTGATAACTAAAAAGAGCCTATACGTTACTCAGTGCATTACATACTTAGCCACTGACAGAGCAGTTAACATTAACACTACAAATGTCTTCATTCAACTTTTGCACAAGCATCCAGGCATACTGCAATTAATGTAATCACTGTGTGGAAGCTGTTCATTATTACAATGTCATCAACAAAAACCCACAAGGAGGCTCAAACCCCAGTGCCTGAGTTGGTTGTGTGGCCAGCTAGTTCACTTATGTGCACCTCTATGATATAACACAAACATACTTTGATTGAATTGTCGACGTAGATTTCAAAGTCTGTCATGTGATTGTGGAGCACATCCTTGTTCCAGTCTACACCACGTACTAGGTGGTAGTTTGATGAGAACCCCATCAGACAGCTGTAACTGGAGACAACAACTAAAGATTACATCACTTGATGAACCCCATCAGACAACTATAACTGGAGACAACAACTGAAGATTACATCACTTGATGAACCCCATCAGACAGCTGTAACTGGATACAACAACTGAAGATTACATCACTTGATGAACCCCATCAGACAGCTATAACTGGAGACAACAACTGAAGATTACATCACTTGATGAACCCCATCAGACAGCTATGACTGGAGACAATAACTGAAGATTACATCACTTGATGAACACCATCAGACAACTATAACTGGAGACAACAACTGAAGATTACATCACTTGATGAACTCCATCAGACAACTATTACTGGAGACAACAACTGAAGATTACATCACTTGATGAACCTCATCAAACAGCTATAACTGGAGACAACAACTGAAGATTATATCACTTGATGAACCCCATCAGACAGCTATAACTGGAGACAACAACTGAAGATTACATCACTTGATGAACCTCATCAAACAGCTATAACTGGAGACAACAACTGAAGATTATATCACTTGATGAACCCCATCAGACAACTATGACTGGAGACAACAACTGAAGATTATATCACTTGATGAACACCATCAGACAGTTATAACTGGAGACAACAACTGAAGATTATATCACTTGATGAACCCCATCAGACAGCTATAACTGGAGACAACAACTGAAGATTACATCACTTGATGAACCTCATCAAACAGCTATAACTGGAGACAACAACTGAAGATTACATCACTTGATGAACCTCATCAAACAGCTATAACTGGAGACAACAACTGAAGATTATATCACTTGATGAACCCCATCAGACAACTATGACTGGAGACAACAACTGAAGAATACAATACAATACAATACAATACAATACAATACAATACAATACAATACAATACAATACAATACAATACAATACAATACAATACAATACAATACAATACAATACAATACAATAAAACTTTATTGTCCCGAACCGGGAAATTAATTTTGCAGCGTTCGTCGTCATAAAAATTTATAATACAGAGTAGAGAAATAAAAAAAAAGCTAATAAATTCATTATAAAAACAGTAAGTGAACATCAATCATAATAAAATACAAGATAAATTCTATACTATAATTTTAAAATTAAAGTTAAATTGTAATTGTGGTCTTCCTTTTACAAAAAAAAAAAAAAAAAAAAAAGTCGTACTGACATTGGGATGAATGAATCTCGCTTTCTGTTTGTTTTGGATGTTATTGTTCTGAACCTTCTGGACGAGGGCAGAAGGACGTACTCGTTATATAGGATGTGTGTGCTGTCGTTAATTATTTTATTGGCTTTACGGAGAACCTGCTTTTCGTACAAAGCAGTGACAGAGGTTTGTTTGAGGCCGGTTATTTTGCTACTAATATTTACAACGCGCTGCAATTTATTCTTGTCTTTCTGGCTAACGTTCCCAAACCAACATATAAAAGAAAATGTCAAAACACTCTGTATACAAGATTTGTAAAACATGGATAAAATGGTGTTATCAATATTAAAGGATCGAAGTTTTCTAAGGCAGTAAAGACGCTGCTGGCATTTCTTGTACGTGACACTGCAGTGGCGGTCCCATTTCAACTTATTGTCAATTGTTGTGCCGAGGTATTTATACTCGTCAACTACCTCTACCTTGTTATCGTGGATGACAGTATCAGACTGGGATGGAGGGTATTTCCTAAAATCAATGCACATGTCTTTGGTTTTTGTTGCATTCAGACACAAATACGATCTATCACACCATGCAACAAAGTCGTTTAACACAGGACCATGGCCAACTTCATCGTTAGACAACAGACTGAGTAAAGCTGTATCATCTGAGAATTTAATAAAGTACCTATTCGGACGGATGCTCCTGCAGTCATTTGTGTATAAAATGAATAAAAGAGGGGATAAGACACATCATTGGGGTGAGCCAGTGGAAACAACCTTCACGCTAAAGTTGTGTTATTCACTCGAACCTGTTGGGGTCTCCCCACCAAAAAATCAAGCACCCATAGCGCCAATTCAGATTCAAGCTTAAATTCGGAAATTAATTTCTTAAACAACAAGTGAGGCTGCAGCGTATTGAAGGCAGAACTCATATCCAGATAGAGAACTCTGGCATGGGTTTTGGCGTCCTCAACATGACAAAGTACATAATTTATTAGAGTAGCGACTGCATCCTCCACCCCTCTCCCAGGCCAATATGCAAATTGCAGGGGATCTAAAAGATGGTCTGTACGGGTCATGATCATGGTTTTAATGATTTTTTCAAAACTCTTCATTACGTGCGACGTCAACGCTACTGGACGAAAATCGTTAGGACTAGCAGGATGAGATTTCTTGGGGACAGGCACGACAATAGACGTTTTCCACAAGGTAGGGACTTTATGTAAGCTAAGGGAGGCCTGAAAGATGGAGTGGAAGATACCGGACAACTGAGTGGCACAATTCTTCAAAACCTGACCAGAAATACCATCAGGTCCAGGGCTTTTCCGCACATTTGTGCACTGGAATACCCTCAACACGTCTTTTTCATCGATATGTAGGTTACAATCTGTCTTAGTGGAGCTTATGATATCATCAATGACAGAACGAAAATCGTGATTATCAAAACGAGAATAGAAAGAATTCATATCCTCTGCAAACGCCCCGTCATCTTTACCCCCTAAGGGCGATAAGCGTTTGGAATTATATCCATTTTGCTTTATGTCACTCATGGTCTTAATGCCATCCCATACTGTTCTCATATCACCTGTTTTAAACCTAAGTTCTATTTTTTGTTTGTAATTCTCTCTTGCTTTCCAAATTTCTGATTTCACCGTCCTTTGAACTTCCTTCCGTTCAGCTAAATCTCCCAGAAAATAAACCCTTTTCTTTTCGTTCAAAACTTTCTTTAGATGTTTAGAAACCCATGGTTTGTTATTCAGGAACACTTTGGACTTCTTCACAGGTATAAGTGTCAACACAGAAAGAAACGTAACTGGTTACAATATCGGTAAGTTCATCCAGGCTATCACAAGAATCCCGAAAAACATCCCAGTTCGTACAATCAAAGCAAAGCATCACTTTATGATGATTTACAGCATCATAAAGTAATACCTAAAGATTATTAAAGTTATGGTTCATTACACTATTAGTTAGTCACCTAGAAGATGTTTATTGGTTATAAACCTAAATTAGTTATCACTGACAAACTTGGATAAATCACGTTATCTTTTTAACTCAACTCATAAAGTTATACTTTTGTTACAATTTATTTATTTATCAATACACAAAACATACCTCAAAACAATGATCAAGGATGCAAGCAGACAACTGAGCTCCCTCTTTCTGACGTCTCTGTTGTGATCAAAGGCCTGGTAGCGGTGGCCTCCAAAGTAGCCAAGGTTCCGAGAGAAGAAGATGAATATCCCAATCCAAGGCATGGTAAGAGCCCAGGCCAGGAACACCCCCAAGAAGACCTGGTAGCCAGGGCTGTAAAGGTACGCCTGAAAGACACAAGACCAAGTGTCAGGGAGATATGGTAACCAGGGCTGTAAAGGTATGCTGTAATATGTATATGTATATATATATATATATGTATATATAACATATTATATTGTTATATATATATATATATATTAAAAAAATACATATTGTAATGTGTATATATATTATGTTATATTATAAGTATTATATACATTTATATTATATGTCCAAAGAACAGGTGGAGAGGTTTCTAGATAAAGCTATTGATATATGTTATACCCATGTCTGATATACACAATGCAATTTAGATAATTTAATAGACTTGCCTAATATGCACGATGCTCTACTTGTCAGTGTTATTATTAATTCATTTTCTTGATATGCATGATACCCTATCAGATACACATGATACACTTGCCTGCAGTGTGATACACTTGCCTGGTTGAGCTTAGATGTCTTCCCATCCTCCAACACACCTGTCAGGACCTTCCCTAGCACACCTGCAGCAGTTAACACATCTTAATAGGCCATGTAAGTCTCATGCTCAAAAACAAGGTTGGGGCACTTGGGGGCAGGAAGTCCATTTTTTCTATGTTAAGAGATATGACTTTGTTTTTGGTTGTAATAATCGGGATGTCCCTAAATAACCCAAAACAGTTATATTTTCTGAAGGATAATTACAAGCAGAAACAGTGTGACATTTTGCTGGTAAGAATGATCACGGGAATCATGCATTTTAATTTATTATTATGGTGGTTGCCATGACATCGGTGTATTATGGTGGTTGCCATGACATCGGTGGCTAGTACTTGTGTTTAGCGATCTTGACAAATAACGAAGAATGCCATCTTTCGTGCAGTACAATCTGGTTTGGAGCAAATGTGGACATGTGTTATGATTACGTGTATTTAGACACGTACCTTATCAGATAGAAGTACTTAAGGCCTAAAATAATTTATACTATCTGGGTTACGTAAATCGATCTTGCTCTGTTCGTCAACCATGTTGTTGTTGGAGCCAAAGTGTGGTAAGCTCAATATTAAATCGGACTGTTAAAATTATAGGAAAGCTATAACACAAGATATTTATGACCTGATTTTCCTACTTTTCATCAGTCGGAAACTACAACTGTCATCCGTCGTTAGAATATCATTATTGTGTCCAGTCTCCAATCAGCTTGAGTCACGCGGAGTCTCGCGATGTATCGTGCCACACGAGCCCTATAAAGGGACAGAGTCTGCTTCTTTGCTGGAAACTAATTAGTACTACTTTGTAACAGGACGTCTGCTGTCTAGGATGTGGGAACTTATAACATCAAAGGGTACTGTAATTAGTTTGGCTGACCTCAGTATTATTGTCACTACAGCTTACAAGTTAATGTTATGAACCTGGATGTTTTATTCACCATGTTTCTATAAGCTGTGCGGTGGAAATATTAACATTTGCAAACCACTATTAAATATGGCAACTAAGCACAATTTCGCAGACAGTGTGTAAGAAATAAATTAATAAAAAAGTAAAACCTTGGACAAAATACCCTACTTTTAGTATGATACTTGCCAGCCTTTTACAAGTAGGTAGTAAAAGTACATTGGTATATATTTTCTGGGTCTGTAAATATTAGAGGTAGATTTGTTACACACGAGTATTTATAACACAATTTTACACTGGAAAATCACACATAATTGATTGGAAACAACAAAGAAACAAAATGTTTAAAGAACCAACAAACATGTTTTGCTTTGCTACGAATAAGGGTGGATAATACACATTTAGCAGCCAATTTGTTTAGGGTATTTATGATCTCTATGTACTGTCTTACATCCAGTCTACGTACACATGTTCTTCCTCGGCATGACTTCTTCTATCAAACTAGATATACTTAATTGGATCACTATTTTTACAACCATAATTTATGTTGTTTATGCATACTGCATTCATACTTTAATGACAACTTCGCTTTTGAACCCAGAATTTAAAAACACTTACCTACTGACATTTTCCTGCCTCGGATCATGTTCATGAAGCCACGAGTGACGTCACTCACGAACTGTTCATAGAGGGTCACCCGTGGTATATGGTTGACGTATCGTCTGGCATTTGTCATCTTTCCCCAGATGATCTTGCTCTGTTCGTCAACCATGTTGTTGTTGGAGCCAAAGTAAGGCGGTTGAAGGAAGTGAATGCCTCCTTCCCCAAATTCCCTTGTCCATCCCCCGCCATCTACCACTAGCACTAGCAGACCTAGCAGTAGACTCACAACAACATGGGCCATGGCTCGGGGCTTTTTGCCCATAGATCACTTGGCCCACAGATCACTTGACTTGTAGATTATTTGATCCGTGGCTCTCTTAGTCTAAATGCCTTAGGTATTCTCATTTTACTGCGACGTAAATAACACCGACGTCAAGCTATGTTGTGAAGATCAATGTTCTGAAATGAGCATACCAGACTGAAATAACCCTTTGGCAGGACCTTAGAAAGAACTGACAGAGCTTGCAACATTTCTATTAGTTTACATTCTCGCTCTTCTGTTAGTCACTCCATTGATGTCGAATGATGAGGATAAGTTTGGCAGCTGTAAGGAGTCGTTTTCATGGTTAGGTCAGAAAGTAAACAAAAAGATCAATGTGTATTGGCCACGATGCTGATGACTCTGTCACTGTTAAGTATTCTAATCAAATTTGAAGCCACTGTGGCACTGGAATATTTGTATTTGATTTGATATTTGATTTGCATTCAACATTTTGAAGATATTTGATTCGATATTCGAGTCAAATGAAATTCCAGATTCATGCTATCCTTACAGTATATAATTAGCTTGCTAGGCCTATTAGTATTACTATTAGTATTAATTAGGGGTTATTAGTAATAAAGTGTGATATATTTATAGCCATTGCTATTTGCACCATAATAATTATATTTCAGTGTTAATTACACATGTACAAATGAATGCACATGTAACTGTTCTCGTCTAGTTTCTAGAACAATGATTCTAGACTAGATATCTAGAACTACGTCCAGGAATCATCATCATGTTCGCACTAGATCATAGTGACAGTCATAGATGTGAGATGTCGTTCAGTCGTAAGAACGCTTCAGTCTCAGATTGACTAGAATCTAATCGAACGAATGCAGCCACTGAAGTAAAGAATTGCACTTTTAATGCCTTTCAAACTAAATACAGACGTACAGTGGTTACACAATTCAACAATTCACCGAAAACAATTAACAACAACTGTACCTACTGCGTCGTGCGTTTTTCGAAGATTGATTTGACCTTGTTCTTGACTTGTCACCGGAAGACGCCAAAACTGATGCTGAGCGCTATGATATGTAACAACTAACATGTATTCGGTAGGTGGCGATACCAATTTTGTGACAATTTCATTTCGCTAATCGTCCTTGGAAAAACCCTTCCGCTTTGCAACCCATGTGTAGAGCCCAAAGCGATAATGTTTTCTCTCAGTCATCTTCGAAGGCTAGAAAGTAAATATTAGTAGCTCATCCATGCAGTTTGTCATGCAACCGACGATGCTAGCAGACGACATTTACCTAGTCGCCGCCAGAGGGCGACGTAACGGGATAAACGTAGAGAGCGAGGCTGAGTCGGTACTCGCAGAGTAGGAAGGGGTTGAAAGTTAATACTTTTCAACCCATGATTGTCACAGCCCGGCGATAATCAGGTATCGTTCGTGTATGTATGCGTGCATGCTACTGCGGTGTATCTGTAAAAACCCGAAGTGTACGTCTCGGTGCCCGTAGCCGGGCTTTGCGCAATGGCACCGCCACTGCCCCTGCCCGGAAACCGCCCCCCCCCCCCCTAGGCTGCTGCCGTCCTGGCATGGGTTGGGGGCATTGAGCCTGACTTCCTTGAGTTGAGGGTGAGGCCTGAGCCGAAACACAAATTGCAAAGTTGAAGTAATTTTGTTCTGTAAACTTGACTGTTAATTGTTCTTTAAGTTTAATCTTTCGAGTGTTAAAAGCGATTCAGTACCTCAGGCTCAAGCCTCAGCTAGCCGGGGCTGAGGCTGAGGCCCTACTGCATGGGCCCTGCCCCCCCCCCCCGCCCCCCTAGCTAGCCCTAGGCCTGTAGTCACAGGGGCTACTGCAGGTGTCAGATCTATAGACTATGGACCCCCTGTAGAAAATGGACCCTGGGTCCATATTAGGGACCGGCAAAAAAATTCAAAATATACTTACCCAATTTATGATGATGCATGTCAATTGTATGTATAATATGTAATAATTAAGGGCACTTATGTACAAGTCGGACCCACCTCAATTTTGCCATTATAACTGTATTTTTGCCAACATTTGATACTTGATTTTGTTAATTCAATCAATTATAATCATCTTGCGCATATTTATGTTTTATAGACAGCGTGTCTTAGCAGACTTTTGAGGTCGAAAAGACAGCGCGGTCGGCATAAACAAACTGTTTATCGCTCATTCCATGTGCACAGCGCAGTAACATGCACCGCTGCGCTTGCGACTGGCACAAATCGCACTCTCTTTTCGACCTCAAAAGTATGCCAAGACGCGCTGTTTATAAAACATAAATATGCGCAAGATGATTATAATTGATTGAATTAACAAAATCAAATATCAAATGTTGGCAAAAATACAGTTATAATGGCAAAATTGAGGTGGGTCCGACTTGTACATAAGTGCCTAATTAAGTCTAAGATACCGTTTACAGAATTTAAATATCTGTAAGCAGTAAAAAGTTAGGGCACATTTAAATTTCCAAATATTGTACCAAATCTGTGACCTCGGCTCTGGCCTGCACAGCGCGCTGTGTAGCACACGTTCACACTGGGGCTAAATCACTCAGTTGAAATGCAGTTAAAAACTGCTATGACATTACAGATATTTAGTCCCACTGGGTCAACACTCTGTAGGGAATTTACTCCCGGGGTCCATTTTCCAAGGGGTTCATATTTTGTATGACACATGGACTAATGGGAGGCTAGTGGGACTGCTTATCCTTTTATCAACCATACCTAGCCATTACAATTAAGTTTTAAAGGCAAAAAAAAGTTAACTGTTTCATGGCATACACCTAATAGAGTTAATATAAAGTAACAATTTCCACATATACTCAATTTTTTAACGTCAGTGATTTACTCAGAATGTGACTTTAAAGTCAAAAATTCTAACGAAATCCACGATGGTCTAGACGCCGCCATTAACTGAAGGGTTAAATTGACTTGGCCATTCAGCGCGCTGCATTCTATGTCTGACCCTTAACCTGCGACGTTGTTAAGGGTCAACAACTTCGAGTCTTCGACAGTTCGTTCAGTTGGCGTGACATCTAGCAGCTGCTTATAGACGTATATCTAAATCTGTGGTTAAATCTATGGTAAACTTTAGTAATTATGCCTTACTGTTCGGCATACGGTTGCAATAATAGTTGAAACAACCGGTAGTATTGAAGAAATTGATTCATATTTGCGGGCGTACTGTTTGGAATCCCTCCAGTCCAAGTACAGTTCACTTTGCTCGGTCCATTTTTAGGAGAAATGCTTTGAAGTAGACATGTAGTCATGTATTATCATCAGTTGATGAGATGATTTCAGCGATAACAATAATAGACAACTTTATATTTACCGTCATCAGCATGTTACGCGCGTTGCCGAGTTGCAGCCATTTCATGACAACAGCCAAACCCCATGCAGTGAATCTGCGTGGAGAGCGCCTCGATCACCGTCGTGACGTCATTCTTCGTCTAAGATGGAGTAGTGCGTAGTATTTGGATGGCTGGGTGTTAAAAAATCTGGTAAACCGCTGGCGTAAAAAAATTGAGTATATGTGGAAATTGTTACTTTATATTAACTCTATTAGGTGTATGCCACGAAACAGTTAACTTTGTTTTGCCTTTAAATTCTGCCCCACGTAACTTTTAGGTATTGTGTTTTAAATAAGAAAATATTCTGGTGGATATTCAATCAATGAATGAAAAACAGGTGAATTTCATGTTGATTTTATTGATAATATAATAGATACATATATAATATAAATGATTGTTCCATACAAGATTTCATTCATTTCACCTGCAGTGGCGGGGGTGGGGGCTACATTCCTATTGGCTGTCACTGCAAATGACAGCAGTTACTGGAGTGAATCCATTCCAAACTGTGATTGCCAAAGGCAGCAGCCTTGAAGATTCACCTAGTTATTCTGGATCAAGAATGGTCTTATGAACAAGTGATCTTGGCTGTTCGGTTGCTACCCATTTTACTTCAGTAATCCAAGAAAGGTGAATCAAAGTCAACCCAGACCCTGTACTACACAGTCTTCTGAAGTCAGACATACAGGGTGTAGTTTGGGTTAGTTAGGTGCCACGAGGTGGCAGCACTGTTTGTCCAGTTGACCATGTCAGTCACTGGGCCACCAGCTTCTGAGTTGGACCAACACCACTTGAAGGTGACAACCCTTGTGACTGAGCACTGTCATTTCAGGTAAAGGGTTAGGAAAAACTTGGTACTTTGAAGAAAATTTCACTAACTTTGAATAATTAGAATGAAATATCATAATTGTTTTGTTTAAAAGTTCAACACCTTGTATTTAGGAGCAAAATTGAGGACGTATATATCCACATGTCTAACTGAACTGAGTGTTCAACTTCAAGTCCAACTTCCTTCAGTACTAATTTGTTCCGATAGAAGTGAATTACTCAATTATTTGCTTTTGAAAGATGAACAAAATTGCTTATCGTTGAATCAAATAACTGTTTTGTGAATTTTCTACCATGTTACCTGTTTTGTAACTAGGAACCACATAGCGTAGGACATGGAACATTCTTGATCAACATTTGTTATTGTTGTCTTCCCTGCAATTAAAAACAGAAACAATAGACTAAATAAACAGTATATAAACTATAAAGCAATAAATATTTAAAGTAAGGAACGTACAATAAATATTAAACTCAATGGTTGATTTGGTATATGTAATTGCAATATATATTTTGCGTTCTGCAAAAATACACTTAAGTTCAAATAACATGTATTCATTATCATACTTGATTGTTTTATTATTTTACCAGTTCTTCTGTTTAGTTAACATTTCATGTAATATTGTTATATTTATATAATAGTTATAATTGCATACATAATTGTTATAATATATGTCAATGAATTGCTTTATCATTTGTAATGCTCTTATTGTCCTCTCCAGCTGCCACAGAGAAATAAATTATATTTTGGTTGTCTGCTAAATCCATTCAGACTTTCAGAGTACATGTAGTTAAATGGTCAACGCATTCATAAAACATCTCAGGTACAACAGTTTTCTTGCTTGCAGAGATACATTTAAAGTTGTAATTTAATAGTTTATCTCTCAATGGTTTATCAACCCAATCGTTTATCACCCAATGTTCAATCATCCAATGGTTTATTGTAGAATGTTTGTACTCAAGTGTGTGGCTATACCCAGGAACTTACTGCGAGGCGGACATGTACTTCCTTCCATATGTTAAAATTGATAACATACATTTACTACGTCAAAGTAGTTAAATTGTGAAATTATTCAGCCGTGCTGTGTTCAGTGTGTCCGTGCAATTGCACAAATTATTGTGGTAAAGTCATACATGTTTTAAAACAGTAACACATAATCACTGATGACAATGCATGAGCACCATCCAGGGGTGTTAATAAAAGCAGGATACATTTTTGCCAGTCATACATTTGTTGGTGGACACATGGATGTTAACTCATACACATACAAGTCAGTTGAGATGTGTTTTATGAGCTGAAATAAACTACAAACACACATGTGATACCCATTTTCAAGGCGTAACTGACAATATCTGTCATTTTAAGACTTACTCCTTAATTTTGTACCCGTCTACAACTGGTTTTACCCATCCAAATGACGGGTGGACATGTCTTTGCATAAAGCTATGGCACCACACAGGCCTTTGCACCAACATTTTAAACATCATAGGTTTGTTCAACTAATTACTTGATTCTTTTGATTTGTCGTTAGCAGCGCCAACAGGACCCAGGGCAAAAACTAGTTAGCAAGTGTAGCATGATGTGTGTTTCCAGTTGTCATAGTTGGCTAACAAAGTACTGAGGTAACTTATTTTGGTCAAGTATTTATTTGGTTGTGTCTTCCTGTGCAGTCATGCGTTACCAAAGTATCACGACAGTGCATTAGTCACTGAGAGAAGTACTTTGTCACAGACTCGCCAAGTTAGTCATGAAAGGTAAACTGCCAGTTGACAACCACAATGACGTGTTGCTTAGTTTTGGGATGTTTTTTTCTTTAGGAAATACAATGTTGTTCTTGAGAGGTTTGAACAAAGTTTTTGTCACTTACCCGGTCATAAAGACCAGGAATGTATTGTTAGCCGTGTTACACATGTCTTCTATTATATGACATAGTCATGTGAACTTAATAGAGTCATATTCATCCACCCTTTATTTGCCTCGCCCAATTACTGTACAATACATTACAATCAAACTTTATCATGCCAAAAGGGAAATTCATTAGCAGTGCTCATAAAACACATACATAAATTAGTAGAAAAATACAAATAAAGCCATTACTAAAACAGTATCTAAACCTTAATCGTGATAAAATATAGAATAAAAAGCCTTATTGTTACTGAGTCAAATGCAGTGACCAGTCATATCACTTGATAAATGACTGAACAGTTAAGCTGAATACAATTGTTTGTCTCGGTTGGGCAAGACTGTTTTCCCTTTCCCCTGGGCAAGAGACCATTGAGAAAATGGCCTACATCCATAATTATATATTCTTAGTTACACTCAGTTATACCTGTGTCTGGTGTTTCTAGTCTCTTTTGTATAATACCCGGTAGTATATGTAGACCTACCAAGGGAACGTGACAAACGTAAGATTTATTTCTGGCTGCCAGGCACTAGACATTTACATCAAACTTGACACTGTAGGACATAAAGAGCGAGTTTATTACTTACAGACGGTATATAAGTGTTCTACCATGACTGTTAGGGTCAGTGACACGTTTTTATGTTTATTTGTTTATTTATTGCTCATATTTCATTCCATGTAAACAACTTGAACTAACACACGTATGCAGTTATTTCAATTGTGATTATAAAATACAATTTAAAATGTTCAATAACAAATTTATAATAAATAAAATATCACATTAAGAAGACAAAAAGATGAGTACTCTAAATAATAAAATATGCCAAAAGTTAATAGTTAATAGTTAGTAAAAAAATGTATAACAAAAAAACAAACAGCAATCTAAAAACTGTTCACCGTTCATTTAAACCAGTTTTAGTGAACATCGTACTGACAAAGACAGCAATCACTGTGTTAATCAAGCTGTTTCTGTAGACTAGTTAACACAGCGACATACACATGTGGTTGCAACTTCCTGGGCAAGGTTAATATAACATGCGAAAAATCCTAAAACAATTCTCAAAATGCATCAAATCAGTATCTGTAACTGGCAAAATGTCCTGCGGACACATCACGCCAGTGAGCATGGTGGGTCGTCTGACTTCATTGTTAAAATGTTGGATTGCATTATTCTGAAATGAATTTAGTGATTTACTTGAGATAGTGTTTTGGGACAGAGAATTCCATTCTTTAATTGTGGTTGGGAAGAAGCTGTTTCCAAATATGTTTGCAGAGTATCTAATTTGCAAGAATTTTTATGTGAGGATCTAGTGTTGTCTTTGATATTGTGATCTAGCAGAATATCTATAAGATTAAGTTCCATCTTGAATATTACGCTAAGTCTAAGTATTGGTCAGACAAGGGTTGTGTTATGTTGAAATTTACCCAATGGCATCTGTGTCCTTGTGGTCGCCAGCTATTGTCAAGAATTTGTACCGAGGCCAGTTTCGACGGCTGATATTGGTGACCTGATTGGTGTTAACAATACCTAGTGATAGCGCACCTGTGTGTGTGTGGATGCCTGGCAGAACTTCCTGGTTTGAGGAGCCATACTTCCTCCTACAACACAGTGCATGATAGTGTGCTCCTGTGTGTCACTCAGTGTCACTGTCTTGTTAAAGTTGAGGGGACGTCATTCGTGGATGATCGTCTTGGTAGCTGCGTTAACAAGGGGCAGGTGAGTTGTGATTTAGTTGACAGGATTTTCATGCACATCAATAGGTTGGACAAGTTGACAAAAGGTCTAGATGGTTTATGAAAATGGCAACAATGTTTCACGTGGGGTTGAACTCTGTGTTGAACCCGTGCTAAACGCATAAATCTCTAGGGCTTTGGTGACCTTTATGTAGGATCACATTTTTGCCAGTCCAAAAATGTTGTGGTTCACACACATGTGTCAGTCAACTCACATACATGGAAGTTAATCCAGATGTGTAATTGTATTCATATATATATACCATAAGCGAAGCATGTCCATGCACTCATGCAAATGACATATACTTTCACAATTGTATGCTTTCTGGAGACCCTTTTTACCCATCTGTTATGTGTCCTCATATTTCTACCCATCCAAAGTTGATCTTACCAGTCCAAAGGATGGGTGGACAGATCTCTAGATCAAGCAATGGGACTATTGTGAACTAAATATGAGGCAAGTTTTTGTGGGGTCAAACGGTCAGGGTCAGGTGCCTGGTGTATCCAACTACCTGTGCAGCCACTACTTTGTGTTTAGGGACTTTGTGGACACATGAGACAAATTTTTACACCCTGAAACACATTGTATGTGTCACATATGTCACATGTCAAACGACAACGGCACATTTGCTGCAGATAGTTCGTGCCTTTGTAGTTGGCAGTAACTGGCTAGTTGTTGGTTGCATAATGACACGTCAGTATCCTACTTGTAGAAACAATGTGCAATTCAAAGTTCTTGTATGTGTAATGCCTGACTGACTAATGCTATGTACCATGTTTTTTAAACCAGCTCTTTTTTCACTGACATTAAATACCAGGGTGGTTCCTTTGGCAACATATATAATTAGTCATAATAGGAATGTGGGAAAGATACTGAAGGTAAGATTTGTTTGGCTGACAGATGCTGGGGAGATTGATTTAGTGAAAATAAAATTGTTGAATAACACACAAAAAACTACTAATTCAAGTCTGTGATGACACAAAACAGAACAACTTAATGCATAGTTTTTATCAAAAGCATTTCAAACTTAGTGGAATTGTCTGACTTTCAGCAGTGGTATCAATGCAAGAATGCATTGTTAAACACAAGTAAACAAACGAACAGAGTGGGAGTTGCCTGTGATTTAACACTTTTAATATATACTAGTTTAGCAAAGTTTTATAATTTAATGGTTTTTAGTCTATATTCTGCATGTGCCTGAAATCCCAGCACCAGAAACACCCACAATTCCAGATATCACACAGTGCCAGATATCACACAGTGCCAGATATCACACAGTGCCAGATATAACACAGTGCCAGATATCACACAGTGCCAGATATCACACAGTGCCAGATACCACACAGTGCCAGATATCACACAGTGCCAGATACCACACAGTGCCCGACATATTGTTCATACATTTTAAATGTTACTTGATAATAATCAATCACAATGAATAACCAATAAAATTTTGCAGACCATTAATTATACGATCCAATTTGACAATGTGGAAATAAAAAGGAATTCCCCAAAACATTCCAGTGCAGTCCTGAAATGCATATTGTTTGTGTATAATTGCAGGGGAGCTAGTCAAGTCAGCACCCGGTCGGTCACACGGTTCTTGTATACAACTTCCTATCATTGTAACCTCTACTTCGTGTTACGAAACATGAAAGAGTAGCACACAGTTTCTGTGAAACTGTTTTGTTGCAAGTACCCTGGGGTTGCACCTAGTGTTTGACAGATCTAGTTTCATGTATTTCTCCCCCTGGCTGCCTGTTGACAACCGGTTTGATATGACACTTGTGACAATGCTTTCATGTGCACTGACCCAGTGCAGGAAAAGGTTGCCTGTTTCAGAAATGAACGGCGCTGGGCAGAGTCAGGTAGTGTGTGCCACTGTTTGCTATCCGACTGTGTGATAGAATCTGTCAGCAGGTAATCTGTAGGTTCTTGCTATGTCAATGTGATGTTTGGGCTGTGTACTGACCCTGTAGATCAGTTTGTAAGGAGCCGTTTGGTATGTTACACAGAACCAGCACATTTGCATAGGTTTTTCTAGAGACCCATCTACACGTCATTTGGACAGGTAAAGTTTGTTTTGGACAGGTAAATATTGCAGTAATTATTTGGTAAAAAGTTGTGGAACAAAACAAGCTTATTACTGGTTATCAACCGTCATCTTGAAGATCTATTTGCCTTCTTATTCCTGTAATCCTATTCCTGGTTACCAACCTTCTATCACCCTCGTGAGACAGGGATCATGTGCTGTGCTACAGTATCCCTGGCAGATCACCTCTGCAAACCATGGAAGTGGGTGGAATGAAGTGTAAAATGATGACAGCTGACTTTGAGACCATTGCTACAGCATCACTTATGGGAACTGCACAAATACATGTACCCACCCCAATTTGGAGACAGGTACAGATACACGACTGGTGTGAATCTTAATGTGATGATCGAATGCATCTTAAACATGTAACCACATGACCTGGTGCTGCCCACACGCCTTGTGGGCGACTTTATTGGCTGACATTAAAAGGGGAGTTTTCCAAAGGGAAGTGTTAGGAGTGGTGAAAGGCAGTACTGACGTAATCAGTCCTAAACCCTGGAGCACACATACACACACACACACACACACACACACACACACACACACACACACACACACACACACACACACACACACAGAAACACACGCACACGCACACGCACACGCACACGCACACGCACATGCACATTTTTGGCCTGGCAAAAATGTGACCCTGCATAAAGCCCTGGGACTGTGACCCCAGTCAATGCTGTACCTGTCTGTCACAGCTGTGCCAGATGATGTAAGACAATCTATGTCAAACTCACTGGCCCCAGGGTCTTCCTCTTTCCTCCTGGACAGGTGATAAACATTCACTGTGGCATTTTGTCAAGCATATAAAGACAAACTTAAGAATTGTTTATAACGGTTATATCATAGCTGCTCCAGCTAGGTTAAAAGGGGGAGGTACCAATTAAAAGAAATTCAAACATGATTAAATTTATTAAAATCGAATTGATTATACCCTCAAACTAGAACCCACTGAGCTAATCACATCTACATAGACTTCCAACTGGTTACAACACCAGTGTGACCACACACAGATGGGCACGCTGCTGTTAGGCTCAGCTCCTGCCCATCAACGCTTAACTCTTTTCTCACAATCTTCTATATTATCTCAGCAGTGCCATCTCAACTAGCCTGACTACACATTCAAATTAACCAATGGGGGCTCTTCATAATTCCCTCCAAGCATACACAAAGACAAAGAGATCAACTCAGCTACTGGTAATTATTAACATGTGGTTTTGGGGTCTTCATATTCCATGAAGCATACTTAAAGATAAAGACAAGGACTGCTGATTATCGACATGTGGTTTCTCTACCACTCCTGATGTCATCTCTTGACCAAACACCTTCTCACTAATTAATTCCTAACCTAATAATTTATAATAAGCCCTACCAAAGTTCCATAGACTTAAGAGAATGCAATTATAAAGCTACACAACAATAACCCCATTGTTTGCTGGCCCCAGTGGTTCACCAAGGACATATTCCGTAGATATCATCTGTGTTCTGCCTCAGTGGAGTTGGTCATTTAATCTTGATGACCCGATTTGACCCAACACCTTATCTCAGTCCAACTTTGTGACATATGCATTATCTTATAAAACAAAACAGGGTATGCTATTCCAAACTTGTAATAAACAGCTCATGTTTTTCGTTGTAGCCGTTTGCTGATCGAACCACTAAGCGTGAGACTTCTGAAAATCTGTTGAAAGTGGAACCACAACAGACAGGCAAGTTTGTGTCTTGATATTGCACGTGTTTTCTGCATTATATCCACTGCCTGTTTCACTAACAACCCTGGCTTTATGGTTCACCTTACTAGTCCTAGTATAGGATTATATAACCTCCTAAAAATCCATCATAATCAGGCATCGAATTTTTATGGAAATATTGTGTGAGTCCAGCTGATTTCTATCATGCTAATATATGGGAGCACTCTTTAAACAAATCATATAATAACTTTTTGAAACAACAGATTTTAATTTGTTTCTGCAGCTTGTCTTTTCCGGGGGGGGTCCATTTGATGAAACAGGAAGTCTCAGATTCACGGACCTTCTTGAAGCATGTAAATCTAAAGTACCCCCAGGGTAGTCAGAACACACTCTATAAATGATAACCATAACAAATTATGAGTTTATTGTTCCTGGAACCAGGTGAGTAAACAGCATAATTTTATACACGTGGGAAAATGTGTGGTAGATCTGTTAACAAGATCTTGCATCAGTTGTATAATATTAAGCATGTATAGCTTCAGGGTTCAAATGCACATTGCATTGTGCACAGTTTTATTTATATATATTGCAAGTGTAGCACATTTCCCCCCAATTTTTTTTAAACAGTACAATTTAAGTTGGATCAGTGAGGTGTGAACATTAAACATGACAATGATAAAAAAAAAAAAAAATTAAATATTTACAAGAGACGAAATGACAGTCGTAAGAAAAGCACAAGTTGGACGATAGTCACGATAGCTTAATTGATTTGGCTTAGTACTATAGCTTATTATTTAAAACTCGAAAAGGAGGTGATACATTTTCAGGTGTTGAGCTTTACAAAGTTAATCTTCTTCTCTATAAGTGAATAATATTTAAAACATTGTGGATCTGCTGTATGTGTTTGTGCATGTGTTTGTGTGTATGTGAGAATGTGTGTGAAAGTGTGTGTGTATGTGTGTGTTGTGTGTGTGTGTGCGCATGTGCGCGTGCATGTGTGCGTGCGTGTGTATGTTTATGCTTACCAGTGTTGCAAGCAAGCATGCATGTATTCATGCATGTTACCGTTGAGGTGTGGATCATACATATATGGGTCAGAACATTGTGTTGGTAGCTGTTGCTCAAGTTACCTATTCTGCTGGATTTTACCTTGAAAGACTTTTTTGTTTAGCTATGAAGCTCTTGGATTATGTTAAACATCTAGTTGGTTGCAATCTACTTCTGGTAGTAAAGGCAGTTCTTATATAGCACAGTATCCAGTCCTCAGGACCGCTCAAAGCGCTTTACACTTTACTTCCCTGACAGACCTGTTCACTCAAATACCATCTCGGCTTCTCTGGGAAGCATCCAGCCATATGCTACAACATTTAATGCGCGAAGGCTGCTCGTACACATATCCACCACTGTCTATAGTCAGGTACTCATTTAAACAGCTGAGTGAACTGGAGCAATGTAGAGTGAAAAAACTTGCCCAAGGTTTTAACGCCGCAGCCAGGATTCGAACCCGGGTTCTCGTAGTCGAGAGTCCGATGCTCTACCCCTGAGCCACTGCGCTCTCTGGTAGTGACTATATGCTAAGCTGATGCTACCTACTTCTATCAACCAGTATGGTATATCTAGTTCATTTACTAAGAAAAACCCCCTCCCCAAGCCTTTATGGAGTAGAACAAATTTCCTGCATATATAATTCATTGATCTTGCTGGTTTCCAACTTAAGTCTAATCAGGATGTCATGGTCATAGTAACCTCAATGTCCATGTTACCTACTGTCTTATATATTAACCTGATGTTGTCTTTTAGCCGTGCAGAATGTTGTCCCTGCTCCAACTGCGGTTCTGCCAGTTGCCTCCTGCTTCAGAATGTACACATTTTAAACCTAAACTATGCATTCAAATTTTGAAGTCAGATGTCCAATTTTGGTACACCAGTACTGTGTTCTGACCTACATGTTGTCACAGCCAATGTGTTCCTGTGGACATTGATGTGTTAGGTTCTGTTTGTATCTGAGTGTTGGAGTCAGTGGCCGTTATACCAAGTACAGGTGTACATGTACACTGACAATAGAGTCAATTTTACTATTCTTCAGAACTGTTCAGGGAAGAGCTACACTTACATACACTACAGCAAGCACCTAGGGACTGACATGGGAATTTTGTTTAGGAGATCCTACTTTATTTTCGAACTGTTTCACGTCTGACTGGATCTTGTAATTAAGGGGCACAAAATCCACGTCACAAACATGTTTGTTTACATGTTTACTTGATACTTCTGAATTAATCAGACCTCAGAGATAAGTGATCATGTCTGTCTATTCTACTTTGAATTTGAATAATTAACTGTTATTGTTGATTGGATTTTATGCAGGTTTTGTGATACCAAAGGGAAATTAAGTAAAACATGTGAAATAAATTATATTTTGAGATATATATATATATATAGTATTATTACTTAAGCTGTGATAGTACAGTGTATTATCACATAAGCCCTTCACTCTCAGTAGAACATAGCTGAAATTCTCTAATACATCTTCTGTTTGCTTTATTCATGCCTTTTTATTCTATGGATCTACGGATCTTTGCCATCTCTTTCTTATTTCTTTCTTTAATTTATGTTAATGTGTGCTTGGTTTGTCCAATTTGTAAGACTATGTTTAGACCAAAACAACTAAACTTTATTTCCGACTTCATTTGCAATGGCAATACACTGATATGGTGTAATTTTGTGATAATCACTTACATATATTTTAAACTAGTCAATTATGTAAATATGTGTGCACTTATACATGTATGTGTGCTTGTGTGTTAATGGACCTGTGACATAATAGTGGCTGGTTGGAAACAGGGAGAGTTCAAATGTAAATTTAAATTAATTTACTCCCCCCATGCATTAGAAAGCTAAATATATCATGTAATGCATTTGATTGTACTTCAGATAGAAACTTATAATAGTTACAGTAATTAATACAAACCTAAATCGCAATCAAGAAGTGTAATACTGAAATATTAACAATAATATTGTATTATTAAACCTTTGATTTGTAATTATATCGCCATTTATTTTTATAGTGTTTATGGAGCATTTGTTGATACGCAGTTGAAATGTTTAGAATATTTGTGGTTCACCATCTATGAATATCATGTTGCATAGACTGGATTGAATTTCCCTGTCCTCACTGTAAAAATGCTAGTTAATGCAAATACACCAGTAGAGCTGACTGGCTGTGAGAAACTACCTATTTGAGCTAAAAATAAGCAGTTCTATTGAGTCTTAGACAATGTGTTTGTGTGTGTGTGCTGTACACAGATAAACCTGTTTGTGCCGTAAATTGCCAGTTTTACCTTTGTAAGTGGTCGACAAAGGACGCAGTAACCACAATGGTCAATCCTGTCAGACGCCACATGAAAGGAGTTTCATTTAATAAGCTTCTAGTGCAACAAAGTAACTGCGATTAACCAATGCCACACATCAATCACCCACAAATTTTGAGTGATTGGTAAATATTTTGATGGAAACCATTTTAACACTGGCTTCCCATATATATATATATATATATATATATATATATATATATATATATATATTAAAGGGATTCTTTAAAAAAATTAACTCTGATATATGCAATCTTTAGTTAATCCTATTAACGTCATTTTTTCATTTAATTCTGCCTACATTTCATAATGACTACATTTCATTACAAATGTGTTTTATTAATTATGTATAACCCTTACAACATATCGAAAAAGTAACTGCTTATGCAGAGTTTCTAGTTCCGGCTCCGCCTACAATATCCACATAAGGTATGGTCATGAATATTCAGTTTGTTTGGCAGACTTTGGATATATCCAATATATAACCAAACTGTATTTCAAATCAAGGGTCATTGTGTAGTTCACTGCGCATGCATGAATATTAGTTATAATCGAGCTGCATAATTAACCATGCACTGGCAGAAAGCTCAAAGTGATTCACATAAACACAGTCACGTACTATCTTGTTATGCAGGTAATGCCCTAGTTATGTATTGTTTTGCAAGACAAAACTAGCAGAGAAAGTACTTATGCGATATTATTATGTTTTGATACAGTACACGTCGACTGCATATAAGCTGAAAAATAATGCATTTAAGGGAATAATGTTTACAATGTGAATACTATGGTCTGTGTTGCACAATGGTTTAATCTGTCTGATTCCTGCTACTACAAAATACTTAAATTCCTAACAAAATCAGTTATTTTTATCAGTTTATCTTGCTACTTTATCCTTCTACTTCTGAGTGTAAATAAGCTTTATTGTAAGTGGTTACAACAAAAATCATGTAATAACAGTGAGTGTGATTGTGTGTGTGTGTGCGTGCGTGCGTGCGTGCGTGCGTGCGTGCGTGCGTGCGTGCGTGCGTGAGCGTGTGCATGTGAGCGTGCGTGTGAGCGTGCGTGCATATGTGTGACCCCGGCTGACCAAATGAGTGATAAGTAGGAAATATGCTGACATTTTTTTTACATAGTTCGAATGAGGAAATGTAGTACTTTACAGTGTTTAGGAATTGTGATTCTACTAACAAAATTTGTGAAGTTGTGTCACAGGTATGGTAGAGGTCAAAAAGTAAAATTGGAAAAAACTGCTGTGAATATTTTGCATATTGTGCTAGTTAATCAAGAGGGCTCGCATTAGATTGCGTTAAGATACACATTTTACTGTGTATACATAGTGTAGGATGGCTGGAAGTGTTAAAACAGATGCCATAAATATATTTTTCATACAAACCTAAAAATCACAAATATCATGCCGTCTGGCTTTAGATGACATTCATGCCAAATGTCAAATCCTGACTTATCACTCATTTGGTCAGTCGGGGTCACACACACATACACACACACACATATATATAGGAGACCGAGTCTGTAATTATGTATATACATATATATATATATATATTTATATATTGCTCATTTTTTTATCTGTTTTTCTACAATTTTACATTTATCTTACTTATAATCTTATTTATTTGTTATCTATTCACTTCTTAACATATTTGATCTTTTATAGGCTACTTAGATGTGCTAATGTATGTTCCAATTGTATATGGATTTTTACCTGAAATAAATGTATTCGTATATAGGGGAAGGTTGTCTTATGTTGTTATCTAGCCATTTTGATAGATCTGTACAAACCTAACTTCCTCATTCACCATATTTACTCAGTCCTCTAATGCGTACAAGCTTTTGTCATTTTATCTTTTGCCTCGGGCATGGAAAGTTGTCATCAAAAGTTCTTTTGTTATGTTGAGCAGGTCCGTATAACCCTGGCATGAATGTGAACCTTTGATGGTTGTAGATAGGGTTTATTTGGGGTTTAGCAATCAGCACACTTGTTATAATTGGTCTGACCCTGCAGGCACTAGTAGAGACTGCTTCCTGTGTTATATCACCAGTAAATATAGAAGGACATGTTGGTCAATGTTGGTCAGGTGATATGGGGGTGGGTGGGTGGGTGGGTGGGTTGTTCTTTTAAATGTTGTTCATGTGTCTGTTGGAACAGACAATGGTAGACATAGTTCTTCCTGGTGAAAACACTGTTTGTTTGTCTGTTGTTTGTCTGTTTGTGTGTGTATGCAGTATGCGTGGTTAAATGCTGCACAATTTGCACCTGAGACAGAAGGACAGTCATCTTGTGTCTGAAGACAACACAGTCACAGAGTACCCGGGTAGACGTATATTCCAGTCCACCACACAGTACTTGTGATTTTAGCAACAACAAAAGTAGCACTTTAGTAAAAAGAGTAATCAAGAAAATGGTCCTAACAACATACAGTCATATCTTGTTTACCTACACACAGTATGTTTGACATAAAAATAACCTCCTCTTCTCCGTATTCTCTTCATCCCCAGTGGGACATAAGGCTACGACAATACTCCTCCACAGGGTCCTGTCCTTCACTGTGGCCTGAGTCACCCCACGAGAGCCCGTCTCTTCTAGCTCCACCGTTACTGTCCTCTGTCATGTGGTCTTTGGTCGTCCTGGCTTCGTTCTTCTTGGTGACATTCATCTTAGGGCAACTTTGGGGATACTGTCTTTATGCAATCTCAGGACGTGTTCTAGCCATCTCAATCACTGGAGTTTAATTTCCAAGACAGCACTGTTACAGCCAGCCTTCTTGTGCAGTTCCAAGCTAGATGTTTGATTGGGCCGGACTATCCGACAGATGGATGATGTCATCTCTAAACAGCCTCAATGATTTTTACAGTGAAGTATGTTGTTTGGGTGACCAGTCAACGATGCACAGTTACATAAATAGTGGACTGTTTCTCTCATGCTGACGGTTGTTTGTAGAGCGCAATAGCTCAGTGATAGAGCTTCGGACTCTCGCCTTCGAGAAACCGGGTTCGAATGCTGTGCTGCAGTGTTAAAACCTTGGGCAAGTGTTTTCTCTCTACATAGCTCCAGTTCACTCAGCTGTATAAACGAGTACCTGACTCTAGACTGTGGTGGATGTGTGTACAAGTAGCCTTCACACATTAATTGTAGCATACGGCTGGATGCTTTCCAGAGAAGCCGAGATGGTGTCTAATTGAACGGGTCTGTCAGGCAAGTAAAGTGTGTGAACTGTCCTGAGGACTGGATACTGCGCTATATAAGAACTTGCCTTTACATTATTTTATGTATCTGCTGGACGTTGTCTCCAGAGGGTAAATCACCACAATTTAGAGTGATATGGTCAACGTAATGTTGCCAGTGATACCTCCACGCCTGTGGAATTATCTATCAAACTGTCTGCGCCTTATAGAATCTCTTGAACTTTTCAAATCTTATTTAAAAACAGATATATTTTTTTTTAAATTGCTGTGTCTTACTAAATTATTAACTTGTTAGTCTATTTTATATTAATTTATTATTATCTATTAATTTACTGTTGATAAGTTTAGTTTATACATTTTATGATTATTACAAGCTTTAGTTATATAGCTATTTATTTATTATTACTTTATATTTTGTTGTTATTGTGTAAGCTTAAGTTATTGCATACATTTTATATATTTGTGTTTACCAACGTTGTATTTTATGCACTTCTGAGTGGAATTATATTCTGGATATGCGGCACTTTATAAATAAAATTAATATTATCTCCAAGCAATGACCATTGCTTTGATGCTAGACCGGATGTCACATAATCACTAATTGTCCCAATGTTCCATGGCACAGATGCAGTAGTGACCAATTGGACAACTCTAGTACCTACCTGCAACAATGTCACAAGTCACTGTTTGGCCATTAATGGCGGAGTGGAAAGAGACATTAAATCACGTACTGTAACTCTCCTCTGCTGTGTATGAATGCAGACAGCTATGCGGCAATTAATTCATTACACAAATGGAATGCCTGAGGAATTGCAAGCAACTCTCTCTCTCTGACAGTTGTGTGGGGTGTCATGTGTGAGGCATTTGACAGAAGTGACACACGGGAAGACTGTCATTTCATGTCACCACCTCTGCCAGGGCCAGGCTGTCGGATGTTGTTATGGACAAGGAAAAGGGTACCCGACATTTCTTCAGGTTAGCTTTGGTAATAAGTTGTGTGTGGCACATGAGACTTTACTTAGGTCTGCAGTGCTCAGGTGCCAGTTTACAGTGTCTACAGTTTCATGTCATATTTCTGACTAAAGTTATTGTCAAATTTTCAGCCAGCTATTGCGTCAAGAGTATTCTGAGCTGCGATTGTATTACTGAGCTAAAATAGTATAATTCAACTGAGATAATATTGTTTAGCTGCGAGAGTATTGTTGAGCTGAGAATGTTATTGGACATTTTCTTCTTGCGCTCAGCCCAGAACGTTGCATCAGCAAGCGTGTGTGACTTGAGATTAATTGCTGATTGATTAGATAGGTAGTTTATTTTTGGAATTGCTTAAATCATACAAACATAATAAGCAAATATAATGATAGATGATATAATACACGATTCCAAGTGTTTGACCAAACTGTGGGAATAAAAGCAAGTTCTTACATAGCACAGTATCCAGTCCTCAGGACCGTTCAAAGCACTTCAAACTTTACTTCCTGACAGACCTGATCACTTCGACACACTCTCGGCTTCGCTGGGAAGCATCCAGCCATATGCTACAATTAATGTACTAAAAAGGCTGCTTGTACACATATCCACCACTGCCTATAGCGAGGTACTCATTTATACAGCTGAGTGAACTGGAGCAATGTAGAGTGGAAAAACTTGCCCAAGGTTTTTACACCAAAGCACAGGATTCGAACCTAGCTTCTCGTAATCAAGAGTCCGAAGCTCTAACTCTGAGCCATTGCACTCTACTTGTTTTACTGTAATAATACAGAGTACAGGCTGTTGTTGACATGGTTGAAATGACATGTCAACTTGAGATTAATACTGTGAAACTGAGATCTGGATTATGATTTTGCTTGGAGGGTAGTGTCCAGCTGGAATAGCCATTGAGCCAAGAGACTATAGATAAACTGAATGTTGTTGAGTTGAGTTAATGCTACAGAACAGACACTGGGTGAGCACTTGACAAGGAGAGTAATGTCGTCATAGGAGGGTATTGTTTGATTTGGAGTGTTATCATGCTGGGAGAATGGTCTACAACAGAGAGCGTAAAATTGCTGTTGTGCTACTCAGAAAATATCATTGTGCGTGGAGCAGAGCTGTAACAAGTACATTTATTTTGTACTTGAGTAAAAGTAAAAGTAACCCTAGAAAAAGCTACTCAAGTAAAAGTAAAAGTACTTCTAAAATAATGTACTTGAAGTACAAGTAAAAAGTAAAAATATGTACTTGAAGTAAACACAAAAGTACTTTTCTCATAAAACTAGTTCTCACTGTTGTGAATAAAACAAAGCATTCACAATTATAATTTGGTGTGTACAATAAAATAAAATAAATAAAATATATTTAATACTATGAACTATAATGATGCAAACAACACTGCGTAGGCCAACTAGACCTACAAGCTGTAGATACACCGTGCTTTATTAATAATAAGCCCACAGCAACCATTGTATTCATAAGTTGAACTAGAAGTAATTCACGTTGTCATAGGGGTGTTACATCTTTCTTAAAATGTTCTTATCATCGTGAGTTATAGATTGACGTATGATGAATTTTATCCTGTGTTACTTAAAGGAGGCATTCGGTCTGGATGAATGCTTATAATAACGTTTTGAAATATGTCTTCATTTGTAATAATTATTAAGTGTAACATTTATAAAATACTTTAGTTAAATTAAACAGTTACAAACACTGATCTATATTAAAAATAAATATAAATTATAAAGATGTGGCTCCACGAGACCGGCAGGTTTGCGGTGGGCGATAATGGGGATCCTTTGATATATACAGCATGTGCAGTCCACAGTGAACATCTAAAGCTAATAAACTGTGTCAACAATATGCAAGACACAAGGAGACAAATAAGGCAGCTGTTTTTCATGTCTACTCAATGCAAGGCTTTAAATAACCTCATGGCCAAAGCCATTCATGGGCATTGTTGTCTTAGAGGCCCAGTCTTGCAACACCCAGTTCAGGCTCTGCAGTCCCAGCACCAGAACCCAGATTGCAATTATCTCACTGGCTTCATCAGGTGACAGAGCAAATTGGTTGTACAACTGATCTGGCCAGTCCAGGACACTTAACATGTCTGTTTGTTGTACTTTCCGGCTGATATTTGCAAATAAATCTATGCTAACTGCAGACATTACCTTGCTTCCGACAGGTGCTTTTAGGATATTTGCAAATTTAACCAAGAAATTATGAGTACTTCACTACATTTAGATAAAGTACTCAAATTTGTACTTCGTTACAAGTAAAAGTACTTCCAAAAAACTGTACTTCGTTACTCAAGAAAAGTAAACTTTTCTACTTAAGTAAATTAACGAAGTAAAAGTACTTCGTTACATTACGGCTCTGGCGTGGAGAATGCTGTTGAAGAGACAATTGTATTGACTTTGTCAAACTGAGCGAACTAATTGTCATAGTATTGTCATATAATTACCTAAAGCATCGTTTCATATGGCTGACATTGGGATTAGCTCGATTTGTATACAAACAAACTCATTACATAGTTATTTTAAGTGCCTCTGCTATGCCCTCTGGTGGTGTGAATTTATCAGTGCTGCCCTCTTGTAGGTATCCACCACAGCTTTGTGTAGAAACTCATCCATGAAACCTGTTTCGCTTGGGTAGAAATGTCACTGGAGGGTGGATAAAAACTAAGGTGCAAAAAAGTTCAAATTTTTTGTATATTTTTGATTACAAATAATATGTGTGGCTGGTGTGTTTGTAGTTTATTTTGGGTCATAATACACATAATTGACTTCACTGGCTGGTGTGTATGTGAGTTCACATATTCATGTTTATCAAAAAATGTTGAACTGGCTCAAATGTTATCTCTGCAGTTAGCTTACTTCCCTGAACATTCACATGAGTGACAGGATTTATGGTAATCACATCTAATCACTAAACCTGGGCCACAATAGTAGATAAGGAGGTAATGACTACTACTGATCTTATCTGAGCACACTTGTGTGTATATTGTGTTTGTGTACACACACAGATAATGTCCTTCACTTGAGAGAAATGTGTATATGTTGTGGATCTTATTCAGAACATTTGTTGGTGATAAAGCTCAAAGCAATTTTCATGGTCAAATTATGTTTTTGAACACATACAAAATTATTATTTTTTGCATGCTTTTTCTTCAGGGATCTAAGAATAATTTTTAGGTATAGGAATACATTCAGTCCTTCTAGGTTAGCGAGGGATGTCAAATCTGTTTATTTGATTTTGCGAAATTAGAAATTTCTTCAGACAAATTTTTTTTTCTTAGCTATGCTTATTAGTTGTCACGAAGGTTGCTTTAAATAAAAATGCAAAATTGAATGTATATAGGGTGTTATCTATTATACAAGAAAACAAAACAGCCAGTTTAAATTTACCAATCATTTGTAATAATGTTTGATATATAATTAGACATAAGAGCTCCCATGTAATCCCACACATGAGGCAATCAATGCTCACCTTTTGAATTTGTCAGCAGTTAGAATCAATTCACTTAATGTTCTAAAAAAGGATATTCATCATACAACCCATGATCATATCTAAGACATGTAAAAAGATTGTCATAGAACAGAAATGCAATGTAAATGTAACCACAACAAAAGCGAACCCGTTGGCATCAATATCACTGAGTTAACATCTTAACGCTGACATCAGTACAACTCTTGTTCACTTGTTTACAGGAATTAAAAGGAGTCAGTACAAAAAACTGTAAACAGGAGTCAATGTATAAAAGAAGTTAAACACATCTAAAACAAATAAACAACAGTATAAATTAATCAATTTTTTTAAGTCCTACAAAAAAGAAAGTTGAATAACTAATTAAGTGAATTTGGCAAACACCCTTAATAAATTAACGGGACATCTTCCAGTTATTAAAAGCGAAACAACATATTCAAATCTGACACCACACAAGTCTTCTATAGTAAAATATCCTATTACTAAAATCATAGAGAAAATAACACAGCAAAATAATTCAAAACAATCTCTACTGAAACTTTGATGAGGTTATTATTATCATTATAATATCTGTCAGAAACTGCAACAGGATGGTAGGAATTATGACTTGACACATTTTGTGAGGTGTTCATATTTCGGGAAAACGAAACTTTGGCATATGGTACACAACTCTGACAAACTCATTAGAATGCCATGATAAAAAAGACAACAGGAAGCATCAACTATTGCCACACAGTGTGTGATCATGTGTGTACCAGCGTGGTCATATATAAAGGCCTCCGTCTTTTTTCGATCGTAAACCTCCCCAGTGTCACGGAGGTCAACGCTGGTCAGGTATGTGTCATTATAATTTACCTGCAGGGGAAGGTTTTAACATACTTTTTTAACTGCAAAATTATTTCCATCCGGCTATGCTCTTTGGTTGTTTGCCGACTGATTGCGAGAGTGTGTTGGCCTATCATTGAACAAACACACTTCTCAAGGACGTGTTGTAAAGTTGGCAAGATCTGTGTCAACTAACGGTGACAACCTGATTGGACTATAGGATGTCTTAGTACCAGTGTACAGGGTGACACATGGTATTTGTTAAGGTCCTGGTGGAATTACTTTGTCAACTGTTACACCCATCATGGAGATGCTGTGTGGATGTCGATGACGCCACATATATCTGCAGCAGTTGTTCTCTGGGACTGAGTGGTTGCCATCCTGAGCACAGTGGATATATATGTATCCATGTGGACTTTGTCACGGTTTCATATGTCAACTAGGGATTACTGTAGGTCACTTACTCGTGAACACAGTCATCCGTATCTCGTCACCTGCACGTGGATTATTGGCCCAGTTTACGATGACAGTGTCACTGGCTGGCCAGTCTCGAATGCTGCGGATATGAGAAGACCCAGAACCGTAGGGTCATATCTTCCGTTTACTCCACAACATCCTGGGTCTCAGCCTTCCACTGGGGCCAGCAGTTGTGTTCACACGGCTGTGTCTTGGACAGTGTCTCCAGATACTACGTTAGGGATTGAGCAAGAGTGAAGGGACCGCATTGTTTACGTGTTGACCAGCGGTGACAGTATGGTGACAGTACAGGTGACAGTATGACAGTATGGGTGACAGTATAGACTGGACAATGAGTTATCACTGTAGTGCAGTGGTGCTAGCCCCTTGTCCTGGATACACTGTCAATTGACTGTCTCGGGTGACAGGAGGAAACGGCAAAGATATATACACTGGAGATTACAGAAGGATTTAGGCCACGTTTGTCACATCAGCTCCTGAATGTCACACTGGCATAGACATGGTCGTCATACCATAACATTTAGCATCATTATACTTTAACATTTAATATGTAGCCTCTGAAATAATCAGACAGTGAGTCAGACACCTGTCACAGATTGTGAAGTGATGACAATCAACAGGTGACGTCAGATACAGGTAAACTCAAGTCACCCAGCTTGACGAGCAGCACAAATGGCGTATGCCTTTTTGGCTGAATCTCGGTCCGGATCAGAGGGTAGTTCTGCCATTTACGAGAATTGGCCGGTACACGATTTACCCCCAGCTGGGCCAGAGATCTGTGATGGTGCAAAGCATTCTGGTCAAAAACGTCTGAAAAAACTTGGGAATCGACTGAGGAGACCGTTCACGGTGTCACGCTTAGTGGAACAAGATGGAGACGCCACAGGACAGAGAGTTGGCATGGACACTCAGAAATCTCGATTCTCCGCAACGTTTAGCAGGTATGGGCCAAACTTGTGGTCAAATAATTATGTATTTTTATTCTGAAATATACTTGTACAAGTAGATGCTATTTTAGTTTATTTTATTCTGAAATATGTGTTATTTTCAGCTTTTTTATGTGAAATATAAATACATCTCTCTAATGAACACAGTGGTTAAATTTAAGAATATGCAACATTAATTTCATATACGCTACAACATGCAAATAATATGTATATATCATATACAACTACACAAATGTTGAGGGTCTATAGAAATGGTTGTGCATTAAATGGCAGTGTAGAGGTTGAAATGTTTATGGAGGTGTTTTCAAACATTTCTCATATTAAAATATGCAAATTTAAGTACTTTAAGTTAAATACTCCAAATGCAATTTCTTGTATTTAATGTGATGAATCATGATGGATACCAAATAAGAACATCAAATACATATATTGCTTATGAGTAAAATCTGATACAATTGTGCAAAATCAGTGGATTTTAATTTATAAAATAAATGTGTAACGTCAAGGGTATATTGTAACCAACCACAAGCAGACTTCTGTGTGTTGTGGTATTATCTTGTGTACATAAAACATTTGATGAGGGCCCTTAGATCAGTTCCAGTGTGGTAACTGTGGTTATCGAATAACCTTTGCCTTCAGTAAACTGTTGCATGCAGGATGCATAGCATATATATCCACTCATCATTTGGATGGGTAAAATCCATTTTAGACAGGTAGAAATATCATTGGACAGGTGGTGGACGAGTAAAAAAATCAAGATATTATCAATTACGCTTTGAAAATAGGTGTCACACGTATGTTTGTAGTCTATTTTGGGTCATATTCAGGGCTTTATGCAGGATAAAATTATTGCCAGTCACACATGTTCTGGTGGACATATGGATGTTAACTGTTAAGCTAGTTTGCAAACTTTCAAATGTGAGTGATTACCTGAAATGGGCTATAAACACACATTTGACACCATTTATACTCACTTTCAAGGCATAACTAACAATATCTATGGTTTTGGAAGACTTTTTTGCTCCTTCATTTTTTACCACCCGTCTACCCATATTTCTACCCATCCATATTCGTTTTTACCCATCCAAATGACGGGTGGACGGGTCTCTACATAAAGCTATGGTCATAATACATAATGGCTTGTATGTATGTATGTATGTATGTATGTGAGTTAACTCATTTGTGACTGGCAAAATGTTGTTCCTGCATATAGCCCTGGCAGGATGAGGTCAGTATATTGTCAAAGATTAGTTGAGAATATAGCAAAGTGGACAGATTTACCTACAGCCTTTAGATCCAGTGGGTGCGAAATGCAGGCCGTAGTGCATGATACAAAAACAATTGCCAATCACAAATTTTAATGTACACATAATATGCATGTTGTTTTATGACCTGAAGTGAACTACAAACACATGTGTGACGCCCGTTTAAAAGTCATAATTTACAATATCTATATATATATATATATATATATATATATATAATTTTTGAAGAGCGTTTATCTCCCCAGTTTTTACCTAACCGCCATCCAGTAATATATCTACTCATCCAAAACGAGTCTTACACATCCAAATGATGAGTGAGCGGGTCTCTATATAAAGCTATAGCCATTTGTCACAAATGGCAGATGGTGTATTTGATATAGAATAATGACCCCCCGGGTCACTTTCCATAAATTTTCAGTTATAAAAAAATGACCCACCCTGTAGAAAAATGACCCATCTCCATAATTTATGAATATATATTTGAAATCATGTTTTTGATTATAATGTTAAATTATTGCACATAACCAACTATTTCACGTTAAAATCTCAAATTTGGGTCACACAATTATGATGAAAACTAATTATTTAAAACAATAATTTCTTTGTTGAACCCCATTCTTTCTCCAGTAATTTTTACTGAATCTCTTTCGGTCTTCCGATAAATCTCCCCCCATGGGTTACCAATTCATCACTATACATACAGCTGTAATTCATAAATGTACTTCTGGATCTAAGGATAGAGCCTATAAAACCCCATCAGCTAGCCTTGATAATGTGTCTGTTTTCCTATATAGTTCTGCATTTCCATTTGTTCGCCAGTATGGAGGCGAGAAAGAGTTCAGAAAATAGCATACTAGTCAAATGAGTTGGTAATAAGTGTAGTTATTACCTAAAGAAAATATAACTTATAATGTATCGGCAAATTAAATAGCAGCACTATAAAGAAATTAACATGTGCAATTTTTTGCATACTAAATTTACAATGTACAGCAAAGTGTCTTGCCACAGGGGACATTGCGATGTGTATAATTTTACACGGGTCATTAAAATATAGTTTTTGGCTTGAGTTGACCTGGTATGTCAACTTTAAGAGTAACTCTGAACTGTCACAGCGCTTTATGCAGGATAACAGTTTTACCAGTCACAAATGTTTTGGTGGACATGTGTATTTGTATTTTAGGATTTTAATGTATGTAAAGTGCCACGAACAATTTGAAATTGGTTGTGGCGCTATTAAATAAAATATATTATTATTATTATGTTGACTAATACATATATACAAGCCAATTGTGATGGGTATTATGACCTGAAATAAACTAACTTTAAACACTGATACTGACAATACCTATGATTTTTTAAAGACTTTTTGCTCCTTATTTTTTACCCGTCCAGTGATATTACTACCTGTCCAAAACAGGTTCTACCCATCCATATGATAGGTATTAGTGCTGTGGTTAATGTTTTTTTGGTAAATTATAATTTAATATAGCTAGACACAGAGTGTCTGAATTACCCTTTCATTACTTTAACTCTTTAGTACAGTTACTTTAACCAGGGTTAAGTTGTTAACCCTTGTGTTGTGTTCCACAGGTGGATGTGTTAATTTAGATCTAGTGTTAACCAGTGTTAACCCTTGTGTTGTATTCGCTAGTAGACTACAGTACACTAAAATAATAATAAGAGAAATAATGAAGTAATAATAACTTTATTGCCTGAGACTAAACACTGCATTATGATAGGGACATTAAAATTGATAAAATAATAAAAAATATTAATAGATAATGAAAACGAAGAGCTGATCACAGAGAAATACAGAATCCTACGATCAGAACCGTCCTAAGGTATCCTAAGGTAAGGTAAGGTAAGGTAATATTTATTAATAAATATTGAATTACGTTAAAGCCACCTAGAGAATACAAATTCTAGATGGCAAGTGGACAAGGAAGCTCTCAGTTGGCTTACTGAGAGTGGATCACAGCTATGTTGTGCCTTCTGACGTATATGTAGATTGTTGTGTTCATGATGGTAGCACTCACACACTCAGGATTCATTCACAGTCCCTTGTAAACAATCAATGATATCTAGTCTACACTGCTCCGTTACTAGTGTGACTTGATGTGACCTATGGTTCACTAGTCTCTGAACCAGTCAGTATTGTAGCCATTTCTGTGAGATCTCCTCTCAGTCTTCAGTTCTCTAGTGTTATTAAACTACATTCTTTTAGATGTAATTCATGACCATAATATCCCTGAAATATCAATAATTCATTACACACTCCCAACTATTATAGATAAGCAGGGCTTTATTCAGGATCAACTTTTTTCAGTTACTCATGTTTTGGTGGACACATAGATGTTAACTGTTAAGGCAGTTTACATGTGTCTGATGACATGATATGGACTACAAACACACATGTGACACCATTTACACTCACTTCTAAGGCCTGACTGACAATATCTATGGTTTTTGAAAATCCTGTTTCTCCTTTATTTTTTACCTCCACTTATACTTTACCCCGTCCACAACAAGTGTTACCTATCCAAACGACGGGTCTCTGCATAAAGCTAGGCAGATCAGTGAACAAATGAAATTAGGTTCACTGTTGAATTTACAACTACGTCATAGGACATTAAAATAGTGTGCTTGGTTGTTGCCAGTGAACTAATTAAAAGTTAACAACCTTCCTTGTTGTGCTCTGAGGCTCAGGACCCTGACTGCTGGCTTTGTCTATGTTAGATGTCAATTTGATGATATATTAGATTTAGTTGTCATTCTCCACAAGACATCTCATCCATCACCCAGCATGTATATTGTTCTTACAAACATGAATTGACTCACTTAAGGCTGTCGACAACCCCCCCCCCCCCACCCCCCACCCCCTGTCTGTCAATCCAACAACAACTGACACATTTCAGGGACACATGTGTCCCCCCTCCCCCAGTCCCTCCTACAATCCTACAACTGATATTTCAGGGGCACAAGTGACCACAACCCCCCTTTTCTCCCCCTCATTTGATCCAGCAGTGACCAGCAAACTGTGCAGTGTGTCACCGTCACGCCTGATTGACCGCGCTTTCTTTAGCACAGGGGACTGTCCCAGTGTAGTGTACCTCTGCCTGATTGGAGGACGTTTGCTCAAAGGAATGACTCAGATAGACTGGCAGGAGTTCACAGGCGTCTGTGTCCAGTTGAATTAGTTGGTGTTTACACTTAGCAGTGTGGTTATGTCTGAGTTTCTCGCTGGTGTCGAGTTGGATTACTGTTGATTTCTGGAAGTAGTGAAGCAGGTGGGTGATGGTGGTGTGTTCGTACTGACACAAGTGTTGTGTATATGTGGAGTTGTTCAGTGATGTCACACTCAAGCAGGTGTGTGTGGGGGGGGGTGTTTGTGTGTGTGGCATGCTGACAATGTCTCACATGAATGTGTCGTGACGCATCTTTGTAAGCCATGTGCCATGTTACCTGTGCTGGGAATGTCTCTCTGTTAGTCTCTAATCCTACAAGTGTTAGTGCGTTCTTGTGTGTACATTGTGGGCAGTGGAACAATCCACTGTACTTTGCAGTCACAGATCGATGCTGACCAGTGCCATACTGCATAGGCAGATTTAAACTGGTTTAATAATAAAGTAGGATAGATTAACGCGACATTGAATTATATAAAATCTAAATAATAAAAATATAAATGAAATACAATGAAAAATGAAGTAGGTTCGCTGAAATTTTAAGTCATCCATAGAATTTTTTTTTTTTTAATCCGTGGTTATTGCCAGTAAATTAATTACAATTTAACAAACTTCCTCTGTTGTTGTTGTTGTTGTTGTTCAGTTCTCAGCTGACTCTATCATGCTTGGTTTGTCTATATTTATGTCAGTTTAATGACATATCGGATAAAATGTTTATCAAATGGTAACCCCTGCGTTTATTATGTTATGTATGTATGTATGTATGTATGTATGTATGTATGTATGTATGTATTGTATCACCATTTACCTTAGGCCTGCTTAGGCTGTGTCAGTATGTGTATATTTGTATTGGTAGGTGGTATGGAAGGTTTACTGTATGGAATGGTGTGACTGTGAGTGTCGATGTGTACATGTCATAATGTAACGTAAGTGTGCATGCATGTGTGTGTACATGAATGTGCATGCATGTGTGTGTTTGGGCATGTGTATATACGCATGTGTGTATACACATGTATGTGCATGCGTGAGTTTCCAGATTCAGCTTGACTATATAAGAACCTCACAAATGATAGTTACGTCATGTTGTCATTCTTGTGAACACAATACTGCGAATGTAAAAGACAAGGGGTGGTCTCAGAACAAACATATTTTAGGGGTCAATTACAAAGCAGTATAAGGGGACAGGCAGTATAAGGGGACAGGCAGTACAAGGGGACAGGCAGTACAAGGGGACAGGCAGTATAAAGGGACAGGCAGTACAAGGGGACAGGCAGTATAAAGGGACAGGCAGTACAAGGGGACAGGCAGTACAAGGGGACAGGCAGTACACCAGGACAGGCAGTACAAGGGGGCAGGTATGGTACAAGGGCACATGCAGGTACGTATAGTACAAGGGCACAGGTAGTACAATGGCACAGGTAGAGTAGTGGTCTTAACAGGTTCAGACAAGGCATGACCTACTTTAAGGCTGCCTGAGGACATGTCTCATTTCAACTTCCTTCTGGGCTCTAAGTGTTTGCCTGGTGTAACATGAGGCACAGGATGCTTTATCTTCCAATTAATGAATAAATAGACCTGACTAACTGCCACAGTGACTGGTAACATGACTGGAGGTCAGACCCTCTACTTCCTGGTGTCAGGGCAAACACCAATGGGCCATAAGCACATAATTTTTTTTATGCCACTGGTTTGCCCTAGTTCTTTAATTACCCCTCACATTAGTCATCACTGTCATTGTGGGTTCACTGTCAGTTACATTTATGTGCCCTTGAGAGAATTGGTTTGTGATGTGTGTTGTCACCAGTCAAATCAAATTGGTGTGTAGTTAATGACATATTTATTATCTTCTTGTATGTGCATTTGTAATGACAAGTACATTTTTAGAATTAAATTAAATTAAATTTTACGGTTTTAACATAAGTATCACCTGTACTTTTTGTGATTCATCTCTGAGTAACTACAGTTGACAACTGTACCGTGGCAACTGGTGTAGTACAGCAGCTGTGGCTACTGTTCTAGCACAGCAGCTGTGGCTACTGGTGTAGTACAGCAGCTGTGGCTACTGTTCTAGTACAGCAGCTGTGGCTCCTGTTCTAGCACAGCAGCTGTGGCTCCTGTTCTAGCACAGCAGCTGTGGCTACTGTTCTAGTACAGCAGCTGTGGCTACTGTTCTAGCACAGCAGCTGTGGCTACTGGTGTAGTATAGCAGCTGTGGCTACTGTTCTAGTACAGCAGCTGTGGCTCCTGTTCTAGCACAGCAGCTGTGGCTCCTGTTCTAGCACAGCAGCTGTGGCTATCGTTCTAGTACAGCAACTGTGGCTACTGTTCTAGCACAGCAACAGTGGCTACTGTTCTAGCACAGCAGCTGTGGCTACTGTTCTAGTACAGCAGCTGTGGCTACTGTTCTAGTACAGCAGCTGTGGCTACTGTTCTAGTACAGCAACTGTGGCTACTGTTCTAGCACAGCAGCTGTTGCTACTGTTCTAGCACAGCAGCTGTGGCTACTGTTCTAGCACAGCAGCTGTGGCTACTGTTCTAGTACAGCAGCTGTACACTACCCTTGACAGATCTCTTTGCCAAACTCCTTGTCTTAATTTAAAACATGGGCTACCGGTAGTTCAACTCAGCTAAATTCTTCTCCTATGTGATCTGCCAGGGCTAGTCTACATGGCAAAGAGCCCTTGCTTGTGAGGATGGTGAGTTCGGTTGTCTTCCTCTGGTCAGCTTACAACTTTGTATCAGCAACGTACATGTGGGTCGTGTACTACAGAGAAATGTCGACCTTATTTGGTAATTTTCACTATTGTGAAATCTAGACAAATACAGGTATCACGTTGAATTCAGTATACACACTGAATTTTAGGGTCTGAACTTGTGGCTGTAGAGCATGTTGACGTCACATATCAGCTTACTTCATTTGCAGTTGTGTGGGAGAGTTGAAATTGAATGTATGGCCAAAAGATGTAAAGGGCTTACAAACAATGTTTTCTGTGTTTGTGTTGATAAGTTATGTTTTATGTACCTCATAAGTTTTGTTTGTTAATCTAGTACATTGTAGTCATTGTTTTATTTATACCACAACAGTGTGAGTCCAAGGGAAAATAAAAAATTAAAGTGAAACAAGGGTTTCGATTTTAAAGTTCCACGTAAAATGTTATCTTGTAGGCATGATGGTCACAATGTAATTATTGATTGTGTTCTTACTTTCTTGGCAATCAGAATTTTAAAGATGATATTGATAACAGGTATTCTGATGTAATTCTGTCCTAATACTGATAGTCTACAATAGTCAAAACACAGTCGATTATAAACTGAAAGAGTGAGCTGGTGTGACCTAGTGGACAGTTCTATACCTGTTATGTATGCAGTGAGACTGCACAGTTCTTATGTTATTTCAGTCAGAACTTCAGATGTTTTTAGAGGGAGGGTAGTGTTGTGATGTGGTGTGGTGTTGTCACTGTGGTGTGGTGGTGGTGTGTGTGTGTGTGTTTGTGTGTGGTGGTGTAGTCTGTTGTGTGATGTGTATGTGGTGTGTGTGTGGTATGGTGTGTGTGTGGTGTGCTGTGGTGGGCTGGGGTGGTGTGTGTGGTGTGGTTTGGGGTGAGTGGCGTGGCGTGGCGTGGCGTGGCGTGGCGTGGCGTGGCGTGGCGTGGCGTGGCGTGGCGTGGCGTGGCGTGGCGTGGCGTGGCGTGGCGTGGCGTGGCGTGGCGTGGTGATCTAGTCATATATGTACTTCTCCAGCAGACACCACAGTGCCTGGACAGTTTCTTATTTACAGTTTTGTCTTTCCTTTCAGACTGTTCCTGATGGCCAGCCGGGGCACAACCAGGAGGGCTCTGCCAGCAGGTGAGTCTTTGTGTGACACCAGTGGGCCATGCAGGTCACATACATGTGTCAACAGTGAATGACTTGTCCTAGTTCTAATGCGGAACCGTTGTGAATCATGCTATTCAGTAGGGTCCTCACATTTGACCTCACAATCACCAGCCAGACAGGGTCTTAAACTGTTGTTGACGTCAGCAGACCTCATCAACAGGGTGACCCGTGTTAATTATGTACAGACGCATTTGGTGCTGGGTGTACAAATGATTGTGTGTAATATTTTATGTTTGACATTTAAACACTGATTACTCAACTTTGCGCTACAGTCACACTTTGTGTTTTATTGCAATATTTAGCATCAGCGATGGTCAAACAGCAATAATTCAGAAAGTATCAAATTATTGTGTTCTTTTAGCAATGTATTTATAGGTGAGATTATTATCATAAAATAATAAATTTCACGATTACAAATTCATGTATGGGCCGAAACGCCAACCCACAAATTCAGACATGGAGTCAAATGCATTTGTATTTAAATGCGACTGATCCAGTAATTGCATATGAGAATTTGGAGCAAAAATATTTGCATATAAGATATAAAAAAAAATTTGCCAAAAAAAGAAATGCTTTTCAAATACATACAGTAGTTCTCTGATTAGCATTTTATGTTTGGATTCAACAATAAAAAAATTGCATTTAAATTAAATACATTTAAAAAGTATTTAAAAAATCAAACGGTTTCTGATACGTTTGTCAAATAAAGTAGTTTTCTCTCTCTCATTTCTGTTCCATTTTTGGTACTGATGGGTGGTACATGTGTCATCTTGTGTAATAATAAATTATTCTAACATATTGCCACTAACTTTTTTTCACTAATTATTTGCATTTGACAGGGTAAACAAAGTCTACTTGCATAAATTTGCATTTGAAATGTCAAAAGTGTTTTGCATTTAAATATTTGTCAGTGTATTTGACGCTAAGTCTGAGTCTCATTTAGATCCATGCCATGATAAATGCCAACAGCTCTTAGCAAATGTTATTGCCAAAGTGTGCCTTTTTGCCCTTTTATCCTGTGAATAGCAAGCATTTGGTCCATTTGATTTGTTTGACATAAGACCACATCTTAGTTCCCTATAGGTGGCCATTATAATATTTCCTTCCTTCATTTCCGACAAATTTTTTGGTAAAAGGATATTCACATTTTCTGACATTAGTTAGTCTTCATTCATACATGTGCTATGTAAAAAAATTGAAATTCTAATACACGTACCTAATTTTCCCACAATCCTATCTCTAACCAATCAAAATGATGCATGTACCTGTACACATATACATACAAAATACCATCTGACATCTGTCATAATTTGACAGTTCTGTGATACCACGCGGCACACAGATAACTTCTACTCACCTTAAACTGAACAAATCCTCACAGAAATTCAAACAACCTGCATAAGACAATTTCTATTGGGAACTCTTTCAGCAGGTAATGGAGGACAGGACCCTTATTGGGGTCTTATGTCAGTTGTGCCAATGATTGTCATTAACATGAGTACACAGCCTTAGAATCACTACTTATCTTATAAGTGATCAGCTGGCCTCCTAAATTCCACCAGTCTGATCAGTTTAACCACCTGTCTTTGTCAGTCATCTGCCTGTCATCAGGACAGGCATTTTAATCTCTGGCTAAAACCCTGGCAACTAGTACCTCCATCATATCACCAGTGGTTGCTATGTATCGCAAACAAATACAGGATTTATACAGGAAAATGCAGCCAGTGTGGCTTTGAACAGGGTGGCGGAGAGGGTGAAATTATTTTAGTAGCAGACACAATTTATAAAGTATATTTAATTGCGGTAGGGAATAAAAAAAAAAAATCATAGTAAATTGTCTTGTTGTGGGATTTTTTATGGTATGAAAACTGAATGTAGATCACTACCGGTAGTTGATTTTATTTTATATTAATATGTTCCAGTGATGTGCTAATTAACCCACTCCTGTATAATTAACTCTTTCATTACCAGCACCCACCGATGATGTTGATGACCTGGATTACGAAGACGCCGGATTTCAAGAGGATGAATTTGATGTAAGTTAACCTTCTCATCATCAGTGTCATGACATAAGTTAACTCTCTAAGCATCACATGCATGACATCATTTAACCCTCTCACCATGTGTGTCATGATATAAGTTAACCCTCTAATCATCTGTGCCATGATATAAGTTAACCCTCTCAACATCATTGTTGTGATGTAAATTAACCCTCTCACCATACTGTGTCATGGCTAAATTATTTTAAAACATGTAGCCTACCTGCTAATCAATCCTATAAAAAGCTTAATCCCATAGTTGACTTGGATTGCATGAGTGCAGTTAATAATCTTACACCTGTCTGATGTGATTATAAATAAAAAAATTGGGCTGATATATATTTGGTTAAAGAACAAATTCCTGAAGATATCCTAAAATGAGTTAGTTACACGAATTTAACGACAGAATATGAACTTGCGAAGACATTTTCTATAAAAAAAATTAAAATAAAACTGAGTGTGTTTGTGTCTGAAGAATATATTTATGTGGAGTAGTGTGGATGCGGGTGCGGGTGTGTGTTTGTGTCTGAAGAATGTCTTTATATGGAGGAGTGTGTGTGTTTGTGTCTAACACTCATATTGATATCATATTCACAACAGTTATGCATTTGTAGAATGAAGAAGATTACGAAAATCAAGACGCTGGTAAGTACACATTAAATAGGCCTATACCTTCATTTGCCACTTGTGTTGCCATTTTAATTCATTGCCTTCTATGTAAGTGTAATATTTGTTACAAGTGTACACTTTACACCTCGGGATGATTTCACGTGAAGAGCTCTTTACACTTTAAGTCCAGTTTAAGATCAATTTTGATCCATAACAGTGATCTTGAATACCAGAAAATTGTCAACACCCTGAACACCATGCAGCGCCAGTGGGATATGTCACTGGTGTGTGATAGAAATAGTATCCTCTGTAAAGTAGCAATGGGTATTTGCGTTTTCAATAAAAAAATGTTTCTACACTGTATTTAACAATGAATTTTTTTGATAAATGTTCCCTAAGAGCTCTTTATCTTAGTGAAACGGTTCCCAGACCTTATCCAGAAATATTTTTAACCAGTGTTGAATTAATTAAAAATGTACCTTTAACCAGTGAACAAATCGCATGGAGGTCAATCGTATAAATCACAGCTATTGTTGAGTGGTTTGGATATTTTTCAAATACAAACCAGTATCATTTGAAGTGTTGAACCTTTTTATGAATACTGATCAATTCTGTTAATTTCACTATGTGGGGCCCATTTCACAAATGTTGTTAAGAGACCTGAGACGAATTTGTTTTAATTGATTTTGCACCTTAACAGTGATGTTATATACCTGATAACTGTCAGCACTATGACATGTCAATAAGACAGTGTTGCTGGTGTGTCACAGGAATAGTGTCCTCAGTAATATGGGAATGGAAGTTCCATTAACTTAATAAAATATTTTATTTAATGATGACTTTTTCTTAAGGTTTTTTTCGTAGTGAAGTAGACCCCAGGTGCACTGGTGACAGTTATTAATTTCTTATGTGGCCCCAGGATCCACGACTTAAGCTTAGTGGTCAGCTGTCCACCTCGACATTCCTCTCGTTCTGTCAGGTCATCTGGCAGTCTGGCAGACTGGGCTTTGGTTATTCCCCAGGTTTACACCAATCCAAAAACAGAGGGCAGCAGTTGTCACCATTGCCGTATTAAGGTCATCAAAGCGCTAGAGGCTTTGAACAGTCCTAAATCTGCAAAGATAAGAACTAAGCTTTTATAACTCATTCGTACAGTGGAGCCCCTGTCTCAGGTCAGAGAATGGCCCTCGAAAAAACTTAATATATAGAAGTAACTATGAATAAATAACTATAAATAACTATTGCTACAAATGTTGTCTGAAATCAATCACCAGCTGGGAGACCAGGGGACCGTTTCTCTAAGATGAAGAACTTTTTAATGAAAAATTTTCATTAAACAAAACCTGTTATTAATTCAATTTAGTTAGTTTAAATAAATGCAAATACCCACTGCCATATTATTGAGGACACTATTTCCATGACACACCAGTGACAATGTCATGGTGCTGACAGTTTCCAAGTATTCAGGATTATTAGTAAGGATCAAAATGGAATTTGAAATGGGTTTAAGAGCTCCTAACAACATTAATGAAATGGACCCTGGAGTCAGTGGTTCACATGAGTGAAAGTGAAAGTGAAAGGACATAGAAAGAGGCAGGTGAATCTCACAGATGGGATCTGTAACGGTGTAAGTATGGTGCTCCACAGTTTGCATGTGAGATTCGTTGTCATCTGTTTCTCTATTGTATCTTTGCAGAAAAGATTCCAGAAGCGGGGCCTTCAGATGATGATGAGGACTACATAGAACCACGTATGTAAACCTGTACTGAACATAAATTATATCTTAAAACAATACAAAATCTACTGTGTGCGTTTAGAGTGTACATGGAGCTATGGATATAGTCGTATTTCATTGGTGCGGGTTGCAAACATCCAACGTATTAAATTGTTGTGCGTTGTAGTGTTATAATGCTAATGTTACCAAGGTTTGTAAGTATTTATGTCTGCCATTGTATTCCGAAGACAGCCTAAGTATTTACTTACATGTTTTGCTGTTATAAAATATATATATAGTTATGTTTATCGGTAAACATTATAATATGAAAGTAGCCAGGGTGTGTGTGTGTGTGTGTGTGTGTGTGGGTGTGTGAGTGTGTGTGTGTGTGTGTGTGTGTGTGTGTGTGTGGGTGTGTGTGTGTCTGTGTGTGGGTGTGTGTGTGTGTGTGTGTGTGTGTGTGTGTGTGTGGTGTGGTGTGTGTGTGTGTTTCAGTGTTGTAATGATATGGTAACAAACATATTCTTGGTTTCCTTCCTTAAGTATAGGTAGTATCATGAAACATAGTATTTCAACATTTGTCACATTCGATTCAGAGCTCTGTGATGAAAGCCAAAGGTATCAGCTAAATTAACAAACAGTAGCTTTTACTCATAACTGGAAACCAAACTAATTAAGGTGAGTAAATGGCTGTACTCTTATTAGGACGCATGCTTTGACATGTGTTTGCCCCTCAAATATTTTTTAAGTGTACAGTCTGCTTAATAGAATGAGTACGGTGTATTACCTTATTCAGCAGCAAATTAGGATATCTGAGGTGCATTTATGCAGATATCCACATATCTACGTCAGTGACAGTATGTTTTAATCTGCTGTTCACAGTAGCCCAAGATGACCAAAGTAAACCAAGTATACCCCCTCGAGGTCCAGCCAGGCGACAACCACCCCCCTCACCAGGGCAAAGTAATGGCCCCCCTGCCATCCCTCCACCAAGGGGCAATGCGGTAAGCTGAAGAAATACCAATTTTAACATCCTTAAGATTCCTCATGTTTTAATAAAGATAGGATTCCAAATGTTTCAGGCGGCTTAAAGCAACATGGTCCGTTCTTGACGTTTTATTTTTATTGAAAAATCGTGTTAATCAGTATAAGTTATAACTATTGTAGCGTCCTGACCGCCAATTAATGTTTTATCGAAACAGAACTGACTTCTTAATGTTAAACGTTGAATGTTTATATACGCTGTCACTCAAATCGCCGCGAGTGACACCCACTCTTTGCCAACTGGGAGCTATGCACCAGGCTGGGTGTGGCATTAGTGGCGTCAACTTGTGTTCATGCAATAAAAATAAAAAGCCACGAACAGACCATGTCACTTTAAGATTCCATTTGTGCAAATGCAGTACACCGCTGTATTTAGAATTCGTCTTGTGTGGTATCATATAAGTGGTATGAAATGCACTTAATTTATCTTGCTGCTAGACAAATACATGGTTGGATACATGGCAGTGTGTTGGTACATGGTGCAATGTTCATTTTTAAGACATCAGGAATATATTAACCATTTCAATGCTACAGCCCTCAGGTGCTGTGATCATTCAATACTGCATTCCCAGTGACTTGACATGAAAATCGACTGCATATCTTTAACTCAAGATTTTGGTTGCAATGACGCATTTTATCAATAGGAACATCATCTATATTTTGAAAGTTGAATGCTCAACAAGTAATATAGTTAGGATATGTTTATACGACAAATACATCATTCATAATTAACACAATGACTGAATTATACTACTGCTGTTAGTGGCAGGTTTGCCTCTGTTTATAAAGTATCTTATCACCTGCATTATTTTCTTTCATTGATTGCCACTGGCTATGTCCAAAAAATTACATCACTAATAAAATGTTGTAAAAACAGTTAATACTTGGTAAATCACCATCAGTGACATAACTAATGTATCTGCCATTTCGGCGGTCAAAGATTTTTGCAATCAGTTACACAAAAATTAACATGTCTCAAAATAAATTCAACAGGGCGATAATCCACAATTAGCACTATTGCAGTGCTAAAACATCCGCCTAAAAGGATATAGATAGAACATGTGCCTCCACATAGTGGATAATTGTGAGTAAAAACGATTTGAGTAGCAGACATTGTCAAAGCCACCAAAGGGGTTTATCTTATTCATGTGTCACACAGTGCAGTGTTATTATACTGAAATTATTAATATTCCAACTCAGAGGTAGTTGTAAATGTTTATGAATTTATATAGCACCATATTTATACAGTAATATTCTATGGTGATGCACAATATGCAAGTGAATATAAACATTCAACGTAATACACATATATTCATATAATATAAAATTGTAAAATAAATTAGCTATATAAATATACATTGTTAAATTAATAAAACAATTATAATATTAAATAAAATTATACTAATGAAAATAAAAATATTTTTTGTACAAACATCCGATGTAGACTAAGTAGTTACCTAACAATTGTAAAACTAATACAATTTTCCACAAGATGCAGAGGCCCAGGTGTAGGTTTCACACCAATAATTTGTGTGTAATAAATGAGGTGTGGCCGAAAGCTTCCCATTTTGCTTGAATGAACATGTTTGCTAGCGGGTGACGTATTACATAATAATAATGGAACTTCATTTTGACACCGTCAAATCCGGGACGGCTGTCCCGTTCATGCGTGTCTATGTACATGATAATTCAAAATAGCTAATCATTATGATAATAAGTCTGCATATACTGATTGTATAATAATAATGGTACCGATAATAAATAGTAATGATACGCTGTGAAATGTGATAAAATCGTATAAGATATGCTATGTATAAATTATATTAAATATATATTTGCGGACTAAACTATAGCCTTTTTAAAGGATTATTAGACTTGTGAAAATAAAAACTAAACACTAATACCAGCTATACTGCAATGATATGAATACAAATAAATAAGATTAATAATATATATATTAAAATAGAAAAGAAAAAATTAGCTAAAATAATTATAATATCCGTTATGTAAGACTCCTTACATAGAAAATAATAATGTCTATAATTTCATGGATTGGGATTGGCTACTTTATTATATAAATGTTCATACTTTTGCTTCAGCTGTGGTCGTAGCTTTATGTAGAGACCCGTCCACCCATCATTAGGACGGGTAAAACCGAATATGGACGGGCAGAAATATGGGTGGACGGGTGGTGGACTGGTTAAAAATGGAGAGAAATAAAGGTCTTCCAAAACCATAGATATTGTTACTTATGCCTTGAAAGTGAGTGTAAGTGGTGTCATATGTGTGTTTTTAGCCCATTTCAGGTCATCAGGCACATCTGAAAGTTTGTAAACCAGCTTAACAGTTAACATCATGTGTCCACCAAAACATGTGTGACTGGCAATACTTTGATCCTACATAAAGCCGTGGCCGATGTACAGGCATTCCAAGAGTTCACCCTGTCTGTTTCAGGCGGGGGTGGGGCGACCACCCTCCACCCTTCCTCCCAGGAGCTCCTCATCCTCGTCTCTCCGCACGGCACAGGTGAGTGACTTGACACCTGACTACGTCCCTTGTGGTCTACCAGAACTTTTTTTAAGACGAGTTGACCAAAAATTAGCAAAACACGCGAACAAATTTTAAATTCAAAACAGGCCCAAAAACACTCGGTTCAGTGACTTGGGACTTGTCCGATCCTGTCAACCTTTGTGTCATTTCACTATTTATGCCATCTTTTATTTTAGCATGCAAATGGCTTCATAAAGCAGCCTGTAAATAGGTGCATAATCATGCCGTTTTCTTTGTCATGTGTACCGCGGAGTGTTGGTTCTTCGATACAGTTTGTTGGTCCACGATTAAGACACCATTTTCTAAGTTGCTTTTATTTGAGCCATAACCTCCCAGCAAACAAGGAACCAATTCTGAAGACCAGTTGGCACGTGTCATACTGGTTCATAATTGGTACTGCTCCACCAGTACAAGTTTTCATGTGTATTCATGTAAATACACGTGTTCTGCCTGTTGTCACGAGTTTGACACGAGTCATACTGGGTCAGAACTGGTACGGTTTCACTGGTACGTGTCATCACGTGAAAATCCAATTTTTTTTTACAGAATCCGGTAAATTCACATGTTCACATGTTCTGTATATGAATTCACAAGGACAACTGGCTCAATTCACGTGATTCTGTACGTGAATTCATCGACACGTGTTTACAGTGAAATCGCGAGTTTTTCATGTGATGACATGTGCCAGTGAAACCATACCAATTCTGACCCAGTTCGACTTGCGTCAAACTCGTTCAGAACTCGTGGCAACAGGCAGAACACGTGTATTCACGTGAATACACATGAAAACACGTGCTGGTGGAGCGGTACCAATTATGAACCAGTATGACATGTGACAATTGGTTCAGAAATGGTTCCTTGTTTGCTGGGCTAGCTGCCAGTACAACACCGTCACCACATTGCCTGCCTGTAATTTGTGGGCTAGGCTGAGGTTAGGGGTAACATTCAGGAAGCAGTTATTATGCAACACACTGTATATGTTAGACTGATGATGATATTGTGTAATGTGAGGCACAGGCGACTGCATTAATCATGACTAGCGCAGTCAGTCTTTAGACCAAAATACAACTGATTCACCCGACTAGCATATACCGTGTAGGACGTGTGTGGGTGGGGTAGTGAGAAACAACATCCTTGGCTTGTGGGGGTGTCTGCTGGATGACAGGGGTAGTAGAGACTTGGGCAGTCAACTGCCACCCCTGGCTTTCAAGGATGATAGGAGATATTGTTTTACTCTTTGTTCTTATTCCTGTTTCTTCCCCTCCACCCCACTTCTGTTTGTCTTATCCCTCTTTCTTCCCCTCCAATTTCCCACTCTCTCTACTCTCATCCCTCTTTCTTCCCCTCCAACTTCCCACTCTCTCTACTCTCATCCCTCTTTCTTCCCCTCCAACTTCCCACTCTCTCTACTCTCATCCCTCTTTCTTCCCCTCCAACTTCCCACTCTCTCTACTCTCATCCCTCTTTCTTCCCCTCCAACTTCCCACTCTTTCTACTCTTATCCCTCTTTCTTCCCCTCCAACTTCCCACTCTCTCTACTCTCATCCCTCTTTCTTCCCCTCCAACTTCCCACTCTCTCTACTCTCATCCCTCTTTCTTCCCCTCCAACTTCCCACTCTCTCTACTCTCATCCCTCTTTCTTCCCCTCCAACTTCCCACTCTTTCTACTCTTATCCCTCTTTCTTCCCCTCCAACTTCCCACTCTCTCTACTCTCATCCCTCTTTCTTCCCCTCCAAATTCCCACTCTCTCTACTCTCATCCCTCTTTCTTCCCCTCCAACTTCCCACTCTCTCTACACTCATCCCTCTTTCTTCCCCTCCAACTTCCCACTCTTTCTACTCTTATCCCTCTTTCTTCCCCTCCAACTTCCCACTCTCTCTACTCTCATCCCTCTTTCTTCCCCTCCAACTTCCCACTCTCTCTACTCTCATCCCTCTTTCTTCCCCTCCAACTTCCCACTCTTTCTACTCTTATCCCTCTTTCTTCCCCTCCAACTTCCCACTCTCTCTACTCTCATCCCTCTTTCTTCCCCTCCAACTTCCCACTCTCTCTACTCTCATCCCTCTTTTTTCCCCTCCAACTTCCCACTCTCTCTACTCTCATCCCTCTTTCTTCCCCTCCAACTTCCCACTCTCTCTACTCTCATCCCTCTTTCTTCCCCTCCAACTTCCCACACTCTCTACTCTCATCCCTCTTTCTTCCCCTCCAACTTCCCACTCTCTCTACTCTCATCCCTCTTTCTTCCCCTCCAACTTCCCACTCTCTCTACTCTCATCCCTCTTTCTTCCCCTCCAACTTCCCACTCTCTCTACTCTCATCCCTCTTTCTTCCCCTCCAACTTCCCACTCTCTCTACTCTCATCCCTCTTTCTTCCCCTCCAACTTCCCACTCTCTCTACTCTCATCCCTCTTTCTTCCCCTCCAACTTCCCACTCTCTCTACTCTCATCCCTCTTTCTTCCCCTCCAACTTCCCACTCTTTCTACTCTTATCCCTCTTTCTTCCCCTCCAACTTCCCACTCTCTCTACTCTCATCCCTCTTTCTTCCCCTCCAACTTCCCACTCTCTCTACTCTCATCCCTCTTTCTTCCCCTCCAACTTCCCACTCTTTCTACTCTTATCCCTCTTTCTTCCCCTCCAACTTCCCACTCTCTCTACTCTCATCCCTCTTTCTTCCCCTCCAACTTCCCACACTCTCTACTCTCATCCCTCTTTCTTCCCCTCCAACTTCCCACTCTCTCTACTCTCATCCCTCTTTCTTCCCCTCCAACTTCCCACTCTCTCTACTCTCATCCCTCTTTCTTCCCCTCCAACTTCCCACTCTTTCTACTCTTATCCGTCTTTCTTCCCCTCCAACTTCCCACTCTCTCTACTCTCATCCCTCTTTCTTCCCCTCCAACTTCCCACTCTCTCTACTCTCATCCCTCTTTCTTCCCCTCCAACTTCCCACTCTCTCTACTCTCATCCCTCTTTCTTCCCCTCCAACTTCCCACTCTTTCTACTCTTATCCCTCTTTCTTCCCCTCCAACTTCCCACTCTCTCTACTCTCATCCCTCTTTCTTCCCCTCCAACTTCCCACTCTCTCTACTCTCATCCCTCTTTCTTCCCCTCCAACTTCCCACTCTTTCTACTCTTATCCCTCTTTCTTCCCCTCCAACTTCCCACTCTCTCTACTCTCATCCCTCTTTCTTCCCCTCCAACTTCCCACACTCTCTACTCTCATCCCTCTTTCTTCCCCTCCAACTTCCCACTCTCTCTACTCTCATCCCTCTTTCTTCCCCTCCAACTTCCCACTCTCTCTACTCTCATCCCTCTTTCTTCCCCTCCAACTTCCCACTCTTTCTACTCTTATCCCTCTTTCTTCCCCTCCAACTTCCCACTCTCTCTACTCTCATCCCTCTTTCTTCCCCTCCAACTTCCCACTCTCTCTACTCTCATCCCTCTATCTTCCCCTCCTATATCCTCCCTCTTATTGTTCCTCTCTCCCCCTCTCCCCCTCTCCCTCCCCCCTCCCCCTCTCCCCCCCTCCCCCTCTCCCCCTCCCCCTCCCCCTCTCCCCCTCTCCCCCTCTCCCCCTCCCCCTCCCCCTCCCCTCCAGCCCCCACCCTGTGTGCCAGCACCCATCTGTTGTGTTGTTCCAGGCCAGACCTCCAGTTGCTGCCCCAGCAGGTGAGATCTACACAGAGGTTCCTGAGGAGGTGAGACACTCAACTGTCACATACCTTAACCCTTTAGACCCCAGATCGTTTTATAAAAAACACACAAAGATTTGGGATAGGGTTCGTCTGTGTTTTCACACATACATTTTATATGCTGTTTGCTAGCAATTGCTAGTTTTGCTGAAGATATGCATATGCTAATAAAGACAATTATGTTCCCTTAAAATACCGATTGTCGATGGTTAAAATAATTATCTGCGAAAAACGCTCGTGCATTGACGCACTTTAAGGGGTAGGTGGTTTGTTCTTCAAGTCGGTTGTAAATATACTAGTTGATCTGCTGTGAAATAAAATTGGCAAAATGTGATACGTCTTGTCTGGGTGTTTGCATAAAATGCCAGGCATTTCTACGAACTTTGACAGGTTTTCATCAGATTATCAGGCAGAATATAGAGCATTGTGGGAAGTTTGCGGCTGATATATGTTGACTGCTGGTCTATATACCCGGTCTCTCACCCACAACATTCCTGGTGCAGTTGTCATGTGACAGTCATTAACAACATGACAGGATGACAGTAGTGGTTTACTAAAGACACTGATTAAGGAACCATAGGGGTACTGAAAGCTGTTTCAGCCCAGGGGGGGGGTCACTCAGGTGCCTGTTCTTGTAACTGAAGTATCCAGTCTTTAGTGGTTTGCTTATGTCACAATCACAATTATGCGTGAGACATCAGTGAAGCTTTGCCAACAGTGTTGATAACGGTTAAATATATGAATGACATTACTACTGCGACGTGACGTCAGGAACAAACAGTACCACATACGTTTCACACTTAGTCAACTTACCCATATTTTCTTTCATAAACAGAACATTTTTAAACAAGAATTTCAACAAAATACATGACAAAATACACATATTCAGGCAGTCACTTTTTATTGGTTGTTGGCGTTTTTGCTAATTAACAGGTAACATGTCAATAGACAGTTACCCAAATAAACTCGCCAACAAGTGACTTACCTCTCCAGACAACCCAATGGCTCGGGGTAGAGCTTTGGACATGTTTTTGTCACTCTACATTACTCCAATTCACTCAGCTGTATGAATGAGTACCTGGCTATAGATAGTGGTGGATATTTGTGTACGAAGCGCCTTCACGTATTAATTGCAAAATGGCTGAATGCTTCCCATAGAAGCCAATACGATGTGTGATTGAACAGGTCTGCCAGGGATTAAAGAGCAGCTCTGACCGTTGAATATTACATTACAGAAGTTACATGTTTTACTTTTTTATATAGAAGTATTTACTTCGCAGTGGCTCAGGGGTAGAGCTTCAGACTCTCGACTACGGGAACCCGGGTTCGAATCCTGGCTGCAGTGTTAAAACCTTGGGCAAGTTTTTTCACTCTACATTGCTCCAGTTCACTCAGCTGAATAAATGAGTATCTGGCTATAGACAGTGGTGGATATGTGTACAAGCAGCCTTCGCGCATTAATTATAGCATATGGCTGGATACTTCCCAGAAGAGCTGAGATGGTGTCTGAGTGAACAGGTCTGTCAGGGAAGTAAAGTGTAAAGCGCTTTGAATGGTCCTGAGGACTATATAAGAACTTGCCTTTTTTTTACAAAGTGTTTAATTTGTTTTTCTTCCAACAGCCGCCAAAACCCCAGCGACAGCCGCAGGGTCGGAAGCCATCCGCCGCCCTGCCCCCGCCCCCACCCCAAGTAGATGAGGAGGCATATGAAGAGGTAGGGGTAGATACCAAGGGTGGTACACCAATGGAAGGGTGGGGTAGCATGTACGGCAGGACCAGGGTTCACAATAGAAAAGGCCGTGATTTTTAGTTGAATACTTACGTTACTGATCATTCTTAAAGATGATATTTTGCCCAAAAATTCTAATAACTATAAAAATATGCATGCACTAACAATATAACAACAAGCCTGAAATCACAAATTTGGTGAAACATTTAAACAATTGACATTAAATGTCACAGCGCTGGCTTGGCAAAGTCTGTATTCGGGAAATGCTGTGAGGGGCAGAATCGTGACATCAGTTGTGGAAAATGTTACTGACGTTTGCCGGGATCACCAGCATTCTCAGCATTATTTGCACGACACCACACGACTGCGCTGTATGAGATTACGACCAAACCACAAGTGACGTCTTGCTAGACCAACAAATCCAAATTGCGCATCTGGAAGAGTTTCTGGAAAATGGCCAAATTTAAAGTCTTTGTTTTATGTTGTGTACTCTTATACAATATTTAAATATTTTTGCATTATCATCATTTGAAAGAGCATCAACCATTTGTTATTAAGAAGCAGAGTAGATTGTATCCCAGTGTGGAGAAGCCATATGGGCTGTGTGTGAAACTTTATCAAGGATGATATTTGGAGAATTGTTAACAGTTTGTTGTTTGTGATGTCGTATCCTGTCATAAACATGTTGTCTTTCATTTTCTATTATAGCCTCCATCAGACTCCTTCCAACAAGAAGCTTACGAGGAGTTGGTGAGTGGAGTACACATTTCATAGTAGAAGTGTTTTTTCGGCCGACATTTTGCATCTGCAACTATTTATAAATGGCTCATTTTAGTCCTTCGTGCTGGAGGTCCAATGGACTTATGGCGTCAATTTGTGTCCGCCGTTAGCTCCCAAATGTCAGAAAGTGTTGAGGTTCTATTTTTACAATTTGGCACCTTAGGTACTTAACTGCATTCTGATCACCGGGCTGGCTGTTTGAGTTTACTTATGTCATACTAAGATTTACGTGCTTCAAGTTTTGTCAGCAATGTTGAGGAGAGTTATGCATTTAGCAACAATCCCTTATGTTTTTACCATAAAGAAAATCCTCTGGAATCAGAATTTTAAACAAATACAGCATGTATACTACTGTGTGTTCAGCAGCCATTTTTGCCATCACTTGATTGAGTTTTTCTAAGCAACTGGATAGGTCAATTGAGTGAGCAACATCTTGTTTTATCATGGTGTCACCCTGTTAGCTGCTAGTTATTCTATTAAACCTGCTATCACGACCTTTCTTCTTGTCCAGCCGGACCAACGACAGGAGGAGTATGAAGATGTGGTGAGTTTTCTATGTGAATATTTTCATTAACTGTGTGTGTTGCTTCAGAATGGGTGTTAATTATAATATGTTACGTGCATTCAGAGCCAAATTAATTGTACGTATTCACGTTGTACACATAATACATGTGCCACTGCCATGACACCAGCAGTTTCAATCCAGTGCAAAGCCAGTTTTGCTCCAACTGAAACCTTCACAATTACCTTATGTTACCTAACTTTGCCTCACCTCACCTCACCTCACCTCACCTCACCATACCTTAACTCACCTCACCTCACCTCACCTCACCATACCTTACCTTACCTTACCTTACCTTACCTTACCTTACCTTACCTTACCTTACCTCACCTCACCTCACCTCACCTCACCTCACCTCACCATACCTTAACTTACCATACCTCACCTCACCTCACCATACCTCACCATACCTCACCTCACCTCACCTCCCCTCACCATACCTCACCTCACCTCGCCACAAGGTACATCCTTAACTCACCATACCTTACCTTACCTCACCATGCCTTACCTCACCTCACCATACCTTACCTTATCTCATCATATACATTACCTCACCATACCTGACCTCACCTTACCTTATCTCACCATATACATTACCTCACCTCATCATACCTTACCTCACCTCACCATACCTTACCTTACCTCATCATTTTATACATTACCTCACCTCACCATACTTTACCTCACCTCACCATACCTTACCTCACCTTATCTCACCTAACCATAATTCACCTTACCAAACCAATGACTTAAACTGGTTTAACTAAGGGGGATTTCAGTTTAGTTTTACTTTGTTTCAAATTGCTGGTGTGAATGCAAAGGGGAAAGTGGCAAGCCTCACTAATTGCCAACTAATTGATGCTATATTTTGGCCCTGACTTGGTAGATGTAAGCTTCATTTGACATAGACAATGATGCCTGTCTAGCTACTGTGTGACATGATGCAGTCATCAATCGAAAGACCTGCACCGACAAGAACTACTCGTTCAGTGGCCGGTTTCATAGCGCCAGCTTACGACGTCGTAGTGGGTGATAACTCGTCGAAAGCCTAAGACGTCGCAAAGTTGCGCTAGAACTGTTTCCCAAGTCTCCTCCATAGTTGCACTTAGGCTGTGCCATGTATTTATTAGGCATAACTTTATGCTAGTTGAAATATTTACGTGATACTCCCCAAGTTTGTTGATGCTCCCGACACGCCCACTCTCAAGTTTTATTATTGTTTACACTGGATATCCTTTACATTCATCATAGCTTGTCCTTTGCTATACGCACAGCAAAGGGCGGCAGCTGTTTGTGTGGATGTTATCTCACAAACACACAAACTAGTTGAGATGTGTTTTATCACCTGAAATAAACTACAAACACATACGTGACACCCATTTTCAAGGCATAGCTGACAATATCGATGATTTTGGAAGACCTTTTTTGCTCCTTCATTTTTTACCCACCTACCTAAAAATACAACTATGGTCACTGTAATACAGTAATTAATTTACATGAACAACTTATGAAAAAAATAATTAATTGTATAGTTAAACTAAAATAAATAATAAAATAAATATAAAATACAATATAAGATGATGTCATCATTCTTATGCTGCCATATATTGGCTACACGCTACTAACTATCAATAAACCATTATCTGTTTTAACATAAATGATTAAGTGGAAATGAATTAAATAATTAAGGTACAATGTAAGATGATGACGTCTTTGTTGTTGTGGTGCAGAAAGAGAGTGGAATCTCGCGACCGGGGTTACCCACACCCATGCCACAGTCAGAGCCCGAGTACCTCGACCCCACCCAGGACGAGGGTGAAGAATACACAGTCCCTGGTGGAGAGGACCCGAACCAGAGTCGCCCCGCCCCACCCCCTCCCCCTGATGGTGAGTGAAAAAGAAAATTCTGGTGTCAACGCGGATGTTGGAATACTAAAAATGCAGTAATACTCAGTGGCGCCATCTTGCGGATATGTTTTTCCAGACAACTCTGCTCGCCTCAACATTATTGCCGATCGATTTTGTCAGGAAACTGGATGTTTTGGTCACCATTTGAGTGTGTCGCAGGCAGAATTTTTCAAATTGCGAACATTTGTTCCGGGTTTACAAGAAGAGTTGGAATAACATAAAATTACATTTTCAAATGTTTAAAATTTATCTTTCTGTTCTCTCTACCCAATGTTAGCCAGGGTGGTGATTTGTTACAGGAAGTCTGCTGTCGTGAATGTGGGAACATTGAACATAAGAGGTATAGCAAAGGATCATGGCTAACATTGAATTTATGCTCAGCGTTAGTCTTGCTTAACCGACTGTCGGTCGGCTGCGTAACTACGTCGAGAAGACAGTCTGGTGGCATTTGCCAGCTTTTGAATATTATCCGCGTGATCAAAACAATGCTGCCACCTCACGGATACTGGTTAATCCTGCCGTAATTTCTATTTTTATAAACAACTGCAAATTTGTATTTCTATAAGTTTAATTTTGAATAGTTTTTATAATACATTATTTGATAAATAGGTATCCTTATTTAATTTGTATGTTTTCCACGTGGGGCTAAACAATGCTGCCACCTCACGGATACTGGTTAATCCTGCCGTAATTCTTATTTTAAAAACAACTGTAAATTTGAATTTTTACTTATTTTTGTGTTAATGTAAGTTCAATGTTGAATACTTTTCATAGGATATCATTTCTTGTAAAAGTATGTCGTTATGTTTGTTTCATAGTTGGCCTGAGAGCCAATCAGCGTCTCTACCCTAATCTGGGGTAAGGCTGCCCTGGCGGTTACAAATGCAGAGCATTAGTTTCCCCAGGCGGAGATGAGGGGCTGAATAGTGCTGCCACCTCATGGAGCCTGGGTAACCGAGACTAGCTCAGCCTATGAAGTCAGCCACTAGATTGCTAGTGGCTAGCCTCAGTTACCCAGGCTCCCTGAGGTGGCAGCACTATTCAGCCCCTCACACCCGCCTGGGAGAAATATGGGTCTGCATTTTCAAGCCGCCCATACCCCAGATTATGGTACAAACGCTGATTGGCTCTCAGACCAACTATGAAATAAAATTTAAATAACGATACACTTTTACAAGATAATGATATGAAACGTATTCAACATTGGACTTATTAACACAAAAGTAAGTAAAAATTCAAATTTACAGTTGTTTATAAAATAAGAATTACGGCAGGATTAACCAGTATCTGTGAGGTGGCAGCATTGTCTAGCCCCACACAGATAGCATACCAATTAAATAAGGATACCTTTTTATCAAATAATGCTGTATTATAAAAACTATTCAAAATTAAACTTACATGATTAACACAAAATAAATAGAAATTTGCAGTTGTTTATCAAAATGTAAATTACGGCAGTGTCCGTGAGGTGGCAGCATTGTATACTTCACGCGGATAAACAAACAAAAGCCGTCAAAGTGACCAGACTGTCTTCTCGGCGTAGTTCCGCAGCCGAACGACAGTCGGTTAAGTGAGATTAGCTAGTGGCTGGCCTGGTGACCATGACAACGACGTATTTCGGCCAACCACACATGTGTTACGTGCAATGTTTAGGATACAACAGGGTGATACTGGAATTCCCACCAGTCATTTATCAAGTATTTGTAGTTATGTTACTGTTCTGACAGGTGACTCAGACACGACTGATAAAGTCAATCACTATCGTAGTTTGACCCGGTCAATTTCCACACTTCACACAGGGCTAATGTTGTATGGCAAACAGCCCTGGCTGGCGATGATGAGACAGGTTATCTTTCTCTCACTTAGAAGTTAATTCCACAGTCGTGCAGCCTAAATTCAAATTCTGGCTAAATATCAGCCGGGCATTTGACTTTGGCAAGTCAGAGTTAATTTATCTTCGACAATTTAATCAAATGTACACAACTTTTATTACTTACATTTCTACAGTTATTATTTTAGACAGAATGTGTTTTATTTTACCCTAAATAAACTATATTTGCAGTTGTTTATGAAGGAGGAATTATGACAGGTTAGCCTTGGTTACCCAGGCTGCACGTCTTCTTGAGCCTCTCACAGGATAACATTCAAAAGTTGGCTCAGGGACGTGACTGTCTTGTAATCAAATTGTAATCAAAGTGTAATCAAAGTTACTCAGCCAAGTGAGAGTTGGTTAAGTGAAACTAGTCGAGATGCTGTTCAACGGTATAGGTGAGAATTGGTTGAGTGAGACAATTTGAGATGCTGTTCAACCGTATAGGTGAGAATTGGTTGAGTGAGACAAGTTGAGATGCTGTTCAACGGTATAGGTGACAATTGGTTGAGTGAGACAATTTGAGATGCTGTTCAACGGTATAGGTGACAATTGGTTGAGTGAGACAATTTGAGATGCTGTTCAACGGTATAGGTGAGAATTGGTTGAGTGAGACAATTTGAGATGCTGTTCAACAGTGTAGGTGAGAATTGGTTGAGTGCGACAAGTTGATATGCTGTTCAACAGTGTAGATCTACCAGTGGATTAAACGTAATGTATTTTTATGCACACCTGGCGATGCTGCTTTGTATAAGAACTTGTCTTTTAACACATACTTAACAAATGCTGTTTGTTTCCACAGATCTGTATCAAGAAATGAATGAAGGGGCAGAGCAAGCCGCCGCAGTAAGTCGACATAAATATAAGTTATTTTCTTAGAGATAAAAAATCCACAAGTTACAATTATGAAACTATTTTATGTTAAGAAACAACTTCCACAGCTGGATGAATTCTGATGTACTCTCATCTCTCACAATAAATTAAGCAAGGATTATTATTTGAGTTTCCCAGCCACGTGTCCTACTACTAATTAACATTATATAACTGTCTGAATGTCGCCAGGATTGTTGAGTTGAGGAGAGTGATCTATCTGCTTTATTTGCAGGTGTCATCTATGCAAACTGCAATTCAGGGAATACAGCTGAAGTCCAACGGTGGGTGCTTCGACGGTTTGTGTATTGCTAGCACCATTGTATGTCCTTTAAATGGCCTATAAAGACAACAGCCAATAGTTGTTCCTTTCTGTCGGTGTACGGTAGCCAAGTTGGCAGGCTGAATTTTATTGAGGTACAACTGCAGACACGCGCGCGCGCACACGCACGCGCACGCACGCGCACGCACACGCACACACACTTATGCACACATACACAGTTTACACACACCCACACATGCATGCACGCACACACACTTATGCACACACACACACACCCACACACTCACACACATGCACACACACATGCGCGTGCACTCACACACACCCGCCACACACCCGCCACACACCCGCCACACACCACACACACACACACACACACACACACACACACACACACACACCACACACCACACACACACACACACACACACACACACACACACACACACACACACACACACACACACCACACACACACATTTCCTTGGAAACTATGCTCTGAGGCACATCAAGACAACATTTGGTTGGTCGATTTCAGAATTGATAAGTAATACATAAGTTTTCATCAGATGAATGGACACTTCTGTAATGCCATCCTTGAAAATTTAACTCAAGAGACACAATAAATAGAATCATTATGCATAATCATTAACAGGGACAAACAAAACTGGTCACTGGTGCATGAACCGCCAAAAGCATATGGGGAATGCAATTTCCAACAAATAGGCTTTGATTTTTTTTACAAAAGGTGGCTATAATTTCAGAAGATGTAATTGTAATAGGGAATTGAATCTAGATTGTTGGCACAGCTACAGGGAAAGCACATTTGCCTATACGAAGCTTAGTTTTAGGAACAAAAAGATCTAAGGGTCCTAGGGATGTCAGAGAAATGTAGCAGATTAACTTGGTAAGTTTGAGTTACAATAGTCGAGTCAATGATTATTTACAGCTACTTATATTGTTTTAGCAGTTGCTAAAGACAAATGTTGCTGGATTTGATGGAAATCACAAAAACACGATTTGCTTGCTTGCGAAATGTACTGATAAGGTAAATGTTAGTGCCGTAAGGATTTTAGTACTAACAGGCATCGTTTTACTCCACGACAGCATCGCGTCAACTGCCACCAACACCAGCATCAAAAGCCAAGGCACAGGGCTTCCAGATGGTGAAGATCGACACAAACAGATTGAAGGGCATAAAATTACGACCCGTGGCTGAAGCAGCATTTGACCAGAGGTCACCACCACCCAGGCCAGAGGTGAATGATATTGATGTGAATCTTGGTGTGCAAGGCAAGGCGGCCATGTTTGGCGGGACAAACGCCTTCAAGAGGAAGCCACCTTCGCAGACGATCATACGCGAGGACAAGCCATCCCCACGGAGCTCCACGGGGAGCAACAAGAGCGACTCGGGGGTGGACGTGAGGGATGGACGCGACCTCCCCCCTGACCCCCCCGCACCACGTGAGTTTCTTCTTCCACTAATGTTATCTAGAATCATGTGATGTCCCCCTGACCCCCCCCCCCCGCACCACGTAAGTTTCTTCTTCCACTAATGTGATCTAGAATCATGTGATGTCCCCCTGACCCCCCCACCACGTGAGTTTCTTCTTCCACTAATGTTATCTAGAATCATGTGATGTCCCCCTGACCCCCCCCCCCCACCACGTGAGTTTCTTCTTCCACTCATGTTATCTAGAATCATGTGATGTCCCCCTGACCCCCCCCCCACCACGTGAGTTTCTTCTTCCACTAATGATATCTAGAATCATGTGATGTCCCCCTGACCCCCCACCACGTGAGTTTCTTCTTCCACTAATGTTATCTAGAATCATGTGATGTCCCCCTGACCCCCCCCACCACGTGAGTTTCTTCTTCCACTAATGTTATCTAGAATCATGTGATGTCCCCCTGACCCCCCCACCACGTGAGTTTCTTCTTCCACTAATGTTATCTAGAATCATGTGATGTCCCCCTGACCCCCCCCACCACGTGAGTTTCTTCTTCCACTAATGATATCTAGAATCATGTGATGTCCCCCTGACCCCCCCACCACGTGAGTTTCTTCTTCCACTAATGTTATCTAGAATCATGTGATGTCCCCCCAATCCACCAACCCTGCTTGAGTTTCTTCTTCCAGTAGCATTTATTGTATAGAGACCTCTTTTTGATGCGCTGTGTTCTTTTGGACGGGGGATTTCACCTGATTGTGTCCTACATAAAGTTTGTGAAATTTAATATTATTGACTTAGTCACTTCGGTTACTTATATGTTTCATCCTTATAATTGAAATAGAAACTTGGAAACAAAATGTGTGTATATTAAGAATCAAACATCATGGAGAATTACAGCAAAACCTGAATAAGTTTTTGCAGATTTGCTACCCAAAATAGGATAAATTAAATTGTTGATATGCTCACAAAAAAGTCATCACTCCAACTGACTGTTTACTAACAACTTCTCATGGCAGGTTTAACCTAGTGTACTACAAATGTGCCTTCAGTTTTACAAGGAATAAAACCTCAACAAAGTTAAATGGAATATGTTATCCATGCCACAACTTCACACTTACGTGTTTCTGCCCCCTACAGGACAGCTGGGGAGTCGACCAGCCCCACCTCCCCCAGAGGAAGGTAAGACAACAGCCTGTCTATTATCTGTCCATTAGTCTTTGGTTGACAGCAGTAACAATTGTTTATTTCCAGATCAGGGTTGCATTCAGACAATCTAAAATGTTTTCATCTAGTGACATGTTGACATATCGCAATGTTTCAGAAGTTAAAGACTGTTAAATGAACTTTTGTATTCCTAATGTGATAAACAAGACAATCCCCTATTCAACAGTATCCAACATGGCAGCCTTCACCGGAGGATAGTTGCCGTAATTAAGGCGATAAACTTGCCTAATTTCTGCTAATTGTACCAAGACAAAGGTTAACATGCTCACAAAAAAAGGTTAACACAGGTCATCAATAAAGTCATATTATTAACACATACAACAATATTTTTGTAAATATTTGTACTTAATCTGAAAGAAATATGAACATAGTAATGGCAAATTGCGAGAGAAAAAATTGGCCAAAATGTTTTTATTGATATTTCCAAGTAGCTTGTCTCCTTAAGTGTACTTCAAAAAGTTTTCTGATGTTGAAATAATTTTTATCCCTCTAAGTCACCTTTTTCAAAGCCCCATTTGATCGCATTTTTCTGTATATATTCCCTGTACAGTTTGTGGCGCCACCTGGTGAATGGCAGAGTAAGAGCCACTGGCATTTAATACAACACAGGTTTATGCGAGTTGATGTTTCGGGCCATACCTGAAATTGCAGTCACATGATTTAATATTTGTTGGTGTTGCAACAACAAAAATAAATCATGACATAATAATAAAATTTATTTGTGCAGTGCCGTATTTAAGATTGTTCTCAGTGCCCTATTTAATATTGCTCTTAGTGCCCTATTTAAGGTTGCTCTCAGTGCTCTATTTAAGATTGCTCTCAGTGACTTATTTAAAATTGCTCTCAGTGCCCTATTTAAGATTGCTCTCAGTCCCCTATTTAATATTGCTCTCAGTGCCCTATTTAAGATTGCTCTCAGTGCCCTATTTAAGATTGCTCTCAGTCCCCTATTTAATATTGCTCTCAGTGCCCTATTTAAGATTGCCCTCAGTACCCTATGTAATAATGCTCTCAATGGCCTATTTAAGATTGCTGTCAGTGCTGTATTTAAGATTGTGCTCAAGTGCCTATTTATGCTCCCAATGCCCTATATATAATATTGCTCTCAGGTCCCTATTTAAGATTGCTCTCAGTATCTTGTTTAATATTACGTTCAGTGCCCTATCTTAGATTGCTCTCATTTGAACTTTGCTCCGTTCCCTATTTAAGATTGTTTTCTCAGTGTTCAGTTTAATATTGCTCTCATTACCCTATGTAAGACTGATTTAAGATTGCTCTTAGGCAATTTGCATACGTGTAATCAACTACAGAGCAGAGAATTATATTCAACTAAAGATAATCATTACAGAATGAAAATCGTGAAGAAAACCTTTAAAATAGTCCTTCCAAAACTTTATTTATAAACTGGTCACACCCTATTAAGTAGACATCCATAATCCCACCATAACTTTACGTATTTTCTACTACCTCTAACATCTATATAAATGACATTTGCTAAATATACATGGTCTTTGCAAAATGTGAAGTATGCTAGGGAGAAGGACATTGTCTTCCAGGTGTATGAAAATTTTACAAAAAAGTTATTTCATAACATGTACCCAGCAGTTTATGTTTCATTGTACTATTATAATACAATATTCATATTACTATCATCTCTTAACAGCAGTATCGGCACAAATGTTTGGTGTATTACACTTTCAGAATTGCACTGTAAACTTCAACTTCTTCTTTATTTTACAAATTTCAGCCGCAACAAGCACCAATCGCACACTCCCCCCTCTGCCACCAGGTGGGTAACCTGTCATAGTAGTCATAGCAACATAGTGTCCACGCATCCCATGGAACATGGCCTGGCATTTGTCAATTTATTTTATCCAAAATGTCGTCCCACATCTGCCCGACCAGATTCAACTTTTGTGAATTTATGCTATAAATCCTTAGATCAATTTCTGTGAACTTCTCAGTGTCTTCTTCACCCTTTACAGCACTTTGTGTACTTTCTATACAGTTTTTATTTCCTTCTGTCTAATTGCCCTACACTGGTCCGTTGACTGTAGTTGTAGCTTTATGTTTGTACCACGAGATATCACATGACGTGTGTAACCCTCCCTTTATGCGCTTGCAGCTGACACTACCACAAGAAAGACGTCACTGTCATCACGTAAGTTGTCAGTTATTGTGTCTTGTTGATGCGACACAATTCAGTTCACTCTCTTGTGCTAAGAAGGAGAGAAATCATACAAGTCGTGATCTCATGCACAAGTAAGGAAACATAGTACAAAATTGACATCATGTTTTTTTTATGTAAAACATTGTCAAAGAAGAGAAATTAAATACAAAATGCAAAAAAGCCATAGTAAGATTCCACAGTGCACATCAGAAAACATTTCAAACACTGGTCAAGTTTGTTCATTCGTATGAATGAATGTATACATGGTTGTAGACTGTGGGGGACATTTGTGTACAAAATTGAGTAGTCCTCACTTTGATAGTTGTACGCATGTGTTGTACATGTGTGTTGTACATATGAGTTGTACACACAAGTTGTACACATGTGTTGTACACCTGAGTTTTACACATGTGTTGTACACACATGCTGTACACGTGTGTTGTACACACATGATGTACATATGTGCTGTACATGTGTGTCGTATACATGTGTTGTACACATGTGTTGTATACACAAGTTGTACACATGTGCTGTACACATGTGCTATATACATGTGTTGTACACGTGTGCTGTACACATGTGTTGTACACATGTGCTGTACACATGTGCTGTACATGTGTGTTGTACAGGTGTGTTGTACATGTGTGTTGTACACGAGTTGTACACATGTGTTGTCTTCTGTTGCAGGTCCTCTACCTAATGTGCCTGACGTACCCAGTGCTACGGTGAGATTTTAGCTGAAGTCATTGTAAAATTTCTTACGGAATCTTTCCAGTGATACATCTTCCATGTTGCCAGGGCTTTATGCAGGATACCATTTTTGTTGGTAAAATTTTTTTTTTGCTAGACGTGTGCATGTTAACTCACATACAGACTGTGTGATTATGACCTGAAATAAACTACCAACACACGTTTGACGCCCATTTTCATTGCATAACTGACTGTTTCTATGATCTTGGAAGATCTTTTTTGATCCTTATTTATTTGCCCAGCTGCCACGCACCCGTCCATTGATATTGGTGCACATTCGATTTGTAAAATACTTTCAAATACTAAGAAAACTTGACTGGTTGTCAGTCTGATAACACACACATTTACTTGTATAGGTGGGAAATATTCATCACCCACTTTCAAGGGTTACTTTATTGCCCCCCTCATTTGTAACATTTTGTGAAACTCACATCTACATGTTGTAAAGGCATATCAATAATTTCCTTTTTTCTTCTGTGCTGATTTTTTATTATCTTAAATCTATAGCGATTATAATAAATATATTACAATAGAGGTGAACGTATTGTTTCTGTTGTAGGATTTGTCGGGCTATCCGTGGTTCTTTGATATCGCACGGCAGGATGCAGCTGACAAAATAAAGGACCTGCACATGGCAAGTAGCTGTGTTAGTTGTGGTGTCTTTCCAGGATAGTGAAGCATTGTAGTGTCTGCCTCATATGTTGTGTCTGAATGTCACAATACTGTCACAGCCGTAGCAAATGATATGTTGGACGGACGGACGGACGGACGTGTGTTGCATTTGTAATTATGATTAAAGAATTGTTGCAGAAGTAAACATAAATTAAATGTTTTCCTGCTCGTATAATCATTAGCAAAATGTTGTATGACATGTTGTATCGGGACATGCTGAGGTGTCATGGGGGAGGGGGTCTAGAAAAAAACCTACTCTTTGTACACTTCTGAAAATGTTGACAATCATGAACGACCCTTTGTCATGCCAGATTGATGTTGATTGGTGATTACTGGATGGGAGTTGGGACAACATTCGGTCACTTGCGGGAGCCATGCTTTTTCTATGTGTTTGTTATAACTACTGATTTTGTATAACTAGGTAGTTAACATAACGGTTATATTTGTATATATGTATATATAAATTATATATGTATAATTATATTGAGTAAAACTTATCTATTGTCTGATTTCGGTTAAATTGCCCTTTTCTGTTTTAATTATATAGCACCCGAATCTACTTAAGATAAAATGCTCTCAAGTGCTTCATATAGAACAGCATTAATTAAATAAAACAGAAATATAGATTTCAAAAAAAAAGTGTAAAAGAGATTATTTAAACATAATAAGTACATAAAAACAATTAAAATATACACTAATAGTACACACATAAAATGTCGACAACAAAGACTAGCTGAACATATGCTATGCTTATCAAGAGATCGGCTAGCACAAGTTGCATGGAATATGTGTCTGAAAGTGGCAGAAATGGAAAACAACTGTGTTGAAGCCAAAGAAATTGCAAAAGGTCGTTCTAGATGGCAAAAACTGTCACCCAATTTCCCTAAGGGAATAGGAGAAACTAAGTCTATGTAAAAAAGTATGTAAGTACACACATAACGTTGGTCTTCCTATGTTTCAGGATGGGGCATATTTGGTACGGAAAAGTGTCAAAGAACCGAAACATCCTTACACGCTGAGTTTGTATTACCGAAGCAAAGTCTGGCACTTGCACGTTCGAATCAGGAGTGATAAGATGTATGCCATCGGCTCCGAGAAACCAGAGGAAGAGGTAAATATCTTCTTCCTTGCCAAATATAATGGATGGGTGCGTGTGGGAGCATTGGTGGGTGTGGGAGCATGGGTGGGTGTGGGAGCATGGGTGCGTGTGGGAGCATGGGTGGGTGTGGGAGCATGGGTGGGTGTGGGAGCATGGGTGGGTGTGGGAGCATGTGTGGGTTTGGGAGCATGTGTGGGAGCATGGGTGGGTGTGGGAGCATGGGTGTGTGGGGAGCATGGGTGGGTGTGGGAGCATGGGTGGGTGTGAGAGCATGGGTGGGTGTGAGGGCATGGGTGTGTGGGGAGCATTGGTGGGTGTGGGAGCATGGGTGGGTGTGGGAGCATGGGTGGGTGTGGGAGCATGTGTGGGTTTGGGAGCATGTGTGGGAGCATGGGTGGGTGTGGGAGCATGGGTGGGTGTGGGAGCATGTGTGGGTTTGGGAGCATGTGTGGGAGCATGGGTGGGTGTGGGAGCATTGGTGGGTGTGGGAGCATGGGTGGGTGTGGGAGCATGGGTGGGTGTGGGAGCATGGGTGCGTGTGGGAGCATGGGTGGGTGTGGGAGCGTGTGTGGGTTTGGGAGCATGTGTGGGAGCATGGGTGTGTGGGGAGCATGGATGGGTGTGGGAGCATGGGTGGGTGTGGGAGCATGGGTGGGTGTGGGAGCATGTGTGGGTTTGGGAGCATGTGTGGGAGCATGGGTGGGTGTGGGAGCATGGGTGTGTGGGGAGCATGGGTGGGTGTGGGAGCATGGGTGGGTGTGAGAGCATGGGTGGGTGTGAGGGCATGGGTGTGTGGGGAGCATTGGTGGGTGTGGGAGCATGGGTGGGTGTGGGAGCATGGGTGGGTGTGGGAGCATGGGTGCGTGTGGGAGCATGGGTGGGTGTGGGAGCGTGTGTGGGTTTGGGAGCATGTGTGGGAGCATGGGTGTGTGGGGAGCATGGATGGGTGTGGGAGCATGGGTGGGTGTGAGAGCATGGGTGGGTGTGAGGGCATGGGTGTGTGGGGGGCATGGGTGGGTGTGGGAGCATGGGTGGGTGTGAGAGCATGGGTGTGAGGGCATGGGTGTGTGGGGAGCATGGGTGGGTGTGGGAGCATGGGTGGGTGTGAGAGCATGGGTGGGTGTGGGAGCATGGGTGGGTGTGGGAGCATGGGTGGGTGTGAGGGCATGGGTGTGTGGGGGGCATGGGTGGGTGTGAGAGCATGGGTGGGTGTGAGAGCATGGGTGGGTGTGGGAGCATGGGTGGGTGTGAGAGCATGGGTGTGAGGGCATGGGTGTGTGGGGAGCATGGGTGGGTGTGGGAGCATGGGTGGGTGTGAGAGCATGGGTGGGTGTGGGAGCATGGGTGGGTGTGGGAGCATGGGTGGGTGTGAGGGCATGGGTGTGTGGGGGGCATGGGTGGGTGTGAGAGCATGGGTGGGTGTGAGAGCATGGGTGGGTGTGGGAGCATGGGTGGGTGTGGGAGCATGGGTGGGTGTGAGGGCATGGGTGTGTGGGGGGCATGGGTGGGTGTGAGAGCATGGGTGGGTGTGAGAGCATGGGTGGGTGTGGGAGCATGGGTGGGTGTGGAAGCATGGGTGGGTGTGGGAGCATGGGTGGGTGTGAGGGCATGGGTGTGTGGGGGGCATGGGTGGGTGTGAGGGCATGGGTGGGTGTGGGAGCATGGGTGGGTGTGGCAGCATGTGTGGGTTTGGGAGCATGTGTGGGAGCATGGGTGGGTATGGGAGCGTGGGTGGGTGTGAGGGCATGGGTGTGTGGGGTGCATGGGTGGGTGTGAGAGCATGGGTGGGTGTGAGGGCATGGGTGTGTGGGGGGCATGGATGGGTGTGAGGGCATGGGTGTGTGGGGGGCATGGGTGGGTGTGAGAGCATGGGTGGGTGTGAGAGCATGGGTGGGTGTGGGGGCATGGGTGGGTGTGGGGGCATGGGTGGGTGTGAGGGCATGGGTGGGTGTGAGGGCATGGGTGTGTGGGGGGCATGGGTGGGTGTGGGAGCATGGATGGGTGTGAGGGCATGGGTGTGTGGGGGGGCATGGGTGGGTGTGAGAGCATGTGTGGGTGTGAGAGCATGTGTGGGTGTGAGAGCATGGGTGGGTGTGTGAGCATGGGTGGGTGTGGGAGCATGGGTGTGTGTGAGGGCATGGGTGTGGGGGGGGCATGGGTGGGTGTGAGAGCATGGGTGGGTGTGAGAGCATGGGTGGGTGTGTGAGCATGGGTGGGTGTGGGAGCATGGGTGGGTGTGGGAGCATGTGTGGGTTTGGGAGCATGTGTGGGAGCATGGGTGGGTATGGGAGCGCGGGTGGGTGTGAGAGCATGGGTGGGTGTGAGAGCATGGGTGGGTGTGAGAGCATGGGTGGGTGTAGGAGCATGGATGGGTGTGAGGGCATGGGTGTGTGGGGGGCATGGGTGGGTGTGAGAGCATGGGTGGGTGTGAGAGCATGGGTGGGTGTGGGAGCATGGATGGGTGTGAGGGCATGGGTGTGTGGGGGGCATGGGTGTGTGGGGGGCATGGGTGGGTGTGAGAGCATGGGTGGGTGTGAGAGCATGGGTGGGTGTGAGGGCATGGGTGTGTGGGGGGCATGGGTGGGTGTGAGAGCATGGGTGGCTGTGAGAGCATGGGTGGGTGTGGGAGCATGGGTGGGTGTGGGAGCATGGGTGGGTGTGGAAGCATGGGTGGGTGTGGGAGCATGGGTGGGTGTGGCAGCATGTGTGGGTTTGGGAGCATGTGTGGGAGCATGGGTGGGTATGGGAGCATGGGTGGGTGTGAGGGCATGGGTGGGTGTGAGGGCATGGGTGTGTGGGGGGCATGGGTGGGTGTGGGAGCATGGATGGGTGTGAGGGCATGGGTGTGTGAGGGGCATGGGTGGGTGTGAGAGCATGGGTGGGTGTGAAAGCATGGGTGGGTGTAGGAGCATGGGTGGGTGTGAGGGCATGGGTGTGTGGGGGGCATGGGTGGGTGTGAGAGCATGGGTGGGTGTGAGAGCATGGGTGGGTGTGGGAGCATGGATGGGTGTGTGGGGGGCATGGGTGTGTGGGGGGCATGGGTGGGTGTGAGAGCATGGGTGGGTGTGGGAGCATGGGTGGGTGTGGGAGCATGGGTGGGTGTGAGAGCATGGGTGGGTGTGGAAGCATGGGTGGGTGTGTGATAAGGGAGGATGGGTATAGGACATTGACAGAGAATTATCAATTTTATTTTTAAACATGTTTACACTGCTGGCATTTACACAATTAATTGATTCCAATCATTTATTGTTCTCTGGGAGAAGGAGAATATTCTTTTATCTAACCTACAGTATGACTTGATTAATGCTGCCTTATGCCCCCTTATCATACCAATGTGCACGTACATTTGTAGGTGGTTAAATGTAACACAGTGTGTTTTTGTTCTCCCAGTATTTCAGCAGTGTTCCTGAGCTCATCAAGTACCACACAGACCACTGCATCATACTAGCAGGAACAGACGGGGGAGAGACCCAACTCATCTGTCACCCTCGCAAATGACACATCTAGGGTGAAATAACACCCCTCGGGGGGGGGGGGGGGGGGGGGGTCAAGACTTGATTCATTCGTCACCCCCACAGATGATACTTCCGGGGGTGACATATCACTGACGTGACACCCCACAAGTGTGTGTGGATTTGTGACTTATGTGGATCTCCGAAAGACAAGGATGTGAAGTAAGACAGATCCAGCACCCCACAAATGATATGCCAACGGTGAAATATGATTTATGTGTATATTATGGCATCCCAAAAGGTATACACCAGGGTGTGAAATGTTAGATTCGACACCCCACAAGTGGTACTCTTGGAGTGTGAAAACATTGAAGCTGCACCCCCCCCCCCCCCCAATTGTACATCCGGGTGACATAAGTGATACCAGTGATTCATTATGTCTGCCAGCGGTTTCACGGATCAACTAGGGTTGTCTGCAAAATATCTGCAGAACATTACAACTCAACTCACCACAGACAATACTAGGGCAGTGAGTGCAATAGACAACACGTAACTACTGCCAGAGATCTTTGCCCTTGATGATCTGTGTGTCTGTAGCAGATAATTCCAAAGACACGTGCTGGTGTGCAAGTGAGGGTGTGGCTCATTCCCAGATGGACTGTTTGTAAACATGGATCAGTGATATGTTGGTTGATCCGTGCATCGGATTAGTTTTACTGATCAGTGTCAGTTGTGTACATGTAACAGATCATTCCCAAGGGATGATCTCAGTCTCAGTGCAACATGGCTCATTTCAAAGAGATGATCTGTGACATTTGAGATGATCTACGACTACCGGTAATGATACTTGTGCATTGCCAAGACAAAACGTGTATGTTTATATACATATATTTTATTTTTATCTGTGCATATACGCTGCTTTAAAAGCCAGGAATGGCCCAACGAGGGCATGACATGGCCCAGAAGAATGAGTCCATGACATGGCCCTGAAAAACGAGGCCATGATATGGCCCCAAAGGTGCCAGTTTCATGGCCCAGAAAGTGTGTGCCATTGCCCAGAGGGTACCGATATAATGCTGTACATAAATATTTGCTTAGTGCGTCCTGTACTGTACTCAGGTGTTATGAGATGTACCTTTTATATTTACGTCCATGCAGTCTTGCCTGCATCCATTATCTAGTGGCTGCTTTGTTTTAATTGTACATAGAACAGAAAGATGCATTTGTCTATACTTATGATATATATGATATAATGTGTTTGTTCCACTGTATTTTGCTGACATATTGCTGACATTCCAGGTCTGTGCTATGCAAGGACTGGTACATCAAACAGTACACTGCAGGGATATACATGTGGTTTAGCTATAGATCATGCTATGCTTTATGTCAATTCAACACCAAAGCTGTCTGTACCTTGTATTCTTAATGCTGAAGTAAATGCCAAAGGTCCACTGCCCACAAACCGTGTTGAATGAAAGTCGAAACAGCTGGGTGTACATTTATGGTCACCAAGTGTTCAGTTTGTAGGCAACATTTAGATTCTAAACACACTATTTGTTGTCAGTTTTGCTGACATGGGCAGTGTTAACAGCTTTGATAATGACTGCACCTGCATGATGCCACACTCAAGACAAGTTCCTGCTAATGATTGTCACCCATACTGGTGACAGGGGATGAAAGAGACCTCATTCTACTCAGGCAACAGTTGCACTTGTCCTGTCAGTTAGACTATAGACAATGACTGCCACCATTTCACAAAAACTTGTCAACGAACATTTGTCTTCCGCCATTGGCTGAGATTTGACCATTCAGCAGATCATTTAACAAATTTCGTCAAGTTTGAGCAAATTTACACATAGTGAATATTTTGATATTGTTTCTACTTCTCGTATACTGTGTGTGTGTGTATATACATATATACATGTGTATATATATATATCATGTATGTATATATATACACAAATATATATATACATATATGATATATATATATACGTGTTATATATTTATATATGATACACGATATATATATATAACATGATATATATATATATACGATATATACACCTATATATATATACAGTGTTTATATACATAAATCTAGTTACATTGTTAATGTCACTGATTGCATTGTTGGCACCATCCGGTGGAGTTGCCTTGGATATACAGGTGTTTCAGGCAGCCCATATATTATAACACTTGTTCATTTAGCTTATGTACACATTGATTCTGTTATGTAAATCAAGTACTGATATCAGGCATAGTGTGCACAAATAATTCTTGCTTTATGCAAATAATTTCTTTTTTGACACCATTGCATGTTGTACCTTGTATTGACTTTCCCTGGCAAGTTACGTCTGATTCTTCTATACATGGGATGTCTAATGAGACCATTGTACAAAGTTTTTTGACATCCAGACAAAATCTTCCTAAGCAGTCATACTCTTGGACATCTTAATTGGCATTCTGTACGTAAAATGAACTACTCCGAAGAGCACTCAGCAATCATACTCCTGTCTTGTTTCCCAAGACATGTTTTAATTACACAATTATTGCCCAGTTGCAGGTTAGTTGTGTAACTAGACATACCATTGCCCTCGTTAGACCTTGCTTATTGCTTACTTACTATGTCCTATTTGCCTCAGAATACCAGATTTCACAGTTTTTGCACTCTGTATCAGCTATTCTGTCATTGACCATATTAAACACTGATGTACAATAGACGTGTTTTCAGGGTCAGTTGAACTCAAAAGATAGAACCATGAAGTGTGGTACTGCTGTAGGCTGAGGGGACATTCACACTGTTGTAGACATTTTTGTATTTCTGTTGTTGGTTGCATGTGACTTGCATGGATCCACAGTAATTGGAAATAAAAGTGTGTAAACTACTTAATGGTACACTGTTTTTGTTACTGTATGTCCTCCACGTGTCATATCATAACACTGTATACCTATATATATAATGACATTCTGTAAGGACAATTATATACATTTCAAGGCACTGATTCGGGCAAAGAAGACATGTGCATGTATGTGCTTTGTGTGAGTTGGCATCTATAACCGTGAACTGGTTCGAATTTAAGTGTGTAACACACTATGTATTGTGAAAGGCAGTGTCCCAAAATAAAATGTGTTGATGGTGTCTGCACTTTCTGCTGCCGTGAACCCCAGACAAAAGTGAACAGAAGTGTCAGAGTTCGGCCTGAACTGACGGTTAAGCTCATATATTCAAAAGTAATGCAAAATAGATGAGGTGGGAAAATCGTGGCGACCAGAGTATAAGTTATCGACCTGGTACCTCAGTGAGATAAACTCATAGTGTGTTCCAACATATGTAATAATACATATATTGTTTAATTTATAGATGACTATGTACACACTAATGACAATAGTGATAATCGGGACACCAGTGTTTAGATAAAGTTATTATTCTTATATGATATAGGTTATACAATACATACAGTGTAGTAGCTTCATTTAGAGAATTTCTTACGGTGTATATTTGTATAATTATACTTGTCATTAATGCCAGTTACAGAGCTCCTGGCTTTATTCTTAAACTATTTAAAATTAATAAAATGTTTAGCGATTTATTAATATTAGCGATATATATGTATATATATATATACATATATATATATAGTGTGTATATATATATATATATATATACTCATATAAGATGTTACTTTATTTGCCTGGAACTTCTGTTCATGAGCTCCCAGTTGCATGTATATACTTGGTAGAATAGACCAGGAAGTTGATTTGTACAATACGACTCGTATGCTGTATGTCGTCACACATGCCCACATAGTTAGATCATTAAAATGATTAATAATTCCTTATAGGGTCAACTAGTGTGTTCTATTTATATATGTCATATGAGCACATGCTGCCAAGACTCCGTGCGATTGCCGCTGATTGGGGACAGACCACAAAATGATCTAATCTAACAACAGATTGGGGAAGTTTTGTTCGTAATTATATAGCGGTAATCGTCTTAGCAGTATAGTTATATGGTTGGATACCAATATTAATACCGCTCGGATTTTTGTAAAGGCAAAGGCTGATAAAATATGGATTATATATGTATAGTCATCAGTGCCGTTTCTGTTACATCATACTAGGAATCGTATACACTACTTACTGCCTGTCACGCCAATATGGCGTTTATGGCAGCAACGGCTTTCATCCACCGGTCCCAGTTATCCCTTGTCAATCTCTCGATGGTGTCCCAACTATGTCTATGTCCTGCTTCCTTCATCTATATTTACACTGTTCGACGCCATGTTGTTTTCCCTTCAGATGTCCAGCTGTGCCCTGCAGTTTGGTGATGGATGTGTCTTATTTTCATAGCGAGTGGTCAATCCACTTCCACCGTCTTCTGGTGATGAAGGTTCCCAATCTGTCCTGATTGGTCTCTTCCAATAGTTGCTCATTGGAGATTTTTTCTGAGCCATGCAGAATCATGAATGTCCTTAGGCTTAGCCTTAGCCTTAGGATTCTCCAGAGACTGGTTGTGTGGAAGGAAGATAGTCTGGATTTCTCTTGCTCTGTCATACGCCAGCATGACTTCGTTCAACTGTTGTCCTTGAATGAGGTACCACAATAACTAATCCGACAGATGACGCTCTGACGCAACTAGGGTCTGTGTGCCGTCTTTTACGTATTCTTGACGTGTGTAAAATGCGGAACGGCTTGCGAAAAGATTTACGGAACGCTTGCTTAAATCATCCTACAATCTAGCTGTTGAACTCGCATGACTCCGAAGCCTCATACATAGCCAAATGTGGATACATTCTGACATGACCATCAATGTGAAGGCATAATATGTACATTAGTATACATTTACAGCCGATTGAACGTCGACTGGTGGCCCGACGACAGGTGTGCTGGCTCGATGACGACGATGCCGAAACGGATGTTTAAAATCACCTACAGCTCGTCGTATGCATCACACGAGACTGCTACTTCACAAATAGTTCAATATTGAAATCGTATAACATGTCCGTCAATATGAAAGCATAATGTCTACATTAATATACCTTTACAGTTGATGGAACGTCGTGGGACGTTCGATCGAATTCAGTGCAAAGATGGCGTTGTTTTGGCTGTTCTGTCTATTCAACTCACTCGGTATATCAACATCCGCTAGATGGCAGCATCGCTCAGTGTCCGCGTAACGCGTCCCAGAACTGGCGCAGGTTTTTTGCCGCCGACGCGACTGGCTGGATCACATGGTCTCGGAAAACGGCGTGTTTCTCGCTATGCATACTAATTTTGTTTACTGTTGGCATTGATATCGACCAATGAATGCCTTCGGAAGATGATCAGCGGGAAAAATATGTTACATTGCATTCGGCCGTTGATGATTAAGGTTGGTGAACTTTGCGTTGCGTTTATTTATAACCTGCTGATAAAGATTTGCGTGTAACTGAAAATGTGATAGTTGTAAACCACTTCTACGGCATCTTAGCTTTCATATGGTATAAATATGAACTGTGTAGGAATTCGCAGGGCGCGAGGAAACCCCGCAGACAGCGGACAATCTGCCTGTCTGGAGCCTGTCTGGAGCGTTTTTCATGTCGCGGCCTGCGCTGTTCATAATTTATGCGTTCAGGCGCCATTAACATTGCGTGGCATTTGCAACGGCCAACGTACGCGCAATCGATATTATTGTAATCTATTAGTTAATTATTAGAAAGTTATTATTAAATATGTGTTGCATATGTGCAAGTCAATGTTTTAAGGAAAACAAACGAAATTTCAAAACAGTTAAATTTAAGGCATTAGCCATCAGGGCAGTTCATCACGATTACGTGTGACTGCGTCTGCGACCTACTTCCATTTTAATCACTACAGAATTTTTTTTTTAATCTGATCAATCCACATCTTAAACAGTTGAATTTTAGTAAATCGTGTAAACAGAACTTAATACATGTATATTATTAGTGTGTCAGTATTACTATTTTATTATAGAAAGTAAAGTCTGAGTTAGTAAAGACAGTTAACATTTCACACTTTAATATACACCACCCAATACCTGTAATTCACATTTTACCATTTAGTTTACAGTTATGTGGAATATTTATTTTGTTGATGTTAATAATATTTACCATTTTTGTATAGTATTTTATGTGAAATATTTTCGTTATTTGAATTTCATGTAGACACTCAGGAAGTGTGGTTGTGAAGAATATGGATAAGTTACGATATCAAAGTTAAGTTATATACACTTAAGTTTAATATTACATTTGTTAGTTAAAAACCCATTTCCTGTTTAATTGTTTTTTTCCCAAAGAGTTAAGTGCTGTAATGTTGTATGCAGCATTGACTGTAATATATTTAATTGTAGGCACTGCTCCTGACAAGGGTCGACTCATCAGCAACTTGGAGAGGTTCCCCATGGACTAAAACAGAGAAATTATGAACTTCAATACATATCGCATGGACTTATGCACATTACCTATAGTGAAACCTGTGTGAATGTCAATGATGGCAATGCTCGCATGGGTCAACTTCTCAAGAACTGACAACACACTTTAATCTCGAGAGAAGTGTCTGGCATCGCAGTCTCTTCACATTCGTTGCTCAACTCGTATTTATTTGCAATAACAGTGTATACACTTGAAGAACATAGCAGTATGGTCTTGGGAATTGTAGATACTGCTACTACAATGTTTCCATTCTTCAATAAATGACAGAACTGTGACATCAGCAGAAATTGATGGCGTGACTAGTTATACATAGTCTACACCTGTTGCTCAACTGGAAGTAACGTGCAGTGAAATGTACTCATCAAAAAAGTTCATGTAAATGCAGTGGGCCAAATATAGAAAAACATGGGAATGTAGGTCAACTGTGAAGGTCATGTCAAGGTCACAAAATAAATCGCATGTCAAAGGGTTTATCAAGATTTATGGTGAATTTATGAATTAATTATGCATTAAATTCCAGTATATAGGTCATATGTGAAATATAGGTCAAATAATTAGGTCAAGTTCTAATAACCTTTTAAAGTGTTCATAAAGTTGCTATATTGACAGTTTTGATATATAAATGTTAACAAGGGTCATTTCCTAAACAATGTCACCTAAATTATACCTTTAATTGGAATTTATACCATACTGTGGGTCAAATCTAGGTCAGATATAAAATCTAGGTCAACTTTGAAGGTCAAATCAAGGTCACACAAAAATTACATTTCCTAAAGGGTTGACCCATTTTTAGTTTCACATGCGTAAGTTAAATGGTTCCAATGTTATTATTGGTTTCCAACCTATTTTATGCAGTAATTTTGCAGCCTGTGCACAAGAAATGGAACGAAATCCTATAGACAAAAATGCAGCAATTTTAAGGTTTAAAAATTGAATTTCTCCGTAAATATTGAAGATTTCGAAAAAATTCAAAAAGTGTTATTAACTACATACTAGTATCTATCACATGGCACCATTTAAATGATGATATAATATATTCAAATTTTTTGTTGATATACCTGGGCACACATGTCATGACATGCACACACATACAAACTATCGCTGGCTACGCGCCTGCACGGTCAATAGCTTACGTACCCTTCATATATATGAAAAGGTATTTCACCATATAGTGAAAGGGTGACATAATTGCATTTGCCAAGGTTTCTGTTGATAAAAGCTGTGCAACGACATCAACGTGGAAACCTGGACCTGGACCTGGTGCCGTTTCTTTTAAACAATTAAATACATGCACCCTAATCCAGACGTACACGATTTTATTTACAATGTCAATGACCTCATGCTGGTTTCATATTGACACTATCAAATGTGTATATGTAACCAAAATACAATTCAATTCAATAACATTACTTATTTTGTTAAATAAACACAGCCAAATTCACCAAGTGACACACCAACCTTAATTTCACGGCCGAATACGATACAATGTAACATATTTTACCCACCTAAAAATATCGCGCACTGCTATTCGTCGATATTAGTACAAAACAAATAAAAATGAGTATGTTTTGTAAGACAATGTGATCGGTTCGCGGCAAGAAAATGCGGGCTATTTCGACATTATCTCAGGTGGATACAGTGGTTAAGGTTGTTCTTGAGATAGAGGGTGAGTGAGATATAAGCTGTTCAGTCGTAATAAACCCGGTATCGCTATCGGTATCTGCAAAAATGACGGTTGACCGTGTAGCCGCGTAGCCTGATTCTGAGATGTGGGTATGTTCGTGTCGTGTATTACAACATCTTGAACTCAGTATACAACTACAAAAGCTTTATTAATCTTTAGCGGTACTTTCACGATGGCTGCTCGTAGCTTGCTCCCTCCACTGCGCAGGCGCATTCTACTATTGTAGTTAACATTAAGGCCAAGGGGCGGGTGAAAGGGTTACCGTCACCGGCGTACAGGCGACCAGCGACGTGTCGCCGCTACAAGTGACCCCTAGTTCCGGGACGCTGTGCAAGTCCGGCTGTGTGTGAACTGTCAAGATGGAGCTGCAGGCATTACCCCCGTTCGACCCCGACCCCGCGGAAACGGCAGCCAGTCGGTGGGAGCGATATTTAAAGCGATTTGACAACTATGTGGTCGCTAAAGGTATCACCCACGATGCACGAAAGAAGTGTCTGCTTCTACACGTCGCTGGTGAGTACATCTTCGATGTCGCTGACGCACTGACGGACGAAGAACTCACCTATGCAGCACTGAAAACCAAATTAAACGAACATTTTGCCCCGAAGAGAAACGTAGAATACGAAATATTTATGTTCCGCCAAGCATCACAAGAGATTGGCGAGAACATAGATAAATATCACGCACGTTTGAGGCACCTCGCAAAGAGTTGTGAATTCCATGACGCGGACAGGGAAATCAAAAGTCAAATTGTACAGCGTTGTACCTTGTCCAAAGTCAGGGATAAAGGCTTGGCAGAACCTGATGTGACTCTGGACAAATTACTGAAGTTTGGGAGGACACTAGAAGCGACCGAGATGCAAGCTAGGGCGATGTCGTTGGGTCGCGAACAGCCACGTTCACAGACCAGCATCCAAAGCGGCTCGCGTTATCCGGAGCAGGCAGCGTGCAACAAGTTACAGCAACACTTCCGCAAAACCTACAGTGCACACTCAGCTAAAGCTAAAGTAAAACCCAAGGAGCGTGTCGAGACGGGTAAAAACCGCAACAACAAGGTTTGCCCTGGCTGCGGAGGCCATCACCAGGGACGGAGAGAAACTAGCTGCAAGGCTTGGGGAGCTGAGTGTTTTAGCTGTCATTGGCGCAACCACTTCAGCTCAGTGTGCCGGAAAAATCCGTCGGGCCGTTCCAGGAACAACTTCGTGAGAACAGAAGCTGTTGGCGCCAATGAAACGCCCGCCGATTCAGATTCATATAACGCTTCGCTGTATCGCACCGATGCGAAGGGTGTGGGGTGTGTGAAACCATATGTATGCGACGTGGAATTAAACGGTGTGAATACAACTATGGAGGTCGACACTGGAGCGGCATCTACCGTAATCAGTGAAAAACAATGCTCACTGATACGGAGAGGCCACAGGAATCTAGTGCTGAGCAAAGATGGTCTGCCAAAACTGAGGATGTATTCGGGTGCATGTCTCCATCCTACAGGCAGGGTAATGGTAGAGGTGAAACATGACGACCAAGCACGTGAGCTACCGTTACTTGTGGTACCAGGCAATGGTCCCTGTCTGCTAGGCCGTGACTGGCTGGAACTACTCCACTTGAACTGGTCTAGGGTGCATCACTTAGACCAGGAAGAATTCGCCCGTCAGTTCCCGGAGCTCTTCAAAGATGAAATTGGGACACTGCGTGGGGTCGAGGCTAAGTTGCATGTTACAAAGGATGCAACTGTGCGCTGCTTCAAAGCGAGGCCCGTACCCTATGCGTTGCGGGAGAAGGTTGACGCTGAACTCGACAGGCTGTTGGAGGACGGGGTAATTAAACCAGTCGAGTTCTCTGACTACGCTGCGCCAATAGTTCCCGTTCTGCGTGCAAATGGCAGGATCAGGATATGTGGCGACTACAAACTGACTGTCAACAAAGTCGTGTTGGCAGACAAGCATCCAATTCCTAACATTGAGGACTTGTACGCCAAATTAGCAGGCGGCAAGCTGTATTCTCGAATCGACCTGAGAAATGCATATGAACAAATCTTGCTGTCTGAAGAGTCGCAGAAGCTGACAACTGTGACTACTTCGAGAGGTTTGTTCTGTTACACCAGACTGTGTCAAGGTGTGTCTGCAAGCCCTGGAATCTTCCAGCGACTCATGGAGCAACTGCTACAAGGGATTCCGATGACAGCTGTCTATCTAGATGACATCGTATGCACGGGACGCACAGAGGAGGAATCGCGGGCCAACCTGATCACAGTGCTGGGGCGATTACAGACAGCAGGTCTGAGGCTGAAGCTCGACAAATGTGAGTTTCTGCAACCTTCCTGCATCTACCTGGGTCATCGCTTAGATGCGGAAGGAATTCATCCTACCAACGAGAAGGTGCGCGTGATTGCTGACGCACCAGTGCCACGAGACCGGAGTGAGCTGAAAAGCTACCTAGGCATGGTATGCTATTACCACAAGTTCCTCCACAATCTCAGTGCTAAGTTGGCCCCTCTACATCATCTCCTACAGAAGGACGTCGCCTGGTCCTGGGGCCCAGCTCAGCAAGCCGCGTTTGAAGAGTCAAAGAGGTTGCTTCAGTCAACAAAGGTACTTGTTCACTACAAACCGTCGATGCCTCTCCTACTCACGTGCGACTCATCCGCCTACGGAATAGGCGCCGTGCTTTCTCACAGGATGCCAGACGGTACTGACCGACCGATAGCATATGCGTCAAGGTCGCTGTCGAAAGCGGAGAAAAATTACGCACAGCTGGAACGCGAAGGGCTCGCACTAATTTATGGAGTGACCAAATTCCATAAATATGTGTACGGCAGAGTTTTCAGCGTTATCACAGATCATCGACCGTTGTTGGGACTGCTAGGAGAAGACCGAGCAATTTCAGCAATGGCGAGTGCTCGTATTCAAAGATGGGCACTAACCCTGGCCAACTATCAATACCACTTGTGCTTCCGGCCTGGGCGCAAGATTGCTAACGCAGACGGACTTAGCAGACTACCTGTGGACGAGGCTCCAACAGAAGTACCGGTACCGGCTGAGGTGGTGTTGTCAATGACCACGCTGGAGAAATCGCCTGTGACCGCAGCTCAAGTGGCAACGTGGACACGCAGAGATCCACTCCTGGCGGCAGTCGTAAGATTCGTCCAGCAAGGATGGCCAGATTCACCGGGCGAGGAGTATGCGGTGTACTTCCGGCGGAAGGAAGAGTTGTCGGTGCAAGCAGGGTGCCTAATGTGGGGATCGCGAGTGATAATCCCTACTCCAGGGAGAGAGGCTATACTCTCCGAGCTGCACGAGTGCCACCCAGGAATCGTGCGCATGAAAGCGGTCGCACGTAGCTTCGTGTGGTGGCCAGGCATTAACGACGAGATCTTGGCCAAGGTTCGTGCGTGTGAGGTATGCCAGCAACAGAGGAATGCGCCTCATACAGCCCAACTGCACCCATGGGAGTGGCCAGGACAGCCGTGGCATAGAATACATGTAGACTATGCTGGAACTATGGACGGAAAAATGGTGCTTGTCATAGTAGATGCGCACAGCAAATACATCGATGCGCATATCATGAACGCAGCCACTTCCAGCGCGACAATCACGAAGCTGAGGCAGACGTTCGCCACCCATGGTCTGCCTAGCGTTTTGGTCAGTGACAATGCGACATGCTTCAAGAGCAGTGAATTTGAAGAATTCTGTCGACTGAATGGCATACAACACGTTACATCAGCGCCATTCAGACCAGCCAGCAATGGAGCGGCGGAACGCGCAGTTCAGACGGTCAAGGCCGGACTGCGCAAAACGGAAGGCAGAGATATGGAGACGCGGCTGTACCGTTTTCTGCTGCATTACCGTGTTACTCCCCAGACAACAACGGGCCAGGCGCCAGCAGAGCTACTGATGGGACGTAAACCCAAAACCCGCATGCATCTAGTCCAGCCGGACATCAAAGATATAGTGTTGCGAAAGCAAGGCAAAGAATGTGACAGTCACATGTCAAGTACGGACTACACGTTCTATGCTGGCGACGCTGTATGGGCGATGAACTTCGCGGGTACCCCAAAGTGGCAGCCAGGGCTACTGGAAGAGAAAACAGGGCCAGTGTCATACACCGTGAGACTGGCTGACGGACGTGTGTGGAGACGGCACTGCGACCATTTGCGTAAACGTCTACCTGCGGAGACTGAGGGAACGGAGCCTGATCAGTGGCGTCACCTGCAGCAACCCGTTCTGCTACCTCGGCGACCAACAAACCGCACGGCACCAACCGAGGAAAAACGACCAGAGGAGAAACGAACTGTCGATACTAACACCGAAGTGCGCAGTGACAAAGATGGACTCGTTACTCCTGGAGCCGTTAACACTCGTCCAGTGCGTAACCGGAAACCGCCAGACAGACTGATATGTTCGAAATGAACTGCGCCGGTGTAGAACTTGAATGAACATTTAATTATAGTTGTCGTTCTACAAGGAAAGCTATGATAGCATTTAGCTTCTATTAATTTCCATTTACGCTATGTAGCGAGGCAAATTTGCATGCACAATTTATGATAGCTGTAAAATGAGCGGTAACAATTCAAAAACTTGCATAGAGATGTTTAAATCAGTTACGATTTAGTTAGGCCGTTACTGCTGATGTTTCTACTATGATTGCGTATAATGATGCGTAGAACTAAAGGGGGAGGGATGACATATATCCATAGTTGTTAGCGCCGCCTACATGCATAGTGATATAGCAGTTGTCATAGTTACTAGACCCGCCCCTTGGCCTTAATGTTAACTACAATAGTAGAATGCGCCTGCGCAGTGGAGGGAGCAAGCTACGAGCAGCCATCGTGAATGTACCGCTAAAGATTAATAAAGCTTTTGTAGTTGTACACTGAGTTCAAGATGTTGTAATACACGACAGTTCGACAAAGTCAAGACCGAGATGGCGAGAACATGTGATCAGAGCACTACAAAAATAACCGGGACCGCGCCATTTTTACTGTAAATGTGCATTAATGTAGGCATTATGCTTTCACAATGACGGACATGTAATAATACAAAATAAATTGTTAACTATGTGTGAAGTACCAGTCTCGTGTGAATCATACGGCGAGCTGTAGATTATTTTAAACATCCGTTCCGGAATCGTTCTAGCATACGTCGCCATCAGTCAATGTTCCATCGACTCGGCTGTAAATGTACATTAAGGTACATATTATGCCTTCACATTGACTGACATGTTAGATTATATCCATATTTAGCTATGTGTGAGGTTTCGGAGTCATGCGACCTCATCAGCTAATTGAGTATAATTTAAACAAGCATTCCGCAAAACAAGCAAACAAATCCACGTTAGTCGCTGGAGGCGCTGAGACGCAACTACGGTCTCAGCGTATAAGCGCCTCTACCGACTAACGTGGATTTGTGGAGTTGTTTCATTTCCTCGCCTCAAGGCTCAATGAAGATCGAGTAATTTGCCGTTCCTCGCTCTGTCGTTGTCGGGCACTTTTTATGACGTCACAACTTCGCAGTCTCGTGACTCGTAGACGAATGTGTGTTCTGACATTACGCAACACAAGTTAAAGTGGATCATAAAATGTTACGTTGTTAAATAACAAGGTTTGATTTTTATACTATTTGTTAAGTTCGTTCTCGCAATGGGAAACAGTATTTGCAGAAATCTGGCTAGCCCGTTATTATGAAGTGGCGTCACGATCATTTGCGATCACGTCATCCCGAACGTGTATTACGTCATCAAGAACGTCGTAGTGTATTTCTGCTATGGCGTTGTCGCGCTTACATTTTTCCGGTCGTTATATCTTTCCGATTGACGTTTCTGCGCATGTGCGATAAATGTAAAATCATCAATTTGTGTCAGGATACATGGCAAGACTCTTGACTGGGGACAGGACATACGAATGATATTCCACCGATTGATGGCAGATGTAGTTTCCGATTGATAAACAAAAGCGATTGGGGAAGTTTTGTTCCTAATTATATATAAATATATATATATATATATATATATATATATATATATATATATATATATATATATATATATATATATATATATAATATAATATACGTGTTAGTAGTATAGCTACATGGGTATTCTTCATTACTTGTCAAGATCGCCAAAACACAAGGCCTACCCGCCGATAGGCATGGCAATCACCACAATAATCGATTAAAATGCACGATTCCTGTTATTTTTCTCACCAGCAAAGTGTCCCACTGCTTCTGCTTGTAATGGTCCTTCGGAATATGTAACTATAAACACAATTTGGGGAGGTCCGATTATTACAACAACAAAACTCCTATATCTTTTAACATGCAGGGAAAGACTGCCCCCAAGTGCACCAGCTTCGTTTTCGAGCGCGAGACTTACGGTCTGGGTAACATATGCTCTGGGTTTGTGACTGCCAGGGCGACCTTATTACCCCCAGAATAGAGTACAGTCGCTGATTGGCTCTCTGGCCGAATTGGAAATACCAATTTAAATCAATATACCTTTTTTTTTATCACATGACACTATATTACAAATGCTATTACCTCCCCCCTCCCATTAGCACTCAGCCGATTTTGCCGTGACGCCTGTGCCTCCTCAAATATTTGACCTAGATGTTTATAAATATTGCTTGCGCCATTGTGTTTGCTCTAGCGCCTTTATTATTCAATTCTCGCAGTTGCATGTTGTATGCGTGTTGTAGATAATAAAAGTACCTACACAGTGGTGTCAAAACTGTTGTTGTAACTTTAAAATATGTTGACCATTAATTTTCTTGATTGACACTATGACATTTTGAAACCTTTTTGTAAAAGAAATACTTTGTTGCGGTGTAACTTTTTTATACTTGGACATTTACTGCTACAAGTTGGGTTTATTTAACAGAACGTTACATTTTCTACACTCTGGTATATACTTTGTTATAAAATGTTACACATTGTAGCTGTATACGAGGCCCCACTTCCTGGCTGGAGGACATTTTTAAATGTCCTAAAACAGAAACTATTGCTGTTACATTTCGAAAACGCGGTAAATATTTTTGAAAACGGGAATAGCCAAAATAGTCACAATTGAATGTTATATGTCTAGATAGGTGTCGCATTTATTGCATATCTTAATCACTAGATGCATCCACGTAAAACGAATTCAAACGCTGTGATGTATTCGCTGGCCGGCTGTGACCGGGGTGACCATCAATGCCCGACTTGAGTGCTAATCGGTTAAAAATAAAGCCTATACTGAAACATATCACACACAAAATAAACATAAATGACAGTTTACATCTAATTTTAGTGTCTTCTTTATATTATGGATATACATATTTATAACTTAGTTTCGTGATTAAAAGCATATACAATAAAATATTATAAATAATAGTTATTATACAGGTAAACCTTGGAATTAATAATCCAACAGTGGTGACGTCTGACGGCTTCGGGCAATGACACTATACAAGGGTTACATAAGCTAAACGTATGTTTCACTAGATTATAATAACTTCTCGGCGAAGTCACGCAGTCGAGTGAGAGTTAAGCGAGACTACTGCTAACATAATGTACTCATCAACCGACATAACATGTTGGACATGATGGTTTTAGAGCATCTGCTCGCCTACTGCAGGTTTCGTATTATTTCAATAAAATTCGTTCGCAAACATAGTGAGCGATCCATTTGTGCAAAATCTAGGAAGGGCTGTGCTATGAGAGATTCCAGACTGAAAGCGATACGAAGCTGCTTTCCATAAGTGGCACAACCGCATGCAACCTATACTATAGTCATCGGATTCAATCAATGTGACCTCGATGCCGGGTCCTTGGGTGTGAAATCCTCGTAGTCAGGGCTGTTTGCCCTTGCAGCCTAACCATGTACAAGAACTGCATCATTTGGCCAAGTCACACAAGTTTATTGACTTCGCCAATCGCGACTGTTTCACCCGTGAAAACTGCGCAAATACCCGCCACAATTTGAAAACGGGGATGAATGGGAATTCCGACGTCATGACCCTTCCGTGCACGAGCAGTTGAATGGTTTTGTGTATATCCAAATACTTGCTTCTTCTACATCCCTTGGCAAAAAAAACTTTAAATTTTCTATAGAATATTCTATAGGATTTCTGCTTATAGTTTTCTATAGGATTTTCGCCAATAGTTTTCCATAGAAAAATATATAGGAGTCTTTAGAAAACTATAGAAAAATCTATAAAATTATATAGAAAACTTTAGGCCACACAAAATCTATAGAAAATTCTGTAGAATTCTAAAGAAAACTGCAAAATTCTATAGAATTCTATAGAATTCTACAGAATTCTATAGAAATCTATAGAAATCTATAGAAAATCTATAGTTTTCTATAGATTTTTTTTGCCAAGGGATCGCATGCAACACGAGTAGCATATGGCTGAAATTACCCAAAATTATATCACATGCCCGCGGAGGCCGACTACACTCCTCGTGGGCGATTTTGCTGGCTGAGTTTTGCAAAGAGATCTACCAGGGGTACTGTAGGCTGACATAGGGGCTATTAACGTATTCAGCAACAGCGACCCCTGGCGCGCAAGGCTGGATTCACGCAACTGTCCCCTTGATAAGATGACGTCACTGTATGCAATTATTTACATTTGTGGTGACGGCGATAAGCCATACGTTGTAAACGTTTCACAGACATTTCGAAATGTAACAATTTTGCTAGATTAGCATTATCCCTGCACGTGTGGTCCGCATTTATCTCCGTAATCTGGGCATTTTTGAAAGTATCAAAAATGCATGATTTAAATGACAGAATAAACGCGGCGCAGTTGTTACGTTTTTAGCGCTGAAAAAAATGGATTCTAAAATGAATAGTTAGTTAATTAATAGTTAACAATGTGCGCATGAGATGCACGCTATCAACACGTTCACAGACGAGCCGCTATGTAATTGGATCAGTTTAAATAGCTCCATGAAGGCAGCCCCCAGTGCGTGTTAGGGACGTCCCCATTGTTATTTGATGTTAAACGCACGCGTCTGTCTCACGGACTAGAGACTGACGTAGCACTAACAACTAAGACACATGATCAGAATAAAATAAATAAACGGCAGCAGTCGGTAATATATCGCTGTATATGCATCGGTGCGTTGCCAAGGCGACCGATAGACATACGCAATACGTAACATAACGTCACGCGTTCGCGTTTTCCGAAGTAAAACGTAAGCGCTCCCGTCCAACGATTAGCGTACAGCGAAACGGTTCATGTGCCTAGCGTAGACGTGAACGGAAAGATGAAGGCATAACATTGGCCTTTATTCTCTGGAATGCTGATGTTAGCACGGAACAACCGTAGCTTCCTTGTGACGGCTGGTTTGTATCGTGCGAATAGACAAACTGATACCTACGTGAACTCAAGCAAATAGCGTTTTTACCTTTCTGCCGTGACGAACACCACCAAAGAGATACCGCCGGGACATGGATACAATACATAAAATATTTCAATGGGAGTCCGACGAACACGACTCGTCCGATGAAGCCGGAGCAAAAGGTCCAGGGCGGACGCCCCATGGCCGACGGGGCAAGCCTGAAGGTACAAGCAAGCCTGAACAAGGTACAATCAAGCCTGAACAAGGTACAAGCAAGCCTGAACAAGGTACAACGAAACCGCCGACGAAGGACGACTCACCAGCCACGCGGAAGCGGAGACATTCGGCGGCAAATAAAGCACAGGAGCAGAAGCCGACGGAGGAGAATAATAAGAAGGCGAAACAGTCGGAAGACCCCGCGACCCAGGACACGATGACGGGCATGCCGGGAATGGACAGAGTCAACGCCGTGATGGAGACAGTTCAGCTGCCTGCGGACGTCGAGAAACTCCGGGAACCGATCCAGAAGCTGTTTGACTGGGACGAAGGAGGGGACTTCAGCTCCCCGTCAGAGGAGGACGGCACGGTGACGGACTGGAGCGGCTGGCTGCCGGCGGCGTTTCGCAGGAAGAAACCTGTCCATGTGAGTGGCTTTCGCTTAACTGTTTGCGGTGCGGTGCGGTGCGGTGCGGTGCGGTGCGGTGCGGTGCGGTGCGGTGCGGTGCGGTGCGGTGCGGTGCGGTGCGGTGCGGTGCGGTGCGGTGCGGTGCGGTGCGGTGCGGTGCGGTGCGGTGCGGTGCGGTGCGGTGCGGTGCGGTGCGGTGCGGTGCGGTGCGGTGCGGTGCGGTGCGGTGCGGTGCGGTGCGGTGCGGTGCGGTGCGGTGCGGTGCGGTGCGGTGCGGTGCGGTGCGGTGCGGTGCGGTGCGGTGCGGTGCGGTGCGGTGCGGTGCGGTGCGGTGCGGTGCGGTGCGGTGCGGTGCGGTGCGGTGCTGTGCAATGCAACACAAATTTTATTGTCCCGGAAGGTTTCATAATATAACAGTAAAATACATAAAATATTTTTTTTACGAATATCTTAAAATAAATATTTACGAAGTTGTTTGTACAGTACACAATGTTAAATTAGTAGCACAATGTCACGTATTCCTATGCCTTCCTTTCATTAGAATTATGTTTCATCAACCAGCAATTAATCAGTAATGTCATATCGAAAACATTCCCTTTCGCGTAATAAGTTTGAAAAATTATTAAAATTATACCGCGGCTCCGTGATCATCAAATAATGGTCACGTGTCCTCTAGATGATATGTTCTTATGTTATGGCAATGTGGTTTAAAGCGTTTCAGCTCCCCTTTATTTAATTCCCGCTTCAACCTGACTAGCACTCACGAAAGATCGATCAGATCGAGGTAGAGGTACACCGGAAGTCGTCACTAAGCACATACGTCAGCATCGACCCCCGCCACTCATGCCCCAGCCAGTGTCACGTGGTGTAGGTCATGTATGTGTGTATGTGTTGTAGACGAAGGCGGGGAAGCCGAAGGAGAAGCCGAAGGAGAAGCCGAAGGAGAAGCCGAAGGAGAAGGAGAAACCCGAGAAACCACCCTTGCGGAGGAAGCCAACGAAGATACTTAAGGAGCCGACGAAGCCGCCGCCATTCGACGATAAGGGGCGGCAGAGCTTGCCGTCTGCGTTCGACTGGCCGTCCATGAAGTCGGGGTCGGTGTCGACCAAAGGCGCCCTGTCTTACCGCGGTGACGATCTCTCGCAGGGCAGAGGCTCCATGGACGAGGCCACTGACAAAGGGTCGGTGGATGGCGCCGACGGCGAGCAGGAGCAGGAAGAAGAGCAGGAGGAAGAGCAGGAGGAAGAGCAGGAGGAAGAGAAGGAGGTATTGGTAGTTGTGGTGGTTGTGGTAGGCCCCTCCTGGGGAGTATGGTGGTGGTGGTTGTGGCGGTGGTTGTGGTTGTGGTTGTGGCGATGGTGGTGGTGGTAACGTGGTTGTGATAGTGATGGTTGTGGTGGTGGTGGTAGAAGTAGTAGTAGTAGTAGTAGTAGTAATAGTAGTAGTAGTAGTAGCAGTAGCAGCAGCAGCAGCAGCAGCAGCAGCAGCAGCAGCAGCAGC
>OZ024864.1:12847996-12860496 GCA_964017155.1 Oasisia sp. SBJ-2009 | reverse complement strand
AGCTATGAGTTCGAGGCGCCTATCGATTAACGATGCATAATTATTATGTATGTAGTTTAGCTTTAAGATTCTATAACATGCCGATATCGCGCTTGCTAAGTGCAATTAATGTAAACACATTCGTGCACGCACGCACGAACACATTAACACGCACGCACGCACGCACGCACGCGTGCCTTCACCCACATATGCACACGCACATGTTATTGTAAGATTATGTCGTCTGCATTTACTTGATTGTAGCAGTATGGTGTTATACAGTTATGTAAATGCTTGACAGTTATAACAAAACCCAATGTAACACATATCATTATTTTGGAAGAGGAATTTACTCGTGATGTAAGCATAACGTCGGTCTGTAAACAATGCTCATATACTTAATTGTAGTAATTCACACTATAACTATGCTGAAAAGTCTACATGAAACAAGAAAGTAAAAGAACAGTTTCATACTTCACTTCTTCAAACGTCCGTTAATGGGGTCAGTTACTACTGTAGTGCACCCCAGAAGAGAAATAACTCTTCAGATGCACAAACGCACGCATACCTACGCAATTTCAGTGTCATAAGCGTTTCGAGTTATTATTTCATTATAATGTTTTTCTCTGTAGTGTGTGTGTGTGTGTGTGTGTGTGTGTGTGTGTGTGTGTGTGTGTGTGTGTGTGTGTGTGTGTGTGTGTGTGTGTGTGTGTGTGTGTGTGTGTGTGTGTGTGTGTGTGTGTGTGTGTGTGTGTGTGTGTGTGTGGTGTGTGTGTGTGCGTAATCACTGCGTATGTATGCATGTATGTATGTAAGTGTTTATGCATGTATGTATATATATATGTATGCATGTATATATGTATGTATGTATATATGCATGCATGCATGCGTGTATGTATGTATGCATGTATGTATGTATGCATTTATGTATGTATGTTTGCATGTATGTATGCATGTATGTATGTATGTATGTATGTATGTATGTATCTGTATCATTACCAAGATAAGCCTCAATGAGATTCCAACTATAGATGAGATGGCTAGAGCAATCGCCGGCCTGAAAGATGGCAAAGCACCTGGAGGAGATGGAATTCCTGCAGAAGTATGGAAGGACGGAGGAGACAATCTGTTCAACAAACTGCACCAACTAATCACCAATGCCTGGGACGTGGATTCTGTACCACAAGCACGGAAGGATGCCAACATCGTAGCCATCTACAAGAAAAGTGATCGAACAGACATGTATTTGTCGACTTCAGTAAGGCGTTCGATACAGTTGGGAGGACCGTACTATGGCAGCTACTGAGGAAGTATGGCTGCCCAGAGAAGTTCACAACAATGATCGCGGCTCTACATACCGGAATGATGGCGAATATTAGTGTTGGAGGGGAAGGCTCGGAATCGTTCAGTGTCACAAATGGGGTCAAACAAGGTTGTGTACTGCCCCACACGCTTTTCTCCATCTTCCTATCAGCAATGCTCGACGAGGCTTTCCGAGACATGGGGGATAGCGTCTACACACAGTCCAGACAGAGCGCTGACCTATTCAACGTCGCACACTTCAGAGCGAAGACCAAGACTACTTGGATACTGATGAGAGAGCTGCTACTTATGACAGTGCTCTGGTTGCCCACTCTGCTGAAGGGATGCACAAAATAGTGGATGCTTTCTCCGATGCGTCAAAGCAATTCAGCCTGAAGATTAACATCAAGAAGACCGAGGTTCTCTACCAACCAAACTCTACAAGAACCCGAGAGGAGGATATCATGGTTGATGGAAACAAGCTGAACTATGTTCTGGAATTCACCTACCTCGGAAGCACTATATCAAGTAATGGATGCATTGAGGTGAGGATAGCCAAGGCTAGTGCATCCTTTGGCCGACTACGCCAGAGACTCTGGAACGACCACCATGTGTCCATGCGGGTTAAAGGCACGATATACCATGCAATCGACTAATGACATCACTCTCACAGCAGAGAGATAAATGGAGAGCAACAGTCAAGTTATGGAAGCAGTCTTTTTCGCATCGCTACCGACAGCATGATGATGATGTATGCTTGCTTACTTCTTTGTTCTCTTATTCGTTCGTTTGTTTGTTTTGTTTGTGTTGTGCCGACATATCTCATTCAGTTTCTGTGTAAATCGGGATGAAACTACAATAAACCTCAGAACGGCTGTTTTCGTTGCCAGTCTACAAGACGCGGAACACTTCAACAATATTGGTTTTAATATGTTGTACTGGCTTCCGTCATCGACGCATGCGCACTGTTTGCAATGCTAATGTGAACACAAGAGTCTCGGATGTTGCGTGTAACCAACCAACGAATCACACACATTCGCGACACAAACGTATTGTGACTCTCTGCACCATGTAGCAGCCAATGATTGTGAGAATGTTTTGTTCTACTGGAATATTCTGAGGTAGGGATGCGCAACATTTCCGTTCTGATATTTTGCGTACAACACCAAAAACTCACGCCCATTGTAGAGCCAGACAAACGCACCCGCTACGACCAGATGCGATTCATTCAGACTGCCGTAACGAATCGGGTAGCGTCGGGTCGTAACATGTATGCATTCCTCTGACGAGATGTTCGTCGGATTAGATCAAAAACAATACGACCGCGCTGGAAAATCGTTACTCGTGCCGAGTACACACGAATTAGCATCCGTCAAAACTCGCACAACTCACGACAGTCTGGTTGAATCGCGTCGGCTCGAAACCTGTCTTTTACGTAGGGCAGTTGCACACGTTAGTGATGCGGTGACGTGTAATTGACTATTGGTTTCATCTAACTGACAATCACGAAGTCTGAAGACGTGTAGGAAGCGTTACGTCACATCCTGCCGGGCGATGAATGTCGAGTGGAAAGGGCGATGACGTCACATGTGTACAACACCTCCTGACATCGCACCTGTAGTAGCGATGGCGTTACTGAAGCTACTACTACAAATTACCTATCCGCGTCGTGGTTTCGCGTATCAGTTGCTGTTTCTCTTGCGAAACCATTTCATTGGCAACCACCACTTCCGTCGCTGTATCGCGTCACTGGACGGCGGCGTCGACTTCTCCTCGAATTGTGGCTTACTTGGCGACACGGTAACCACCGACGGAATTAGCGACGTCGGCGACGGAGATACACCCAAGTGTCTGCTCGAGGTATCAATCGAGGGCATGGACGAGTCTCCACGCGACGACCCAAGCGACCGTCCGCCGGACGACTTCCCACTCGGGCGTCCTCGGGACGACTTCCCACTCGGGCGGCCTCGGGACGATTTCCCACTCGGGCGGCCTCGGGACGATTTCCCACTCGGGCGGCCTCGGGACGATTTCCCACTCGAGCGTTCACGCGAAGACTTCCCACGCGATCGTCCGCTTGACGACTTCCCACGCGATCGTCCGCTTGACGACTTCCCACGCGAGCGTCCGTGGGACGTCCCACGTGACCGTCCGCGCGACGACGACCCAACTGAGTGTCCGCGCGACGACGTCTGAAGTGACGTTGCCGACGACGAGGCCGACACTTCCGTCGAGTCGGCGTCGGTCGACCCGGAGGACTCGTCCGACGACTCGGTCTCCTCCTCCGTCACCACGCTCGACGGCGGTCGCTGCGGCGGCAACTTCTCTGCCCAGTCGTGCAGCGTCGTCAGACTGATTTTCGTCGGAAGTAGCTCAACGTCCAACACTGTGTCCCGTTTGCCCAAGCTCCCCTTCCCGCAGCTGCCTTTCCCCGACCCTCGTCGCTCGCCGCTTTGATCTCCGACCCCGTTGCCGAAGCACCGAATCCAGTCAACGTTTTCGTCGTCATCCGAGTCGGAGTCGGACCCAACGTCTGAGTCCCAGTCGAAGAGAGCGACAAACCATGCGTACCAGCTGACGTCGTCGGCAGGAGGCGGTGGCAGTGGCGGTGGCGGGGGCGGCTGCTCCGGCGGTTCCGGCTCCATGCTCGCTCGCTGAGCGGCACCTACCGCCGGCCGTCACGCGCCACGAATAAAACAACCAACGATGACGTCATTTCCGTTCTGCACAAATGCCTTTATGACATACCGCGCGCTGGTGTTCTCGGTAGATGCGAGTTTGCGCTGACCGTGTGAGTGAATGAGTGTGTGTGTGTGTGTGTGTGTGTGTGTGTGTGTGTGTGTGCGTGCGTGCGTGCGTGTGTGTGGTGTGTGTGTGTGTGTGTGTGTGTGTGTGTGTGTGTGTGCGTAATCTCTCTCTCTCTCTCTCTCTCGTTCTCTCTCTCTCTCTCTCTCCAAGCTCTACAACACAGCGATAAGATCATACGTCAACGCCAGAAGGCGACACGTGTTCTGTTGTCCCGCGGGATCATCCCGACTGTATAGTTGTGCCCGTCCTGGCACGCCGTCTGGCAGAAGTTGCACCGTCCACTGCGACATCTCCGTGGCGACATCTCCGTGCTTGTCCACTATAGTCGCAGCAGTTGCCCGGTGACGACGCGCCTGTGGACTGGCTCGCCCTCTTGCGGGCCTTAGGCGAGTCGAACAGATCTGTGAGCGATAACTGTGACCGTCTGTCCCAGTCCAATGACGTGAGCTCCTTCGCGCGGTCGCCCTATCTCGCTGACGTCACTTCTTCCCGTTACTACATCTGCCTGCGGCGTTGTGTTGTTGGTTTGCGCGTGTACGCGCTCCTGCCCCAGTCTCTCGTCCAGGCCGACGACTTCCGGCCTAAGACTGTCTGTACTGACAGCGTCTAGTGGTGGCTTCTGGCCGTCAACTTCCGGCCTAAGACTGTCTGTACTGACGGCGGCTATTGGTGGCTTCTGGCCATCAACTTCCGGCCTAAGACATTCTGTCCTGACGGCGTCTAGTTGAGAATTCTGGCCGTCGACTTCCGGGTTAAAGTTGTCTGTACTGACAGCGTCTAAACGTTGCTTCTGGCCACCGATTTCCGGTCTACGACTCTCTGTTCTGACGGCGTCTAGTGGTGGTTTCTGGCCGTCGAATTCCGGCCTACGAAGGTCTGTTCTGAGGGCGACTATTGATGGCTTCTTCGGACGGCGTCCTACTGGAGTTCGTTTGTGCCTATCGACGGCCGAACTCTGCTCCTTTGAACGATGTTCGTTTGCCGTGGCTTTGCCGTTTCCTTCCCCGGTCGAGTCGCGGCACGTTTTCCCCGCCGAGTCGGCCTCCCGGCGCTTCGCAATCGTTCTCGAACTGCTCGACGTGTCCAGCGTCAGGCGGTTGATGACGTCAGCATTGCGGAATGCCAACCATCGCTTCCGGTGCTGCGAGATGGTCTCGCGCGACTTCCGCTCGGCGGAGCACGGCGATGCATGACTGGAGTCGCCGACAGCGCCGCACGACACGTCTCGTGTGCTCTGACGCCGACTGGGACTGGAGGACGGCACGCGTGGGTGGCCGAGACACGACTCGCGCGTCGTGTGGCGATGTCTCCAGGTGGACGCGGCACTCAGACTGCGGATGTTCGCCTCAAGTCGCATCAGGCGACGTTTCTCCAGCAACATCGCCACCTCCAGCTCAGCTGTCGTCAACGTGCGCATGAACTCCGCCGAACGTTCCCGGTCGAGTCTCCCGGCACTCATCCGCTTCGTCGGGTTTTCAACGGCAGTTTCTTCTCGTTTGTTGGCGGGTCGTTTCGCCGGGTTGTCGTCGGGGCATGTCGTCGGGGTAAGGGAGGGGGCGTCCTCCTCCGAGTCAGAGTCGACGTCCCAGTTGAACAGGTCGACGAGCCAGTCGTAGCAGCGTGACGCGGCGGTGATAGCGACAGCGGCCATGTTGTCGTGGCCGTTGGTGCGTGTCGCGGTGTGTCCCCGAGTGGGTGGTCAAGGCAACGCCGACTGCGCTACATCGTCCGGGGCCCGACTCGACGGCGGCGACGGCGACCGACAAAGGTGTGCATTCCGCGCGCACGATCGGCGTTGTACTTCCGGATCTCGACAATTGACACGTCGTGACGTCGCGCGTTGCCGATTACGCGGCGTGTGACGTCACTTCCGCAAGTTTTCGTCGGCCGAGCGAAGTACGGAACGCGTTGTCCCGTTGATGGGGTGAATGTCTTTTGCGTGCTCTTGTGTGTTATGGAGCGGAGACAGACAGGCGGGTGGATGGACTGATATATGGACAGGCAGAGAGGGAAACTCTCAGCGAGGTTGACAGATTGAGAGAAAGATAGGGGAGGGAGAAAGAGAGAGAAAGAGATAGGGAGAGAGGGAGAAAGCGAGAGACAAAGACAGGTTCAGCAGGCAGGCAGGCAGGCAGGCAGGCAGGCAGGCAGGCAGGCAGGCAGGCAGGCAGGCAGGCAGGCAGGCAGGCAGGCAGGCAGGCAGGCAGGCAGGCAGGCAGGCAGGCAGGCAGGCAGGCAGGCAGGCAGGCAGGCAGGCAGGCAGGCAGGCAGGCAGGCAGGCAGGCAGGCAGGCAGGCAGGCAGGCAGGCAGGCAGGCAGGCAGGCAGGCAGGCAGGCAGGCAGGCAGGCAGGCAGGCAGGCAGGCAGGCAGGCAGGCAGGCAGGCAGGCAGGCAGGCAGGCAGGCAGGCAGGCAGGCAGGCAGGCAGGCAGGCAGGCAGGCAGTTTGATTTTACACAAGACGAACCAAAGCGTAGAAATACGGAAGGAAACGTTACTGAAACTTGTTTTTTGAGAGTTACCTATTCGAGTTAATAAATGGTGTTATTTAAAATAATTGCAAGTTAACATAATAATACATTCCACATATAATCCTTGCATGATGTATTTATTTACAGCATCTGTGTTCTCCTTTCCCTAGTTCTACGTTTTACAGGGCCGAGAGTCTATATAATTAAATACTGTTAGCTCTTTCTTTCCGTAGGGCATTGTCCATAGCCGCTTCGATCATCTAGTTCTGATTTACTTTGTGTCCCTAAAGTCAATACTACTATTGGGACAAGGGTTTTTGTTGTGGGTGAGCCTACTCTTTGGAATATGCTTCCTTCTGTTGTTAAATCAGTTGAAACTATTGCTAGATTTCTCAGTCATTTAAAGAAGACATATCTTTACAACCTTGCCTATCCACCATAGCTCCATCGCGTATCAATGAATCTGAAAACAATTGGAATTGTTTATTGACTCTGTGATCGATTAACTTATTTCTTTTAATGTGCTTCTGAACTTGGTTTCTAAGAATTTAGGAGCAACATAATATACCTAATTATAATAATTATAATGTCAATTTTATATCGCCGGTATCCGTCACGTGGTGGCGCTCATGGCGCTTTTCCATTACATTACAAGGACACCCTGTTGCCCGGAAACCCAGACAAAATCTGTGTCTCACCGCTGTTCGTAACGGTAACGGCAATGGCAAGTAAAATTCAGCTTTTTCTTGCACATCGTTTAGACGAACAAATTGTAGGCGTTGTTTACGTATATGACCGTATCAAGCCAAGCCGTTTTCACTGGGTTCATGTCATGATCATTCTGTCAACTGATCAAATGAGCTCCGTGTCCGCTATAGCAACCCAGTGATAACAGCATTGGCCATAGCCAAATGTTTCTGCCAAGGAATAGCCTCGATTACCCAGGCTCCGTGAGGTGGCAGCACCTTTAGCCCCTCACATCCGCCTGGTAAATTCATGCTCTGTCAATGTTGCCAACAGGGCGGTCTTACACAATAATAGGGCAGAGACGCTGATTAGTTCCGAGGCCAGCTATGATATTTAATTAAATAATGATATGATTTTTTAAAAAGATAATAGTATTTAAAATATTAACGTTATATTCACACCAAAAATAAACAAATACAAATTTGCAGTTGTTTATGAAACAAGAATTAGGGCAGGATTATACTTGATTACCCAAACTCCGTGGTGTGGCAAAATTTGTTTAGCCCCCTCACACGGATGACATTCAAAAGCCGGCAAAAGTCATCAGATTGTCTTCTCGGCGAAGCTACGCAGCCGAGTGAGAATCCATGAAGCGAAGCCAGCAAAGGAAGGGCTGATACGAAGCCAGTGAAAATGGTGTCGCACCGTTTGGTGTGATATGGACATTATACGGTATTTAATGAGTGTCTGCAATTTCCTCGATCCAGGCACCTTTCCTTATCCTGATCGGGTCATGCCATCTACTTGATTGTTCAACAGTAGGCATAACACCGTGGCTTGATGCGGAGGGGAGATAGGTGACAATATGACAATGCTTACAGACACTATCTATTGAAAACACCCTTGCATAATGCTGCATGACATGCGTACAACACTTAATGATTTTTCCATATTGTCACTACCGCCCAAGGCAACACAAATCAACAACAACAATGTCTGCAGAGATCCAACCGAGCGACTCGCTAGCCGTAAAACAAATTGCTAAATTATGAAAGGACACCTGCAGCCAGGGTCAGAGAGTGCATGTAACAATACATTAATATTACACAAACAAGCATTTCATCCGAATACACGACCAGCGCAGCCGGGACGGATTGAACTAAAACACATTCGTTGTTCGATTTGTAGAGGATAATGGTCGAATGCTGCAGGTTTTACCGACTCCAGAATTTCTCAGATATCGATACAATTGTTACACATGGTGGATACTGATTCAGTGAAATGTATGTGATGAGCCGTGTGGAACAAAATGGAGAGAAACCATTGGTTCAATTAGATGCACACGCACAGGAATATATATATATATATATATATATATATATATTATATCCATGTATGTACGTATTCTTTATTACATATATGTACATATAATATATATGCAAATATATATATATATATATATATATATATATATATATATATATATATATATATATATATATATATATATATATATATATATATATACATACATATGTAATAACATGGAGGCACGCTCACTTACTCATTCACACACATACGCACGCACGCACACACACACACACACACACACACACACACACACACACACACACACACACACACACACACACACACACACACACACACACACACACACACACACACACACAGACAGACACACGCGCACGCGCACGCGCACGCGCACGCGCACGCGCACGCGCACGCGCACGCGCACGCGCACGCGCACGCGCACGCGCACGCGCACGCGCACGCGCACGCGCACGCGCACGCGCACGCGCACGCGCACGCACACGCACACGCACACGCACACGCACACGCACACGCACACGCACACGCACACGCACACGCACACGCACACGCACACGCACACGCACACGCACACGCACACGCACACGCACACGCACACGCACACGCACACGCACACGCACACGCACACGCACACGCACACGCACACGCACACGCACACGCACACGCACACGCACACGCACACGCACACGCACACGCACACGCACACGCACACGCACACGCACACGCACACGCACACGCACACGCACACGCACACGCACACGCACACGCACACGCACACGCACACGCACACGCACACGCACACGCACACGCACACGCACACGCACACGCACACGCACACGCACACGCACACGCACACGCACACGCACACGCACACGCACACGCACACGCACACGCACACGCACACGCACACGCACACGCACACGCACACGCACACGCACACGCACACGCACACGCACACGCACACGCACACGCACACGCACACGCACACGCACACGCACACGCACACGCACACGCACACGCACACGCACACGCACACGCACACGCACACGCACGCGCGGGATTTCCTATACTTAATCACAGCAACGTGTGTCGTCGGGGAATTGCTCTGATATGAAGGAATAGTATTGATCGCTGTGCTGCTCAGGCATCCGCAGCATATGGCGAATGCCGTACGTCTGGTCTGGCTGGTAACGCTAACCTACATCATACACGAGTACACACATGTACCACACGTTGCAATGCGCTAGCAGCATGCGTTTATCGTACTACAGCCAAGCTGAGCATCCACGAATAGCGACCGCTTGTAAATAGCTACGTTGCCTCGCCAACTTCCGAGGCGCATGTTCGATATCACAGCTGTAGCTACCCGGTTATATACGTCTCTCCACCCGGGGCTGGCTGGGCAGCACGGCCCGCATGGCCCGGCCGACATATTAAAAACTCGGGCGGCAAGTTGCTGCTAGTCACCAGGCAACACCTGTGTGTTCTGCCCGGGTAACGTTGCCGAGTTTCAACTGATGTCGGCCACAGCGATATATATCGCCCGGCCGCAGTGGTGAAGGCGCCCGAAATACACACGAACTGCACCACGTCCCGGTGTATTATCGTTCACGGGTGAGTCACCGGATTTACTTCTGCGCGAGTAGGAACTGCGTCTTGCACGGGGAATAACATCGACTCCATCGGACACCACAAGCCGGGGAGTCTCTGTGATTTTTGCAAGCGTTTCGGACGGTGGAATTAGCGGAACTGTTCGCAATGGCCGGAGAGAAGAAACCGAAGAGAGCGACCGGGATTTGGCGATGCTTTCGAGTCCCCTACAAACTGCTGTCGTCGCATGTCGGACTGATAGCGATCTTATTGGCGTACTCGTTCGCCGGAGCCGCCATGTTCCAGGCGATCGAGGGTCGCCATGAAAAACAGGAGAAACTGGACATTCTCGAGATGAGGAGAGGCGTCATTCAGAAGTTGTGGAACAGCAGCGTCAAGGTAAAGGTGGACCCGGTGAAGTTCTCGAAGGAAGCTCGTCGAAAGTCAGCTGAAACTCTACGAGGGACAACTGTACGAGGCGTTCGGCCAGGGCATCACGACAGACGCTGAGGTGGAAGTGTGGGACTTCTGGCAGTCCCTGTTCTACTGCGCCACAGTCTACACGACTATAGGTAAACTACTTGTTTAATTTTCTTCTTCAGCGTGATGCTAGAGGGCACGCACATGGTTCCCGTTTCCGGTCCGTTTCGAGCGATATTTAACGAGACCACACACAACTGATCCCCATCTCGTTGCCCGTAATCGTGTTAAAAGTCAAAACTACAATTTGAAATAAACACTTATCTACATCACAGTTATCACCTTTTAGGTGAGTTTTTGTTTGGGGAAAACCTATAAACGTACAACGGAGGTATGTAATTTGGCAGTTGCGTTCGTATACGAATGAATACGTCGCGCGTTCGAGTCGTTGAGGACCTGATCATGTAAGGTAATGGCAAAACAAAGTAACAACGATACGACAGCAAATGAGACTTGCGTGTCCTATTGTGTGTTCCATCAGTCATGCGATCGTTTGACAACGAATCATATCATGCAGTTAAAATACAGTTAATGTGACTCTTTCTGGCATTAGAATATTGTTGACTTAAGGCAATGATGAAACATTCATATAAATTAATTGTTTGCAACAGTTATGTAAGTTATTTTACATTTTAAATCATTGATCTGTTACATGCGCAAACACCCTCCTGTCGCGACACCCTCTTTACAATAATTACTCAACGCGTTATATCCCGCCCCCTTTATCAAATGGGACCAATCGTTGTAATTATTTTATGAAACAGTTCTAAATTCACCTGTGGCAAACGTCTCCACATTTGGAACTGAATTGCTATACTGCAATTATAATAAAATATAAATTATTTATATATTGCCGGTGAAAGCGTACCTTTTCTAGCTAACATTCACCTCTATAAAAATGTATGTTTACATGGTATTTAATTTCAAATCGTTATATCGTAGTTTACCTGGCGACGACCTGTGCTGGGCGTGTCACATTTATAACCAAGACGTTTTTGTTGTAATATATTTTCTAAGAAAAGGTTCGACTTCAGGCTGGAAGTTGCCTAACCGCAATCGCGAATGCAGCACGTGTCTTCTATGCATCGTCCATGCGCCGGGGGCGATGGTGAATATGCCAGTCTCTGTATACTCTGGTACATCTCGATGGTGGGAAATAGCGTATTTTATTTTTCTACACACATATTATTGAATGACTACTGGAAAAATACGTAGATACGGAACAAATGGGACATACGCCAGCTACTGACCTGTTGCATCGATGTCTGACCAGACCTTTTCGTATTAATAATAATCACCATCGTCGTCGTCGTCGTCGTCGTCGTCGTCTTCATCGTCGTCTTCGTCGTCGTCGTCGTCTTCGTCGTCGTCGTCGTCGTCGTCGTCGTCGTCGTCGTCGTCGTCGTCGTCGTCGTCGTCGTCGTCGTCGTCGTCGTCGTCGTCGTCGTCGTCGTCGTCGTCGTCGTCGTCGTCGTCGTCGTCGTCGTCGTCGTCGTCGTCGTCGTCGTCGTCGTCGTCGTCGTCGTCGTCGTCGTCGTCGTCGTCGTCGTCGTCGTCGTCGTCGTCGTCGTCGTCGTCGTCGTCGTCGTCGTCGTCGTCGTCGTCGTCGTCGTCGTCGTCGTCGTCGTCGTCGTCGTCGTCGTCGTCGTCGTCGTCGTCGTCGTCGTCGTCGTCGTCGTCGTCGTCGTCGTCGTCGTCGTCGTCGTCGTCGTCGTCGTCGTCGTCGTCGTCGTCGTCGTCGTCGTCGTCGTCGTCGTCGTCGTCGTCGTCGTCGTCGTCGTCGTCGTCGTCGTCGTCGTCGTCGTCGTCGTCGTCGTCGTCGTCGTCGTCGTCAT
>OZ024864.1:12785496-12842996 GCA_964017155.1 Oasisia sp. SBJ-2009 | reverse complement strand
GCTTCCATTCCAAGAGAATCGCATTGGCTGCGAGTGCGTCGACACTGGCTCGTGAGTGGCGAGCGCCTCAGAGTCGTTGTACAAACAGGACCCGACCGGAAGAAACATATCTGGAGCAACGGTCAACGACCAGTCCTAATCAGGAGGCATTGCTTTGTCTGAATATACATAACTGGGCTAGATGTCAACGGTCAATATTAATTAAGAGACACCGCTTTGTCGACGGTGCATTTGGGACACATCTGCTGACGTCACTTCCGGCGCCATGGATATCGAGAAGGCGGAACTTGGATCGTCTCCGTCGGCGAGTCCGATGCTGGACGTGCGGCCGGTGGCCGCCGTGGAGCAACCGACCTGCTGCGCCAGGGTAAAGCGGGCAGCGATGTCCGTGTACTCGCTGACGGCGTCTCACCTCGGTCTCGCCGCCATCATGGCCGTGTACACGTTCGGCGGCGCGTTCGTCTTCTCGCGCATCGAAGGTCCGCACGAGACCCGGAAGCGGCTGGCGGTGACGGCGGCGCGAGAGCGCATCGCCGAGACCGCCGGAAACGTCAGCGGTGCATTGTGGGTAGCGAACGAGACGGCGTTCGCGGAGACGCTGCGCGCGCAGATGGAGGCGTACGAGGCGACGGTGAGGGAGTCGTACGACGGCGGAGTCGGAGCGAGCACCGACGAGGTCGTCTGGGACTACTGGGGCGCTATGTTCTTCTGTGTCACCACCTACACGACGATAGGTAAGACTGTGAGCACACACGACGATAGGTCAGACTGTGAACGCACACGACGATAGGTAAGACTGTGAACACACACGATGATAGGTAAGACTGTGAGCACACACGACGACAGGTAAGACTGTGGACACAGACATGATAGGCAAGACTGTGAACACACAGATGATAAGTAAGACTGTGAACACACACGACGATAGGTAAGACTGTGAACACATACGACGATAGGTAAGACAGTGAACACACACGACGATAGGTAAGACATTGAACACACACGACGATAGGTAAGACAGTGAACACACACGACGATAGGTAAGACTGTGAACACACACGACGATAGGTAAGACGGTGAACATGGACGATGTTAGATGCAAAGACACATGATGGTGGGTAAGATTGCAAATAGACACGACGATAGGTAAGGTTGCTCACACACGACGGTAGTTAACATTGCAAGCATACAAGAAGATAGATAAGGTTGAAAAAATACTCGACGATATATCAGGGAGACGAAATCGGGTTGTGTCAATAGACACTCTCTGTTGCAATGCAGTGTCACGGTTCTCGCGGTGCATGTCGGTTCCGTTGATTCTTCAACACTTGTACACAAGCGACCTTACTCTGAATATCACCTCTAGCAATGCCTACGAAGTAATTCGTATACTTGGTTGAAGTAGCGTGCGTGCGTGCGTGCGTGTCCGGCACAGGTCGCCTCTGTGCTCCTTCGAGGTAACTCGCGACATGGGATCGAATGCTCTATCTAGAATGCACAATTTACAGTCAGTCAGTCAGTCAGTCAGTCAGTCAGTCAGTCAGTCAGTCAGTCAGTCAGTCAGTCAGTCAGTCAGTCAGTCAGTCAGTCAGTCAGTCAGTCAGTCAGTCAGTCAGTCAGTCAGTCAGTCAGTCAGTCAGTCAGTCAGTCAGTCAGTCAGTCAGTCAGTCAGTCAGTCAGTCAGTCAGTCAGTCAGTCAGTCAGTCAGTCAGTCAGTCAGTCAGTCAGTCAGTCAGTCAGTCAGTCAGTCAGTCAGTCAGTCAGTCAGTCAGTCAGTCAGTCAGTCAGTCAGTCAGTCAGTCAGTCAGTCAGTCAGTCAGTCAGTCAGTCAGTCAGTCAGTCAGTCAGTCAGTCAGTCAGTCAGTCAGTCAGTCAGTCAGTCAGTCAGTCAGTCAGTCAGTCAGTCAGTCAGTCAGTCAGTCAGTCAGTCAGTCAGTCAGTCAGTCAGTCAGTCAGTCAGTCAGTCAGTCAGTCAGTCAGTCAGTCAGTCAGTCAGTCAGTCAGTCAGTCAGTCAGTCAGTCAGTCAGTCAGTCAGTCAGTCAGTCAGTCAGTCAGTCAGTCAGTCAGTCAGTCAGTCAGTCAGTCAGTCAGTCAGTCAGTCAGTCAGTCAGTCAGTCAGTCAGTCAGTCAGTCAGTCAGTCAGTCAGTCAGTCAGTCAGTCAGTCAGTCAGTCAGTCAGTCAGTCAGTCAGTCAGTCAGTCAGTCAGTCAGTCAGTCAGTCAGTCAGTCAGTCAGTCAGTCAGTCAGCCAGCCAGCCAGCCAGCCAGCCAGCCAGCCAGCCAGCCAGCCAGCCAGCCAGCCAGGCAGCCAGGCAGCCAGGCAGCCAGCCAGCCAGCCAGCCAGCCAGCCAGGCAGCCAGGCAGCCAGCCAGCCAGCCAGCCAGGCAGCCAGCCAGCCAGCCAGCCAGCCAGCCAGCCAGGCAGCCAGGCAACCAGGCAACCAGGCAACCAGGCAGCCAGGCAGCCAGCCAGCCAGCCAGCCAGGCAGCCAGCCAGCCAGCCAGCCAGGCAGCCAGGCAGCCATGCAGCCAGCCAGCCAGCCAGCCAGCCAGCCAGCCAGGCAGCCAGGCAGCCAGCCAGCCAGCCAGGCAGCCAGCCAGCCCGCCAGCCAGCCAGCCAGCCAGCCAGTATTGAAATATATCATCTTAAATTAAACCAATACTTATTTCATCCTAATCGCATTGTGCATCTTTCTTTACATTCTATTTCACGAGACAGTCTAGCCGCTCAGATACTGTTTCATTAAAAGATCGTATATTTGCTGCAACAGACCGCGACGATAGATAGATGTCAGTTGTGTTCATGTCCTTTGGGAGTCCTTATTCACTCTTCTTCCGTTGCAACTCGCTGCTCGGGGCTTACACCATCTGCTTTCGGGAGGGTTCCGGTTTCAATAGCTTAGGCAGGTGTTTGGTTCAGTTCCAAAAATAGAGCAATTTGTTATTCGTGTTAACACGCACAGCGCTGTGCGGGAGCGTAGCCCGGAAACTTTGATGTTGATGTCCCAAATAAATAGGCCTATTGTCACCTGCTCGATTTCTGTCCCAACTCAGCGTCTTCGGTCTCAATATAACATAATGTGGTGTGTATACATACATACATACATACATACATACATACATACATACATATATATATATATATATATATATATATATATATATATATATATATATATATATATATATTGATGTTTTGATAGCGAACGCAGACCATGTGACAGCAGTGGGCCAGATCGCTGACATATAATAGTTCAAAGTATCGAACCAAACTGTAAGTAACTCTTCATATTAATCACTACAAGAAAGTCAACGAACAGGTCGTGGTGTTTATACATAATATAAAACAAACTATATATCTCTGGTAGGGGGAGGCGGGATAGCCCAGAGCAGGCAGTACAAGACGACACACCCCAGTGCCGAAGGAGACAACGTGATAACGAGAGGAGGGCGATAGACATGGCGGGTGTAGAACTCAGAAGTCACCACACGTGTATGACCACACGAACAAGACAGACAAACAACCCACTATTCCCCACGGCAACAACGTCGTCTAACAGGATTGCGCCGAATATTTATCGCCTCAGTCGAAGCACCGTTCTTGTTGTCATAAACGTTACAACACACGCGCACGAATCAGTCAACGCGGAACTATCTACGGTTTAATGCCGACGACATTACGCAAGCACACATAAACCCCGATTTTATTGTGCATGTTTTACTTCCCGAGGAAATACACATATGTCTGGGCGTTTCCGGAATTTGCCAATTTGCAGGGAGTAATGTTTCCAGTTATTTCTGAGAAAGGGGGTAGATTGAACGCGAGTGGGTTCGCTGTGCGAGTCGTAGTCCTATAGTCTGACACATCGCTCTTGTGATAGGCACTTAATTAAACTGGATAGCCTAGGCGCATATAAACTACAGCGTTGTTGAGATGGTGTGCGATTGAATACGTCTGTTATGGTATACATATTTACGCATTTTTAGCAGTTCAAAAAGAGTGGATGTTGTGTTATTAATGAATATCTTCATTTCTACTTGCATGTGGATTACATACTTTATCAACATGGTCGACGGTTGAATATTTAAATGTCCATTCCAGTCAACAAATATGACACATACAGGTTCACTACGTTTCTGTCTTAGATATATTTAATGTGACGTTATCACCAAACAACTTCAGAAATAATTCTGCAAACCCTGGATTTATCAACAGGAACCACATATTCCATTAATGGCATACAAACAAAGCATCAATTAAGGAGTAAGTTGTATTCAGTGAAATTCACACAGTATCCGTAAGACGAGATCACTTCACGCGCCAACCGGAAGCAGACCTGTCAACATCTACCATTCTGCGACAAAACGCACAAAATCTCTGTATTAACACCACGAGCTGTTCGTTGACTTTCTTGTAGTGATTAATATGAACAGTTGCTTACAGTTTGGTCCGATACTTTGAACTGTTACATCACCGTCAACCATCTGGCACACTGTAGTCACGTGATCTGCGTTCGCTATCAAAATATATAAATATATATCAAAAATCTGGTGGCCTCGTTTTCATTTGAGACGAATAACTGTGTTGCAAGTTTTGTCTCAGTGTCACACATACCTATATGTATATATATATATATATATATATATATATATATATATATATATATATATATATATATATATATATATATATATATCGCGCGCATCTCACTGTGTAGTGTGTGAGAGCGCATGCGCATGCGCATGTAAGTGAATGTGCGGGTGATAGGACGTGTATATAATGCGTGTGGGTATGTATGAATGTATGTATGTATGTAAGTATGTCAGTATGTGTATGTATACTATTGTATATGTATATGCGTGCGCGTGTATGCGCACGTGTTTGCGCCGCATGTGCATGTGCGCATGATGCACATGTACGTGCGTGTGCATTCGTGCGGTAAAAATCACAATTAGCTATGTCGGTGTACATGGTAAGTGCAACAGGGAATGCGATTGAGCCAAATCATCGATTGTCTCTGTACAAGAGACAGGCAATTACATTTCAGTCGCGACCAATGACCTTCCTGTCTTATAGACTGTGACCTTGGCCACCAACTCTGGCAGTAGTCTTTACATAACATGGACAGTATGTCTCACAACATATTCAATGTCAGCTGTTCCAATACCTATGTAAAGACTACTACTGCTACTGCTACTGCTACTGCTACTGCTACTGCTACTGCTACTGCTACTGCTACTGCTACTGCTACTGCTACTGCTACTGCTACTGCTACTGCTACTGCTACTGCTACTGCTACTACTACTACTACTACTACTATATATATATATATATCGCGCGCATCTCACTGTGTAGTGTGTGAGAGCGCATGCGCATGCGCATGTAAGTGAATGTGCGGGTGATAGGACGTGTATATAATGCGTGTGGGTATGTATGAATGTATGTATGTATGTAAGTATGTCAGTATGTGTATGTATACTATTGTATATGTATATGCGTGCGCGTGTATGCGCACGTGTTTGCGCCGCATGTGCATGTGCGCATGATGCACATGTACGTGCGTGTGCATTCGTGCGGTAAAAATCACAATTAGCTATGTCGGTGTACATGGTAAGTGCAACAGGGAATGCGATTGAGCCAAATCATCGATTGTCTCTGTACAAGAGACAGGCAATTACATTTCAGTCGCGACCAATGACCTTCCTGTCTTATAGACTGTGACCTTGGCCACCAACTCTGGCAGTAGTCTTTACATAACATGGACAGTATGTCTCACAACATATTCAATGTCAGCTGTTCCAATACCTATGTAAAGACTACTACTGCTACTGCTACTGCTACTGCTACTGCTACTGCTACTGCTACTGCTACTGCTACTGCTACTGCTACTGCTACTGCTACTGCTACTGCTACTGCTACTGCTACTGCTACTGCTACTGCTACTGCTACTGCTACTGCTACTACTACTACTACTACTACTACTACTACTACTACTACTACTACTACTACTACTACTACTACTACTACTACTACTACTACTACTACTACTACTACTACTTCTACTATTACTGCTACCATCACCACCATCACTACTACCCCGAAACCAAACCAAACCAAACCAAACCAAACCAAACCAAACCAAACCAAACCAAACCAAACCAAACCAAACCAAACCAAACCAAACCAAACCAAACCAAACCAAACCAAACCAAACCAAACCAAACCAAACCAAACCAAACCAAGCCAAGCCAAGCCAAGCCAAGCCAAGCCAAGCCAAGCCAAGCCAAGCCAAGCCAAGCCAAGCCAAGCCAAGCCAAGCCAAGCCAAGCCAAGCCAAGCCAAGCCAAGCCAAGCCAAGCCAAGCCAAGCCAAGCCAAGCCAAGCCAAGCCAAGCCAAGCCAAGCCAAACCAAACCAAACCAAACCAAACCAAACCAAACCAAACCAAACCAAACCAAACCACCCAACCCAACCCAACCCAACCCAACCCAACCCAACCCAACCCAACCCAACCCAACCCAACCCAACCCAACCCAACCCAACCCAACCCAACCCAACCCAACCCAACCCAACCCAACCCAACCCAACCCAACCCAACCCAACCCAACCCAACCCAACCCACCCCACCCCACCCCAACCCAACCCAACCCAACCCAACCCAACCCAACCCAACCCAACCCAACCCAACCCAACCCAACCCAACCCAACCCAACCCACCCCTCCCCACCCCAACCCAACCCAACCCAACCCAACCCAACCCAAACCAACCCAACCCAACCCAACCCAAACCAAACCAAACCAAACCAAACCAAAACAAAATGGACTTGCACTGTTTTGACGTTTTAACAGCGATGTAAAATCGTAACACCTGTGTCCGTTACACATTAGTCAAGTTTTCGTCGTATCACATGATGTGTCACGTGTACATCTCGATTACATCACCGTAGACTTCTGATGTTTCGCCTCTGTCTCGTCTAGTCCTCTGTATTCTAGTAACGAACCCAGTCGCTTGGGAATGACGCGCCGTAAGTGAATTCATGCTTGGAGCTCTTTTTATTCAGAGCCACAAGTGACGAATCCTTTGTATTCTGAAGTCGGTGTGAATACAGATGGTCTACTTTGTGTTCCAAACAGCGAGTTGTCCGCCGGGTGAGTGAGGGAGTGACGCAATGATGAATCAACCGGTGGAAATGACGAACCGCTCAGTAGATCAATCATAACCTGTAATACACTCTGCTCCACGCGACTGACGCATTGGACGCGCGATTCACCCACAAGATCGATGAGTCGATGCGGCGTGGGGGAGTTGGTTGTCAAAGATCACGCCTTGGATCTTGCTTCGAAATTGCGAAGCAGCGTTGAAGTTGTTCGTCGCACTGTTAGCATTAACGTATCCACATATAAGCTGTTTCCGCGAACTTACTTTAACTATAAATATATGACTTGGCCTGGCATGCCATGGCGTAGATATATGGGGCGAGTCTGGAGATGCTGATATTCCAGAAGCAGGAGTTTGCTGGACTTGGCCAAAGAAGGGTCATGCGCAGCCAAAAGTATTTGTCTCTATCGGGAGACAACTAAACCACGACTACAATTTTTATGATTCCAATTTGCCATTTTGACTGGGAACTCAGCATTAGCTATTGTAGCGACGTATTCTGCTCGGAAATATTCGGTGTCAATAAATTTAGTGATATATATATATATATATATATATATATATATATATATATATATATATGTATGTATGTATGTATGTATGTATGTGTGTGTGTGTGTGTGTGTGTGTGTGTGTGTGTGTGTGTGTGTGTGTGTGTGTGTGTGTGTGTGTGTGTGTGTGTGTGTGTGTGTGTGTTTCAAACTGAATGCGGCTATAAGCCGCCTCTGCATGGTTAGAATTGCCAGATTTATGGTTCAGACAAATGCTGTAGTACTATTTTATTATCACTATTACTACCGTGCCCCGGTTCACGTAGATAGCCATGGCGGCGTCCGACTAGTCTTCCCGCGCCATGGGGAACCCTTGATTACATCATCTCTATACCCAACGGCCTACCGCCTTGCCGAACGCCCAGCCAGTAACATATGTGCATGCCATATTCGCCCGCTTTAGTTTTTTGTTGTAATAATAGGCCGTAATATTTGGCAAGATAAGTTTTTATTTGAATACGTAATATCGTTCAGCTGCTCGTGAGAAGCGTTGACCGAATAATAGTGATGCTTTATTGGGATTCTCGGGTGAATGCAGTGTCCTCACGGGTGACACAGTCGCGACTGGTAGACTATAATTATTAGTAAGCCAACGTACACCTCATTTAGCCAGCTTCTCTTTAGAGCGTAGGCTATTTGCCCAGTGTAGTGTAGCCAGCTACCCCCCACCCTGTCTTGATCCTACCTCATAGAGCAGTGATGGGGTACTGATTTATTTATTTATTGTTTTCATCATAAAATCAGAAATAATTTCCAATATGTATATGCAACTGGCATACGTGGACATACACCATTTCAAGAGTGCGTGTGGGGTGTAAGATTTCTGCACCGTGCCATGATAGACCCTGTGTTTTGTACATTATTGTCTAGTTATGTCACTGAGTGTCAATTCTAGTCAATACGTATATACAAGTAAAATGTCTATGTCACGTCTAATGCGCTCGCAGTGGTTATACGTTGCTTAAATAATATGAGGTTTGTAAGTTTTCCACTTTATAGTTATCACATTATTTTCACTAGTTTAAGCCCACCCTTGGAGATACCTACCCCATAGACGTCACCCCTTACTTAACCATGGTAGGATAAAAGTCCTAAACAGTAAACAAAAGTTAGCAATATCATTATCATAATTGTGCAACCGTCACGTCCCGTGGTTGGGCAAGGCCTCAGCATGCTGTTTCCATATACGCCTGTCTTGCACTATCCTCTGCCAGATGGTGCCCTTCTAGTACTCGTCTTGTTCCTCTCCTCATCGTCTCGTCGGACATCTTCTAGATCGTTTCCATTCATAGTATTTCCGGGTGTCATTCGGTTATCTGATAGTCTGCTGACATGCCCTGAAGCTAGGTGTACGGGCTACTAGTAGCGGCATCTGGGGATTAATGGTGCAATCATTGTTTATTCGACCGGTGACCCGAACGCTTGAAGGGGTGGACGCAGATACATGAGAACAAAACACTCACACATACACTCATACACACACACACCACACACATACTCATACCCACACACACAACACATACATATACACACATACACACACACACACACACACACACACACACACACACACACACACACACACAACACACACACACACACACACACACACACACACACACACACACACACACACACACACACAAACACAAACACATACACATACACATACACATACACATACACATACACATACACATACACACACACACACACACACACACACACACACACTCACTCACTCACTCACTCACTCAACTCACTCACTCACTCACTCACTCATTCACTCACTCACTCACTCACTCACTCAACTCACTCGCTCGCTCGCTCGCTCGCTCACTCACTCACTCACTCACTCACCCACTCACCCAATCACTCACTCACTCACTCACTCACTTCACTCACACAGCCAGGTTGTGATCTACGTGTACGTAACACAACTGTTAGTATCAGTGTTTGGTTGCACACGTAACTTGCCGATCACTGGTTCCTTCATCTCCGGGTGCAATTTAGGTGCAATTTAGTGATTAGCTCAAGCAGCTTGCGTTGCATTCTTTCCTGGCAATTCAGACAATCGACTATAACGATATGTGAACATTCTTTCTGTAGGAGAATCAAATTAAAGCAAGGGTGTCATCTCCTAGATTTTATTTTTATTTAGTGTTACGTTCTTATGACTACAACATACATCTGAAGGTTTACTGCCGCCCAATTTGTGTTTAATTGCTTTACCAAGCTCGGAACAATTTTGTATAAACTATATAATAGTAATTTAGCGTGTTGAATACTAATTACATATCAAACTTAGACCCGGTTTGATGTCACAAGAGTAAAGTAAAGTAATAGGTTGACTCGTTAACAAAAATGTTGCAGACGTAAAGTTACACCAACCCCAAATACAATCTGAACCAGTTACACATGTGAATACATATTTCATAATATGTGTGATTTGAACTAAGTAAGGATAGGCTACATGTGCTTCAAAATGGAAATAAAGTTGAACCAGATCTTCATACCCACAACTGATTTCAATGATGACACAACAGTTTTAGGCCATGTGACTGTTGAATGCAGGCTGGAATTGCGTTCCAAATCCTTCTTCTGTCCGCAGGCTACGGTAACTTCGCGCCGGTGACGAAGGCGGGACGAGTGGCGACGATCATCTACGCACTCATCGGCATTCCGCTGTGCCTCGTCGTCATGGCAGACTTCGGCCGACTGTTCACGCGCATCCTCAAGTTCTTCTGGGCGTTCGTGCGACGCTTCTACTACACGGGCAGCTGCCGCAAGATCGTTAGTACCGTGCGCCGACGCGGCGAAAACGAAAGCGAAACCGAAACCGACGGGTTCGTCGTAGACGACGAGTTCAACCTGCCGCCGGTCATCGCCGTGGTCATCACCGCCTTGTACATCATGCTCGGGGCTGCGGTGTTCATTCAGTGGGAGGAATGGTCGTATCTGGAGTCGTTCTACTTCGTCTTCATCTCCATCAGCACGATCGGCTTCGGCGACGTCCTGCCCGAGCACCCGAAGCGCTTCATGGCGTCGTTCATCTACCTGCTGTTTGGACTGTCGCTTGTCGCCATGCTCATCAACGTCATCATGGAGGTGGTGATGAACACAATCGACACGGCCAAGACGCGGGTGCTCAACGTCGGGAAGACGATCGGATTTAACCTGGACGTGGCCGACTCGGAGGAGGAGGGCGAGGCAGAGGAGCCGGGCAAGAAGGCGGACTAGGAAGGCCGCTGATCCGCGGCGAAACTCGACAACCTCGTTGCCCCCACGTGAGTACCCTCCCGTGTACCTGAAGTCCGAAACAAGTGGCGACACCTTGCGGGGTTCGGCGTTCTTGTGCTCAGGCGTGTTCTGATTGCGCTGACCCGTGCCGCCAGTTTCACCCTGCACCAAGACGTGACGGCGGGGCATCCTTGCCCTGTGGACAGCCGGCACGTGTGCAAGAGGAGTGTTAAAGCGATTTGGTTGCTTACATGACTTAAGTGGCCAACCGGAAACATGTAAACCATTTATGCCTGTGTTTGAGCTGACCCGATGGTAAGTCGGTTTACTGGCCTTTGTGTTTAACCTGGCCAGACGGTAAATCCACATGCTAGCCCATGTGCTTGGGCTTGGCAAATGCTGTCTCGACTATTTGATGAACAAGTTAGCTGTCGCACGGGCTGTCTGATACGCACCCGCTTCGTGTGCTGCCTAAACGTTACAACGGAATTACTTCGAACGAAGAACTGAGGTTCTCAATCACTGCATCAACATAAAAGTGCTGGCCGGGTAATTGCATGTTTCTACTGCACAACGTATGACCTTTCTGGTCGGTGGTGTGTTTTTAAGACCGGTTTACAAATTGTCGGGGGACATTTCGCCTTATAGCGCAGCAAATTACTAAGAGCGACGTATCTACTACATAAAAACCCTGTGATCTAAATCTTGACCGCGCCTCTCCTGGTTCGCGAACTTTGACGAGTGCACGCGCTGTCAATCGTTGATTGGTCAACGGTTCAGTGTCATATGGAACTGGCCTCAATTCCTCCGACTCACTCGCAACCACAAAAACAGTTACACTACCTACTATTGCTCCGCTATATATTCAACGATTTTTCGTCCGATTAATTGGGCAATTCATCGGTCGTTTAACCCAATCATTAATATGTCAAATAACTTATCACGCTTAAAAGCAACCCTTTCTCAAGACAGCAATGTTGGTTTAACTGAAATAACAAAATACGGTCGGGTATATGACACGACGTATTTTCCATTGCCTGGTGAGAACTCGCAGCGTTGTGGAATTTTGGGAATGCAAATTTTGACGTGGGATTGCTGGCTCCCCAAAACCCCCAATAACACCCGCCTAAGATCTCCAACCGAACACTGTTGAGCCTCCCAAAAACCTTCAACCACACCTGGCATACTCGTGCACAGTATGCCCTTTGTGGCTCCAAACCCGAAACCCTCTACTCGCTGATTCTCTCAAATCAAACACGTTTACCTCAGCGGGGGTGTGGGGGGAGCTATAAAGTCTTCGGACCTATCTTTTCGTATTTATGTCCCACTAATCTTACACCTGGACGTGATTGTAAATGCGCCATGAATTAGCTACGAGCATCGCAATGCGCAAGTCTATAATTAAGTCAAAAAGAAACCTGCTATAGTGTTGGTGGTCAGTGTTTAGCAATCAAGTGCCGTTCGACATGTTAATTAACCATTTGAACTGTGCATAATTTGTCTTTATTTCAGGCGTTTCCGTTAATGCAATTGTCGTTTCAATGTGATGTATTTATATAAGCTACTTGTAATAATTACGATGTACTAGAAATGTTCTTATTGACACGTAAACTTGAAGGCGCGAAAGGGGTGAAATTTCCCAGACACAAACGGTTTTATTGTTATTAAATATCCCTATGAAAATAATATCGAATGTATTAAACCGTGTCCGTATTGTTGTTGTTGTTTTCGTGTTTCGAAAGACACCAGTCCCATCTGCAGCTGCCGCATCTTTTACAAAAATGCCTTGGTGGTATAAGATATGTGGCCGCTCTACAAGGGACACCGTTTGTCAAACATCATGGAAAACTATGCCGAATCACGTCGGCCATTCATGAATACAATCCTATTTATCGCCAACGGTCACCTGCCAACAACAGCCAGCCATGTTTTCGTTGCACTAATTTTTTTATCATTAAAACAACCTTTCCAAAGCAGCCAGCGGTGGATTCGTTAGGCCTTTACCCGTATGCATCGCCCATTGCTGTAAACAGATGCAATTTAGGCAACATAATTTCATCTTGGTGATTGGCTGGTCACGAGGTTTTCCAGAACGTCACCGTTTTTGTCGGCTACGCAAACGCTTTATAAGGTTCGAAAATGTGTGTCCACAGAAAGTAACGTGGTATGTGTTTCATATCCCGTGTCAGCGGGAAGAGGTTCACCGAGTGACAGCTCTGTAGTCGCAATCATGGACGCTCAAGAGGTGGACGTCTGTGTAAATATACCACGATATATAAAGAAGCGAAATTTTGCCTGCATTTTTGTGAACATGTGAGTTGTCAAGGTATAACTGGAAGCAGACAGGCCGTGTCATGCTTTGTATTTCACCAACATGCCGTCGACATTTCACAGACACCATCTAGCGAATACGAAAAATGGGAACCGTTTATTCGGTATTTTATGAAATAATTATTCTGTTGGTTGCAATGGCGTGAAAACGTAATGTTTAGAAAAATAATGTTATTATATTTATGCGAACGATAATCAACATGAATGGGTCTACAGTTCGTGGTATATTATGTGGACACAAGAGATCTATGCCCCCTGTGACTGTTTCTTATTTCAACGATCCCATTTTTACGTGTTCTCGCAAAACGCATACAACTAAACAAACTAATATACTATATAATGAAAGGGTTTTCGGAACAAAAAATACTCTGACAAAAATGCATGTTCACATTATATTTGACATTTTAATTAGGCCTACCACCCACCGTTATAATTAAGACACATTGTAAAATGTTCTGTTACAAAAAAACTGTTTTGTTACTTTAAAACTTTAAGCCTGCATATTAATCTTTTGTCAAACACAGATTCTGGGAAATCCTGCATTACATTAGCTGCTAAAATGTGATGACAACATTATTTCTTATTTAGAACTACATAATATTTATAGTTCTACATATCTTGGCCTACTAAACATCAGTATAATGCAGTTATTGCATTTGGTAACTGCAGAACTTTCGCTGCTTTCGCGGCATTCGTAGCCGACTCGAGCGCCAATGACGCACGCACGCGCTGTTCGAGTGCGCGTAATGGTTACGTTGACACGTGATTTAATCCAAACGGCCTGTACAACGCCGATTGTTTCGCAAACGTTGATAACTTCAGCAGACAATCGCGAAACGCTGCAATTTCGTTTATACGGCAGAATTTCACAATTCAACGGACGGTTTGATGTTTATGTTTATTGCGCACATCACTTCGTGGACTGAAACATCGAAATTATCGAACGCCTGTGAAATTTCGTATTGAAACTGTCTGCAAGATGACCTATCACTTGGAACGTACGTTTTCTCTACCGACAAACATAAAGATGGAGTTTGATCGGAAAATTCGATTTCCAGAAAAACTGTTGGAAGCTATGGAAGACCCTTCGCCCATCTTGCACTGGTCGAGCGACGGAAAGGCGATTGTTGCAAACGAAAAACTGTTTGAAGAGAAGATTATGAAACGCTATCCAGGTCTGGTGCAAATTTCGAGTTTCCTGAACTTTCGCCGTCAGCTTCGTGAATATGGTTTCGACTGGGCAGTGATGCAAAGTGGTGAATTTCACTTTTCCCATCCATGTTTCCTCCGGGACCGTCCAGAACTGATTCGAGGCGTCGCTACAAAGAGAAAATCTTTCGGCGGCGGCCATTCTCTTTCCACAACAGCTATGTCAGTGACCTCGTCAGACGGAGGCATCCGGGGCAGATGTCGAACCAGAGCTGTGTCCCGTCTGGTGAACACGTCGCGTTCTGCTCCCACCCAGATCGAAGTGGTTGGAATCAAGGGACGGAGAGATGATCGCGGTTTATCGGACTGCACGCCGGTGAAAATAATCAAGTTGGCCATGGGAAACGTCGCCGCATCGAACGACGGAGACGGCGCCTCCCCGGGTACGTTGGATGCTTGGTCGCTATGCTCCACCCCTCCACGAATGCACGGTCTGACTGGAATGCCCGTAAATTCGGGTGGATCTGGAACGTATCCAGGTACTAGAGTGTATGCCACCAGGTACAACACGCGGATTCGAGAACTAAGGGATCGGACGCCGGAGACAATGTCTTCGTCCATCGCCCCCAATGATGACGACCCTACCCACGCGTTCGCAGCTACAACTCTAGCATCGCCGCGTTGCAACAACTGGTGGACGTACTGCGCCCCCTGGGGACCAGGCGAAGAAGCTCACGAAACTCTACCTGAGACAGGAGCCACTATGTCTTTGGGCGCCAACGGTCCGGTGAATGATCAGAACTCGTTTGCTGACGGTTGCCGCTGCCTCGCCACACAGGTACGTACGTAACACAACAGTCTCGTCAGTTAGGAGAAATGAGGGATGCGTGCGCACCCCATGCTGAGACACCCCCTACTGAGACACAAAGGTTGCGCAAGAAGTCTCAAAGGGATGGCTGCAGTTGGTGGGTTGTTGGGAGCGTAAAGGCGGGTTGCATCTGAAGGTCTGAAAGGGTTGTTTATTGTTGTTTTTGGAAGCTAGGGAAAGAGAAGAAAACGATAGCTTTTGGACGGCTCGGTGAGATGACGTTTTGTACGTGCTGTGGTAACCATCGCCGGTTGTAAAGATCATTGCATGTAGCTTATACACGTCGGAACAGAATGGCGTTGGATTGAATATATCCAGTTGTTTCGGGCCCTGGGCAAACATACATTTACCTCCGATATGTTGCTAAGAGGTGCACTTGTTTTGTTTTGTTACTCTAGATCTCTAGAAGGCGAGTGTACAATTACGTCATAATGACATGTATTCCAGCGGGGGTGAATGAATTGATAGATTCCATTGTATTTACGCATGCGTCTCCCGTGAACATGTCCATACGGGGGGAGGGTACATATGTATCGGTCCAGGTGCAACGCAGTGGCTCAGTGAGTAGAGAATCGGATCCTTTATCTAGACGCAAGAGGTTAGAATCCTCATGTTGGACTTTGGCCACGTTCGTTCCCTCTACGTTTCTCCAGTTCACTCGGCTGTATGAATGAGTACCTGTCTAAAGTCACGAATGCGTTCGAATTAATTGTATTAGCGCATTAATTGCAACGTGGCTGAATTGTTCGTAGATAAATCGCGATTGTGTTCGATTGAATATGTCTGGGCGTAAAGTGTTAAGAGTTTTGAGCAGCCGTAAGGAATGGGCACGGTGTAAGCTCAATATTGGCACATATACATGCTCTATAGCTGCGCTAACAATCATGAATCAACTCCCCATTACAATTAATTTAACTTATACTATACTCACGTTTCGTATAACAATCTACAAGCATATTTGTTTGAAATTGCTTTCCCACCGTACATTTTAGGCGGTTCCGTTCTCCAACGACGACTCTTGTCTGTCCCCGTTTATGATTACGCCAAATGGTTTTGTTTTCTGGGCCTCTGAGCTTGAATTTTCAAGGATATACACGCTGTAAAAGTGTTACTATTAGGCACTACTAACTTGCACATGTACTTACTTACTTAGCATATTTAATTGGCACAATACGCATTAAATGTTCGATGTGATGGTATCACGTGGCCTCTGGGTTAGATTGTAACGAAAAAGGGCTATGTGAAAATGACGATTAAATAAAGTCCGATTGGACAGGGAATGATTCAAAAGAATGTGGGGTCGCCCCTAACATAAACTTCTTACTTACTTATTTACCTACTAACTTACTTACTTACTCACGTAATATCAGAATTTCACCCATCTAACGAGCCTCTCTTGCTTGCAGCGCCGTCCGTCCGCGGCGGACATCCCGGTGTACTTCTACGATGACGACAAGCCGGCCAATCTGGCGCAGCTCGTCAACAACGACGACTGGCAATTCGGACTCGACGGCCAGCCGAGGGCGACTCCCGTCGACGGCAGCATGTCCGACTGGGACTGTCACGAGATGAAGTACTACTACGCCCTGTAACCGGCACGAGTTGTACCACGCTTCAGCTGGTGACGAAATAGTTCTGACGATCTCCTTCAGCGCTGCAGCAACAAGGCGCTGTTTGCATGGAGCGTGTTTTACACACCGGGCGCTACTGGTGTAGAACGCAGGCGGTGTATCACTGCTGTCTAATCATATGATGTCGAAATTAACAGTGTCGTTCGCAGTTTCTCGTTAATAAGCCATATTTGGTAGACCTGTCGCGGTGAAGTCGATATCGCACTGGAAATCAGCGTGAATTGGCGAGACGTTTCTCGTGATGCAGTTTAAAGTAATAAAATTGCAAATTTACAGCGGCGCTTTCGGAATGCGTACTGTGTAGCTGATTTGTTCTGTGAAAACGAAAATTATTGGTAGCTTGCAGAGACTGGCAGAACACACCGGGAGACTGGGTCATGAGAGACAACGCTGATTTACTTTATCTGTAAATTAGGGTTGGATCTAACTTTGGTACCGATCCTCGGGTTCAGGTTGTTGTTCATCCCTTTTCTTGCACGTTACCAACACTTTCGCTCTCACTCTCACACCTACGAGCGAGCTGAGTGTAATGATTACCTCTACAGCATATACTGAGCAGTCGCGATGTGTGCAACATATATATGGCGGAGACTACATGAAATCGCCCACATAAAAGCCCGTAGTGCTGAATTATTCACCCGCCATGGTATTCTTGTTCCCTTCCCCGTCCCCGTGATCGGACTAGGCTGGTCTCGAGGCCAGTTCTCCCGCATACGTGTTCGTCCAGTAACTGGGCCAACATCGCCATCCCAGCAGATCCTCCACACTCCCGTCAAAATGCCCATTCTCTGTCTTCTGACACAGTCAGTGGCTTCCCCTTTCCCCCTAGACCTCTGCCTTCGGCGCCAAGTTTACCCCGTCGCGTCCCAACCCTTATTAGTAGCGTAGAATGTGCACATGGTGAGACGCTTGGGTCAGGAGCACGGGACAGGAAAGGTCAATGTCAAAGGAAACAATAGGTCAATATCAAGGTCAAATGTAATGCAGCACCCCTGGCGGATAGGTCAGGAACAAGTAATGCCGACCGATGGATATTTCATATACTATAACCCCAAAATGCGTGTAATTCATTTTAAAACTAGGTACCAAAAGTCAAAGTGGCGCCCCTGGGGGAGATGTCATCAACTACATAATTGTGTCAAGGTCAAATGACAACTGCCAGTGTTAAAGTCAAATGTCATGATCATGTAGCAGCTATCATTGGTCAGTCATTAAATATTTCTACATAATGCAACATGAGTGTGTGTGTGTGTGTGTGTGTGTGTGTGTGTGTGTGTGTGTGTGTGTGTGTGTGTGTGTGTGTGTGTGTGTGTGTGACACACACACACACACACACACACACACACACACACACACACACACACACACACACACACACACACACACACACACACACACACACACACACACACACACACACACACACACACACACACACACACACACACACACACACACACACACACACACACACACACACACACACACATGCGAGATGGTGCCTTCTGATTCAAGAACATTTAGAAGACTCCAATATGTTCTCAGGCCTTTCCATGTACAAGCTTCGTGATGTATAAGCCCACCTCAGGTTGAAACGTATCGTGAAGTTGGCTTGTATATAATGCATATCTGTGATTCGGAATCCTACGATTTGCTATATCTAATAATATCACAAACTAAGTTAATTGGTAAATGTTCGGACGCTTTTATAAATAAACTCATCAAGGAGTTAATGTTGTCGTTTAAATATTTACTTTCTTATCCTCTTTTTTCCCAGTGGGACACAAGTACAATGTTTCTCCCCAGGGCCCTGTACACCGAGAGCCCCATTTCTGGTAGCTTCGCCATTACAGTCTTTCGCCACGTTGTCTTTGGTCGTCCTGGCTTCCAACTTCCAGGTGGCGTCCATATTCAGGAAACTGCGGCGTACTAACTTTGGGCAATCTCAGGAGAAGTCCTCGCCGTCACGTTTAAATAGACAGCTATCAACCCTCGCAAATTACCATAGAGATTGACTACGGCTTCTGATAAGTCAAACTTCACAAGCAACGAAGCCGTGGTGAGAGAAAATCAAAGGGATCGAGTAAATTTAGCGCACCGAAATGTGTCGTGGCGGTTACGCCGTTTGAGATATAAACCTATTTTGGCTCGAAATTTATAAGTGAGTTTTGCTTGTGTGAGACGTGATTGGAATGATAATTCTGAGGTGAGCTGTAGGTATATTATCTAAAAATATCACAACTTAAGTAAAATGGTTTGTATGGTCTGACCACATTTACGCTCAAATCGTATAATGATTTAATGATGTACTTCAAATTGTGTAAATTTGACAGGATCCTCCGAACTCGAACAGTGTACCTTTATTTTGGAATGAAGTAACTTGCAATAATGTACCGTGTTGACTTGGCATTACCATAATAGGATGTCGAACTGGAACAACATTGTTGGCTCCATTTTTTTAATTATTTCCGAAATTATTTATAACAATGGCGAAACTATTTATGACCTAAACATACCAGAACGGCTTGTGCTGGTACCACAGCACCCACACAAGCACACTCACACTGCCAAAGGTTGTCAACACTGACGAAGAAGGATGTCGTTATACAAGCTAGGTCATGTGAGTCACTGAAACAATATCGAGTCCGGGCCGGCTTTGAAATAATTTACTCTTGCCAGAATGTATGGCCTCTTAGTCGAACATAATTATAATATGTTTTATTTCATTTAATATTTGAAAGGTAATTTGGTTCTAGTAAACATATTTTATAATTATAGTATATTTGATAATATATAATTAGAAGAAAAATATTAAAGCAAACGTTTTAGTGACGACGTTTAAGCGACAGTCGTAAGGTTTCTGTTAGTCGGTAAAATATGTACGTTTGAATAAGTGAAATGAATAAAAATGAAATCTACAATCGCTAATAGTTATCATAGTCTTCCAAACAAATTTCGTAATTACCCAACTAGCAATGTTCTACTTACTTTCTACGTTTCGACCACTGAACATTCAGTTCCTGAAGAAGGCCGCCGATGGTGGTCGAATCGTAGAAATAAGTAGAACATTGCTAGTTGAGTAATTTTGAAATTTGTTTGGAATAATATACTGCCAACGTGTTGAATATTTACATGAAACAATAATAACTTGTGAGAAACTACAAAATGTGAATATTGTGAGCCATTCGGCAAGAAAAGAAACAGTTTACTTAGAACCTATGTTTAGCTGAATATACAGAAGTAATCAAATCAATTTACAGACACGACAATAAGTCAAAACCCTCAACAAACTGGTGGATCAGTTCGGGACTCAGATACGCCTTGCTCATGACACCTTACATTATATCAAATAGCATTTCTTACTATTTCATCACTTTACCTGATTTTACTAAATTTGTTTTGAATATATTCAGTACACGAAACCTGGACACATTTGAAAAGTGTTGTACGTTTCTGGTAAGACTTGGTGAACAATTATAGATTGATGGTCGACCATTTCTTAGTGACGACCCAAAGTCACGAGTCAACGCACTGTTTTAGGTACCACATCAAACGTTAGTATAACATGTCAGAATGAAGTAGAAAGGATATAGTGCATCAAGGAGAACCATAAAATAGGGTTTATTTGTTATTTCAACACAATGTCGCAACACATACGTTGGACAACAAAGACTGGTTCACCTCCGCATTAGATTTGAGCTACATCGCTGGTTTAGATGTAGTTTAGATGTATCAGCAATCACAGGGCAGTCATAACGTATTCCAACGTAATGCAAAACGACAACGCGTAGTCGTAATGCTTAAACCTTAACTACCATAATGTGGTACGTAGATTTTAAATAAACTCCACAAAAACCACAATAACTAAGTGATCTCAATACAATCAAACATAGTGCTTGTAATTTATTTCAGAATCAGTTACAGAAAATAGCTCACGATTTTGGATGGCGAGCTAGAATTTAAATTGAACTGCATAAATACCACAAGCATTTCAATTTTAAGCGAGATACTCTGATAGCGACCACTGTTGGAAACATTTCAACAATTAAATGCAACATACTGTTACATATTCAAAATGACGCATAACCGTTAAACCGTATCTAATAGTAAATTAAAACTAAATGCAGATAAGACTGAATTTCTCATCATTGGTACCTCAACGCAGCGGGCAAAACTCAATGGCTTTTCCCCGACACATATTCTGAGTCAGAGTATCACACCAGCCACCTCAGTTTTAAATCTCGGAGTAACGTTTGATGAAAACTTCAATTTCAAAAAACATATCTCGAAAACATGCCGTTGCTGTTTTTACCATATCCGTGATCTTCGCCGTATCCGCCGGTTTTTATCACTTTCCGTTGCTAAAACCATCGCCACAGCTCTAGTAAGCAGCAGACTCGACTACTGCAATTCCCTCCTTTACAATACCGCAAACAAGGACATAGCCAAACTTCAGCGTGTCCAAAATTGTTTAGCAAGGGTAGTCACGCGTTCTCCACGTTTTTCTCGCTCAGTGCCGCTTCTAAAATCACTGCATTGGCTACCTGTGCACTATCGCATCATTTTCAAAATGTGTACAATAGCCTATCAAGCACTCTCATCTACACAACCAGCATATCTAAATTCAATGCTAACTCCAACAAGAAATTCCAGACAGCTACGCTCAACCAGTAGTAACCCTCTTCACATCCCTCGGGTGAAAACGAAAGCCGGGACCCGAGCTTTCTCGGTTGCCGCACCAACGGTGTGGAATTCGCTTCCTGCCAGTGTTAAATCACAAGGTAATATAGTTTCATTCCGCCGACATCTAAAAACCTATCTCTTTAATGCTGCCTATCCTCCTTAGCCTCCTAGCTTTTCCATCCATCCGTTGACGACTCACGCATTGGTTTCGATTATGAGATTGCTTAATCCCCTGGTTTTGTCGCGCCACTGAGCTTGATTTTCGAGGATATTGGCGCAAAAGAAGTTACTATTATTATTATTATTATTATTATTATCTAGCACATTGTCCATATATGTTTTACTCACAAAAATCCAATTATATTCTATTCTTGAAAACCAAACACATGTCTTTAAAACTTAATGCCACAATAAAATGCATACAATACAACATATCTGGGATAAACCTTAACATTTGGCCAAATATAGGTTTTATACTTGCAGCACAAAAACAAATAACAACGCCACCAAGTTGGCGTACACAATTATTTGTTGTATACATGCATTTCCATGGTATGTCTAGTTTCATATCAACTGGCAATACATTTTGCCCATTACCAACCTTATCTATATGAATCCATTGTCATTTATTGAACATCAAACGAGCTGCGGCCACATTTCTTTGCAAGTTAAGTTGCGCACAATACACAACAGAAAACATAAATGACATGATAAAATTGAAAACCAACCACCCATAACTTTATAAGTTACTCTCAGAAGAGAATGCTTACAATACAATACTTCTGGGATAAATTATATTTAGCACTTTGCCGTGTATACATTTTGCACCTGCACCACACTGTTTGTCAGTTTTTATGAAAACCTTTCTCACTGAACTTTAGAAGTTTGTGTGAGAACAAAACGCACGAAATACAATATATCTGGGATAAACTGGCTCTACCACCTTGCCACATATATGTTTTACACAAGCACCACAAAAACCAAATGATTAGCTATAATTGAAAACCAACCATACATCATTTTAGAAGTTAATCTCAGCATGGAATGCATACATTATTATAATGCATCTGGGATAAGTTGTATCTATCACTTTGTCGCCACGTATACGTTTTACACAAACACCACACACAACAAATGATCAGCCATTATTATTAGAAGTTAATCTTAGAATAAAAAGGATACATTACAATATATCTGGGATAAATCGTATCTAAAACGTTCCCACACATACAACTTTATACATGCACAACAAAAACAAATGTTCTGATATTATTGAAAACCAACCACCTGTAACTTTAGAAATTAGTACCACTAATAAAAATTAGCATACAACACAATACAATTGGGATATATCTTGACTAACAACTTGTTTTACGTTTTACACATACACCAGAACAAACTAATTCACTGCTATTATTGAAAAGCAACCACACATAACTTCAGAAGTTGGTGTTAGAATAAAATGCACATAAAACAATATAGCGTATATAACATATAACAAACCGTATCTAGCATTTTGCCAAATGTATTAATTTTTATTTTTGTCATTCTGTTATTAAGTCGCCCAATGGTTATTAAATCGCCCAATGGTGACATTGGTGTGACCACTAGATTATATACCGAATGGTTCTTTCCGTTTCCATGTGGATGTGCAGATTGTACACATACACCAAAAAACTACACAATATTAACATTATTGAAAGCCAACCATACCGTACGTTACTAGGTAAAATAAAATACCCTTTGCGTATAATTGCATCCAAATCCCACAGCATTTATCATGTACAACAAAATCAAATCATTACAAATGGTACTGGAATTTTGTTTAATCCGAAACTCCTCAGATGTATTGACACCAAACCATGTGAACTATGTTTTAAAATATATCACTATCTTTGTTTCCGCAAGACGTTTAATAATGTAATTATCTGATAAAAGTAAAAAATTGCGTATTTCGTCTATGTATCTATTTATTATAATTTTCCAAGTTCAAAAATAGGATCGACTGAATTAGCAATAATTTCTTGTTATCATAGATGTCGGTGTTCGTGTCTTCTCGCACTGTAGTCACTGACGACGACGACTCTAGAAACATATCGCAAGCCAACTGTTAAGAAACACATTCACTCTTATACAATCTTACAAAATATTTTTAAGAACAACATACATTTTCTGAAAAACAAACATTTTAATGTAATATTCAGAATTGGGTTGAGTAAAATAGACGCGTAGCAAACAGTCGACTGTGCGCAATGAGCGTTATATTGCGTACAACGATCAATCTATATGCCGAGATGAGCTGTGCTCTTCATCAGTACTGCACATAAAAAGAAGGTAGCGCTAATATGTAAGTTGACACACGGGATAACGGTTTAGTGGAGACTCCAGGTTTCCCAGAAAAGACTCCCCATTTTTTTAGACTTGGGGATCAATATATGTTTAAACAGGGTGGAATTTCTTTTGTTTTCTAACAGGTATATCATAATGAAGATTAGTATACACCCTACCTCCATTCAGCGGCGTGATTGTGTTTCACACAGAGGGATGTCGCAGTATTCCCAGCGCACCTCTGGGTCGGTCGTGTAGCACCAGGGCCCTGTCCTAGAACACTCACTCGGGGTGTTTACGATGTTGTTGTTGCAGTAGTTTGCTCTACCCCCTACGGCGCATTCGTGACTATGAGGCTGTAAAGAAACGGTCGAATACTTGTTCACAGAGTACACCCGACTGCCTCATGACCGTATGGATGTTCCCTTTCGTTATCTTGAAGTAATAAAGTAACTAATAGTTCAACCAAGTGTCTGATTTTTAAGAGGTTATCGCCGTTGCAACAATCACATATTAACTTAACTATAATGCAAAATATATGCGGATGTATTAATATTGTTGAAGATCAGTACGAAATGCGCAAGCAATAAATCAGCTGATCAACGAAATACCGGAAAGCAAAACATTTAACAGAAATAGTGGATATTAATTAATGAAACCATCGCTATGCCAGTCACACTCCACACACCCATTTCATATTTCTAGCAGCATGTCTATCCAGAAACATTTCATGAATTACTTGATAAGATTGAAATGTACGCTACCGTTTGTGAATTCCAGTGTTGACACATCCGACCTGACTTGGTCGTGTGGGCAAGACCGCGGTAGAGGTGACCGTCAGCAGTTAATAGACATTCCGTTGTGTTGCCTATGACATAGATAAACATAGTCTCTGATGTCACCATTGAAATAATCGGTACTGTTGTAGCTATATAGCTATTTAATGAGATATTGAAAGCCAGAGAGTGACATTGAGAGATTGAGGACAGTCGGAGGGAGAAAGAGAGAGAAACAAGTTAGGGAGAGAGGGAGAAAGAGAAAGACGGAGACAGGTTCAGACAAGCAGACAGAGAGATAGAAACATACAGACAGACAAACAGACAAACATACATATATACAACCACACAAAAACAGACATACGTATATACAACCATACACACAGGCAGACAGATAGAGAGACAAATAGATTGACAGACAGAGAGCAGATCGGACAGTGATACAGATAGACATACAACCAGACAGACACACATAGATATAGGTATACAAACATATATACATAAATATTTACACATATACATACATACATACATACATACGTACACACATACATACATATATACCGACATACATACATACATACATACGTACGTACGTACGTACGTACGTACGTACGTACGTACGTACGTACGGACGGACGGACGGACGGACGGACGGACGGACGGACGGACGGACGGACGGACGGACGGACGGACGGACGGACGGACGGACGGACGGACGGACGGACGGACGGACGGACGGACGGACGGACGGACGGACGGACGGACGGACGGACGGACGGACGGACGGACGGACGGACGGACGGACGGACGGACGGACGGACGGACGGACGGACGGACAGACGGACAGACGGACAGACGGACAGACGGACAGACGGACAGACGGACAGACGGACAGACGGACAGACGGACAGACGGACAGACGGACAGACGGACAGACGGACAGTCGGACAGACGGACAGACGGACAGACGGACAGACGGACAGACGGACAGACGGACAGACGGACAGACGGACAGACGGACAGACGGACAGACGGACAGACAGACAGCATATCGGACAGACAGATAGAGAGACACACACAAAGACACACAGACAGACATACGCCCAGATAGACAGTCAGACAGATAGATAGAGATACACACGGACATACATATAAACATTCTTACAGAGACATACACACATACAGGTATACCAAAAGGTAGACAGAGTAACGGAGGGAAAGAGAGACAGCGGAATGTTGTAACGAAGACCTCCTTTGTTATAAATAAATATATAAGTTAGTAGTTTTCTATTGATGTCATCATCATTCTATCGAAAGTTTACGGATTCTGTTAAAAAATAAACAGGTCTGTTTTATTAAGATTACTAGCTATAAATGATAATTAGTTATAACATTTATGAAACGATGCGAATATACCTGTGGTTGTTGTGTCGTCTGGATTACACTCGGAGACGTCATATGATCTGACGAGTTGACCTGAAGCAGTGGGCGGATTAGCGCATGTGCCTTCTACCTCCTCATATTTTTGTACCCAGGCCAGTTGACAGTCACACACCAGTGGATTGTCGTTAAGCCCTAAGTAGTACAACCGACCGAGTCCAAGGAATGCGTCGTCGGGAATTGTCTCGAGTGTGTTATCATCAAGAAACAGGAACTCCAGTCGTGATAAGTGACTAAACATGGTGTAACTCACTGTCTTCAGTCTGTTGTTGCTAAGACTTAGAGACCATAGACGAGTGAGGCCATCGAAAGTGTCACAGGGAATCGTCTCGAGACGGTTGTTTCTAAGACACAGCGTCTCCAAACGTGACAAGTGTTTGAACATGTTGTGGTTCACTGTTTTCAGGCGATTATTCCTCAGATCTAAATGATCCAGCTGTTTGAGTTGATCGAATGCCTCGTCGTCGATAGTCTCTATCTTCATGTTGCCAAGATGCAGTTTCTCCAGATGTGAACAGTTCATGAACGTGAGTCGACTCACTCTCTTCAGGTGGGTGTTGGTCAGATATAGATACGTTAGCTGACTGAGATCACCAAACAGATCATCGGTGATAGCTTCTATCTGGTTATCAACGAGAATCAGTGTGTCCAGATGTGACAAGGGAGCGAACATGGCTCGCGTCAGTGTATTAAGGCTGGTTTCACTCAGTTCTAGATACTTTAGCTGATTGAGTCCATCGAAAGCGTCATCGAGGATCGTTAACATACCGTTCTGATCAAATTGCAATTCTTTGAGCTCAGCCTCAACACCTGAGAACGCCTGCGGCTGGCAAGTAATATTACCTATATAAGAGACTTCTATTTTATTGGCCTTTATGTTCTTAAACGCTCCTGTTTGTATTGTCAGTCGTTCTGATCCACCTCCGAATTTCAGTTCGCCGCCACAGATTTGGATCGTATCATATATGGAGGAGGTATTGATTGACGGTACCTGTGAGTTGCCATGGACGAGACACACGGGGCCGGATTGGGAATAAGTACAGCCAGCCCAAGTGGTCGGCACGAGGGCTGCTACCAGTACCGCGATCAACAGCCATCGCCGTGGTTCCTCAGACACGTCACCACGCCGCACTCCCGGCCTAGCAGTCGACCCAACCATCGTCACTTGGCTGTGTCTCGATGTTAGTCGTCGTTTGGCGAACAGTTTCTTTTCACCTGCGAGTGTCGTGTGGGTTGTGCTTCCTCGTCGTGGCTCTTATGAATACGACGGCCTGTCACTCTACGTTGTCAGCCAATAGCAGTTAACTCGTCGCCTTGACAGCTTTTTAGCCGCGGTGACCAAAATCGTTTAGTTGTGGAGTGAAGTTATTAAAAGCCAGTGTTAAAGTTTCCATAGATGAGAGGTTGCCATCGTGTTCTTAATTATATAATTTTATATTATATAATTTTATCACATACTAACATTGACGTATTGTTTGTGTTTTATTAAATTAGCGTTAGTCTATATTGCACTTAGTCATATAGAACCACAGATAACTACTGACACAAAAACACACACACACACACATGCCCACACATGCCCACACATGCCCACACATGCCCACACATGCCCACACATGCCCACACATGCCTCACACACACACACACACACACACACACACACACACACACACACACACACACACACACACACACACACAAACACCCAAACACACAAACACACACACATACAAACACACACACACACACACACACACACACACACACACACACACACACACACACACACACACACACACACACACACACACACACACACACACACACAAACACACATGATCCGGGAAATGTGGGATGCATATTTAGTTGTGTCATTCGCTAATGTGACGTGGTCCTACATATTCAGTTATTTTAAGTTACTAATAAAATAAATTATATTAGAACTAGTAATATGCAATAACAATAGCCAAGATATGCGATATGGTAAGGTCGTATCAGCAAAATGTCATACATCTTTGTGAGTTTGACTGCCGTACCTTGGGCGGATTACTATTCCTGTATAATTACGTAATTCATATACATCACATCTGTATGTAACTTAGTGAGCTACTAGTTAAATTAAGCGATCTACAGAAACAGGCATATTGTCAAAGAAAATTGCATTTTTTATGTTTATAAAATAACTAGACGGCATAACATGCACAACTGTAGCTAATCAGTCAACATTTCACAGTTCAGTGCCTGTGGACCTTTAACAAAAGTTACATCTAAAATAGTCAACGTGCATAAATATTTTATGGTGTAACCATTATTCATAGACGTTGCCTACTTGAAACTTCCGTTGGTCATTAAACCGGAATCATATCTAGGCAAAAACGGGATGATCCCGTTTGATAATTAGCATTAGCACATCCCATTTTGCCCGAAATATGTATGGTTTAATCAAACCGTGGTACATTTATCATCGCTCACTCTCAAGAAAAACTATTATACGCTGAAACACTCTTAAACTAATACTACATCCTCTTGACATTCGAAGTTGAAATATGACAAGTTGTTACTTAGCAAACTTAGAAGGATCGTTAAACAAACAATTTAGCAAGGGATCAAAGCTAAGGATTACATTACTAATCATTGTTTAAATCCGCGCGAAGAATTACATACCAATTGGTTTGTATAGTAGTCAGTTAATACCGGTACGCTAGTTGGATGCGAACATACGCTTTGTGGTAGCACTATTCTGTGCCTGTAGCGATTTCCCAAATTACCCGACTATCCCGTTTTACCAGGCTTTCCTCTATATATGTGTATGCGAACATACCCCCACGTTCATCGTATTTCGTTGAAACAGCTAGCTCCTAAACGTCGCGAATAATCCTAGCAGCGTACAGCGGATAAAATATGATATTTCACGAGGCACACAACTTTGCCGATACGGTGCCATAGCACTCGAGTAAATTTATAACACTCGAGTAAATTTAGAACACCCCAATATGTTAACAGGCCCTGACAATCTTGGCAAATTATGATTTTCGGACAATTTCAATAACATTTATAAATTACAAGACAGAGCATCAAGGTGTTTAGATACACAGCTACAACCAACCTTCCCATATTACCATAAAGGACGAATACGGCTTCTGATAACGCAAACGTTACAAGCAACAAGATTCGAGTAAATTGAGCGTACCCTATGAGTCATGGCGCACGTCAATGATCTTTTGACGAATACTGTATAGAGCTATTTTGGCTTGTCAACTTAATGTTAGGATTGCTTGTATGATACATGATTGGAATAATAATTCTGAGTTGCTCTGTTATTATATCTAATAATATCACAAACTACGTACAATTCATTACACGTTCCCGCTGCACCATTATGTTCTCCCGTCATTACTAACATCTTTCGAAGATGAAACACCAATTTACGTAATTTGTGACTTATTAAATATAACAAGGCAACTCCTCGGAGGTATCATTCCAGTCACGTACTTTAGAAGCTATATTCTTACAAAGTTTTCAACATGAGACTCTTACATGAAACGTTTCCCCCAATGCAAGGCGCAGCACAAGATAAGTAAGGCAGACTTCCAATCGAAGAGACCAGCGGATGAATCAACATTGCATTATTTCTATGTTACACTTAAATATATCAATGACAACCTGCGACTGAATTTATTTATTAACTAATATTCCTCACGCATTACTTGCGACGTGGCTAAATTATTTCAGTTGGAATCCTTTATTTCGCGTCCTACATTTGTGTGTTTGTGCGTGCGCAAGACACATAACAGACACTTGTTGAAACATAATGTGTTGTTTATAAATTTATAGTCAACTTGAATGTGTTTAGCCAAGTTACAGGTAATGTTCTCGGACTATCCCTTGTACAAAATCAGCGCTGTCATATTCTTCAATGTCTATTGATAAATATTTCAATCTTCAAAACTTCAGTTGTCCGCTCAACTGTGCGTCACGACATAATAATTGCTATAACATGCAACAACTGAATTGGTGTTTCATCTGCAAACGTTTCTATCGATCTGATAAAGACGTAGTGCAGCATATTTAAATCTCTGTGCATCTATATAGACTTACGTTGAATAGTATAATTAATGTGAATGGCAAAGATCCGACATATGATTGCTTGATTTGATCATCCAAAATCAGGATCTTTTGCGTTACTTTGCTAACATTAATTTCGCATCGTTGTATACTATTAACCAGGTGTTTGCATAATAGGATGTCGAAGAGACGCGGCGTAGTTGGTTGTAGGAAATTGATATACCGAAATAGGTTTTAACAAAGGCGGTTATTGTAATAGCCAGACGTGAATATCACACGACCAGCGGTTCTTCACCTCTTCTGTCTGCGACCAAAATCTCGTCGAGAAATGTGTGACAGCCCATTCCTTACAAGACTTAGCTTGGAACAAGAAATAGCAACATTGTTATTAGTATTTCTAACGTAACTAAATGAAGAGAAAGAGAACATTCTGAAACTCGTTCAACTATGTATAAAAACATTGCCGATATTGACTGCAACTAGACACAAAGATGGTGGACGGAGTTGTCCGTATAAATTGTGTTTTAGTAATCTTGACGGAATATATTGTCATAAAGCTATCACAATTCCCCTTCACTTTATACGTCTATGTACCTTTATATTAAGGCATATTTTATTAGATGAACATATGAGTGGGTGGCTTGATCATCCAAAATCAGAACCATTTGGGTTATTGTGGTAATATTAGTTAACTTAATATCGCATCGTTGTGTAGTATTAACCAGACATTTGCAAAATAGGATGTCGGAGAGACGCGGCGTTGTTGATTGAATGAAATGAATATACCGAATAAGGTTCAAATAAAGGCGAACGTTTTAATAGCCAGACCAGAGTAAACTTAAAGGATACCAATGACATTGCGCTATCATATTTCCCCGTATATATATGTTACAAGTGGCGAATGTACGGTTTTGTCAAAAAGACAACACCGATTCGACCACACGATGAGGTGCAGATGGCAATATATTTATTGTTTCAATCGTACCCAGCACCGTGTTATAAGTATTCTATTTCCTACAGTATTCAGAAAGCACAGTAACTGACATCATTGAAAACCACTCGTACACAACATTAATAACTAACGCCAGAAAGCATGCTTAGACAACAAAACATCACGTTGGGTAAATTAATGAAATTGCATTTAAACATAACAACACAACTAACAATCTTTGCAAATTACAACAGTGGTTGACTACGGTTTCTGATAGGTTCATTCTATTCACGTTTTATACAATCTATCTATCTTAACAGAACATTTTCATTAAGAAATATACTTTTACATTAAAAATGTCCACTACAATTAAGGCGCTGCCACAAATGAGTAAGACAAACTTCCAATCAAAGAGACTAGCGAGTGGAGTATCATTTAATTCATTCCGTGTTACTAAAATTATTTTTGCCACGTAAATGAATGCCAGCTAAAACAATTATTGATGAACTGATATTTTGCGCGCATTACTGTCGACGTGGCTGAACAATTTCAAAAAGAATGCCTTATTTCGCGAGCTGGGCGCGCGAGTATATGTATGTGTATGCCTATGTTTATGTGTGTGCGCGTGCGCGTGCGCGTGCGCGTGCGCGTGCACCTGTACGTGCACCTGTACGTGCGCGTGCACGTGCACGTGCACCTGCACGTGTACGCGTACGCGCACGCCCACGCACACGCACACGCACACGCACACGCACACGCACCGCACACGCACACGCACACAGTCGCAAACACACTCAGTGGTTCGTTAAAATAGTCAACTCACAAACACCGCGAATAATCCTAGCGGCAGCTTAAGGCGGAAACAATAATGAATTATGATATTTCACGAGGCATACAACTTTGTCGAGTCGGTGCCAAATGATTCGAGTAAATTTAGAATAGTCAACAAAATATGTTACCAGGCCTTTCAGTGTCAAAGTTTCGTGGTGTATAATCAAATATATATATATATATATATATATGCATATATATATATATATATATATATATATATATATATATATATATAATACTATACTACATTTTTAACAAGAGTGTGTTTGGTGTCATGTTCGTTATATATTTACGGTTATCGCATACATCGTGTGTCTTCCTTTTCTTGGTCACTCGCCTCTGGTCTGTCTTCCAACACGTGCCTTTGTCTTTGCGGCTGGAATCTTTATCCAGGTACTTCTGCATCCGTTACATTTTCTTTTGACGTAACTTTAAATAGCCCATAACCACACGCCATTTTTAATTGTTTTATTTTTTCTCTGCGCACAGCGCCTCCAGACATATTTATTAATAACTAATAAGCAGCGAATCGGTGGAAAATGTTCATCTTCGATACGTTATTCTTCGTCTAATATGGCGTAGCTGATGATATTTCGATGACTGGGTATTCTAAAATATATTCTGGTAAACCGCTGGTGTTACAAAATTGAGTATATGTGGAACGTTTTTACTTTATATTAATTCTAATAGGTGTACGCCACGAAAGTGTTACCAGTTTGTCTTTTAATGCGATGATTGATGGCATAGTACGTGATTGGAATAATAATTATGTAGTAAGCTGCTATTACATATAATGATATCACAAACTACGTTCCCGCAGCACCATTGTGTAGTCCCGTTATTACTAAAATCGTTCCAAGATGAAACACCAATATACATAAGTTGTGATAGAAATCAATGTAACTACGGAACCACTCGGAAGTATCATTCCAGTCACGTATTAGAGATGCTACCTTCATTAAAATATGTCAACATTAAACATACTTTTACATAAAACGTTTCCCGGTGTGGTCCTGCGGTGCTGCGTAACCAAACTCACTGGTTGATCTCATCGACACTAGTGATTGTGAAGAGGAAGAGGAAGAAGAGGAGGAGGAGGAAAACAAGGTCGAGTGTGACTTTGACGATTTCAGTGAAAGCGATAGTGAATGATGATCTAATACTTATCGTATGAAGCCCATGAGAGGTAAAGGCGCGGCAGCTAAGAAAAGATCCTTCTGGCTTGCTATTTACCTGGATCAGTAAATGAATTGGTAAATTAACTTAGTGGAATTTCTTTATTCATAAAACCTTGGATTGATCTCCCGTATCAACCTTTAGTCGTAAAAACCTTATTTTGTCAGTTATCTGTAATATTGGCCGAGATATAATGAAAAATATATATTTCAATAATGGCGGCACTAATTTGCATAAAAACAATACGTGAGACATTTTGCTGACTTGTTAACATAGCAATATGTTATCTACGTATCTGTCACGATCTAGTGATACCAATTAAAAGTATATTTCCGGGGGGTTCGCGGGGGGTGCACGGTACCCCCTCTTCCGACTTGACTAATATATATGTACAACATTAATCATTAATGTCAGAACACATGCTTAGATAACAGTACGCCACAATGGGTCAATTAACAAAATAGTATTTAAATGCAACAACACATCTGTCAATCTTTGCAAATTACAAAAGACGTTGAAAACGGCTTCTGGTAAGTCAAATTTCACGAGCACCGAAGCCGCGGTGAGAGAAAGACAAAGGGTTAATACATTTAGCGCACCCTCGTGTGTCATGGCGCACTCCGGTGGTTAGACCTTTTGATGTATACACCCATTTTTGTTTGACAACTTAATGTGAGGGTTGCTTTTATGATACGTGATTGGAATAAGAATTATGTAGTGAACTGCCTACCTCGGGTTGAAAACATATCGTGAAATCGGCTTGTATATAATGCATATATGTGATTCGCAATTCTACGATTTAATGTTATTATATCTAATAATATCACAAACCAAGTTAATTGGTAAATGTTCGGACGCTTTTATACATTACGAGGCAAATTATCAAGGAGTTGATACTGTCGTTTAAATATTACTTTCCTATCCTCTTTTCCTCCGGCGTAACATAAGGCTACAACAGCTACATTCCTCCCCAGGGCCCTGTTTTTGCTGCGGCCTGATCCTCGCCTGAGCCTCGCACTACGAGAGCCTCATATATTGTAGCTCCGCCATTACAGTCTTTCGACATGTTGTCTTTTGTCGTCCAGGCTTCCGTCTTACAGGTGTCGTCCACAACTGTAGGGATACTTACTTTAGGCAAACTATGGACAAGTCGTAGCCATCTTCTTTAACTATATAGGTATCAGTCTTTGCAAATTACCAGATATGTTGACTACTGCTTCGGATAAGTCAAACGTCACACGCAACAAAGCCATGGTGAGAGAAAGACAAAGGATTTGACATGGCGGACCTCAGTTGTTACGCCGTTTGAGATATAAACCTGTGTTGGATCTAACAGTTTAAGTGAGTATTGCTTGTATGATACGTGATTGGAATGATAATTCTGAGGTGAGCTATTGGCATATTATCTAATAATATATCGCAAACTAATTAAAATGGTTTGTGTGGTCTGACTACATTTACACTTAAATCGTATAATGATTTAATAATGTACTTCAAAGACCGGATGCGTGTAAATGTGACATGATCGTCCGAAATATAAGTGTCCCTTTATTTTGGAATGAAGTAAATTGCATGATTATGCCATGATTATAGTGCATTGGCATAATAGGATTTCGAACTGGCACACCACTGTAAATGCTATAGGATCGTTCGACCTAGAACAGCGTCCCTTTTCATGCCATGATTACAGGGCATTAGCATAATAGGATGTCGAACTAGCACAACATTGTAAATGTGACATAACCGTCCGAACTAGAACAGTGTCTCTTTATTTTGGAATGAAGTAAAATGCATGATTATACCATGATTGCAGTGCATTAGCATAATAGGATATCGAACTGCCACAGCATTGTGCGACGGCTAGGTCCTGTAAATCACTGGAGCAATTTCGAGTACGGGCCGTCTATGAAATAATTTACTCTTGCCAGAATTTATAGATTCTGAGTAGAAAATAATTATTCGACAGGAATATCATTTAATCTTACTGAAATTATTTTGTTCTGGTGAACATCGTTTATATATTTGGTAAACAACTTTGAAGCGAACAATGCACATTTCATTTGATAATGTATAATTAGAAGAAATACATTGAAGCAAACGTTTTAGTTACGACGTTTACGCGACAGTCGTAAAGAGTTCAGTTAGTCAGTGATATATGTACGTTTGTACGCTGTTTTCAGTATTTATTCAAATAATACGTATCTTAAAAGCCAGCAATACAAAAATATTCAGATATTTCGTAAAACAAAGAATGCATTAGTTAATCAACAGTAAGCATAATCACAAAACCCCCAACATTTTAACATTTTATTTGGCTTCCGAAGCCACGAAACAATAACAAATTGTGAGAAACTACAAAATGCGAACGTTTTGACCCATTTGGCAAGAAAGTCTGGTTCGTCTTATTTATTGTAATTTACATAATATCATACAGCATTTCAAGCTGACTCATCTGTTTACCTGACTTTACTTAATTTGTTTTGAATATTATTTAGTACACGTAACCTGAATAACATTTTAAAATGTGGCCAGTTTCTAAAAAGACTTGGTGAACAATAATTACTAAATATATTGCATAGTCGTCATTTTAGTGATGACCCGAAAAATCATGAGTCACTGCACTGTTTTAGATAGACCATCGCATGTTAGCAGACAATGTCAGAATACATGAGAAAGAATAGAGTTCATGAGCCATTCTACAGTAAGTTGTATTTTCTTGTCCCAAGCTTTTCATTTTCAAGAACCGCTTAACACAAAAAAACGAATGCTGTTGTATGTTTGCTATAATCCCCCCAATATGCTAAGTCACTACAATAACATATATTCAGTCATTTGATAGGTTTTTTTCAATTTGACATGCTGGAATGTCTTGACCATAACGTGTCCCATCTAATATATTTGTACTTTAACCATTAATATTGCGTGCTTGCTTAATAGCAGCTTACTTCTGATGCTAATGCAGACTAATTGCATTTATTTAGCAATCTTATTTTACCGGATATGTTTAAGGAAATGTCAATATTAAAAAAGATATTGAGTTTGACAGTTTGTCCCATGGATATTTATTGTGTCTTAGCCATAACGTTTCAAGAACAGTGCCAATGCTCGAAATTGTTGAAACTGGTACAAACCATAACTGTTGCAGCAGTAACCTATTTTACTCTCTTTTGTAAAAAACACATGTTTGGGGGCAACGTTTGTGATATACCTTCTCAAAATATTGCTTGTTTGACTGAAATTCGCCGCGTAGGTTTTCTACCTGTCTGAGCCATAACGTGCTAAATGTTATGTAACTTTTTATTAGCATAACATATAGAATATACAAGTTATGTGGAATTGTTTACATACCAACATGGTATGTCGCTGAAACATACTTCAAGGGAGTTATGCATTCCAGAGGTCAATTTGTAAAAATATTGTCTAAGCCATAACGTCTTAGCCATAACAAAACAATATGTTATGGCTAAGACAACTTCGTTATGGCTAAGACAACATACTAAAATACAAAGAATTACAGTGTAAGTTATGTAGCTTAGTATAACAATTATATGTATAGAGTATAGTACATAGTCATAGATGCACATTACCACGCTCGTGTGTTCGCGCACGCATGCACGTACGTACGCACGCATACACGTATGTACGCACGCACGCATACCGCACGCATACACACACGGTATCTGATATCATATAGTATATATATATATATATATATAATTTATATATATATATAACTTATATATATATGTGTATATACACCATGTATATATATATATATATATATATATATATATATATATATATATATATGTGTGTGTGTATATATATATATATATATATATATATATATATATATATAATATGATCCCACTTGACTACTATACTATAGTGAAGATAAACATAGTGAAATACACTAACATATATGGCATTCACGTAATGAAGCATGGCGTATGTACAGATTGCTGAAAGAAGATTGCACGAAATAAAAAGGCAGTGAGCAACAATGAAAGACAAAGAAAGTATATGGAGAAAGTACTAATGTCACCAACAAAGCATGCCGCGTATTTGGCTAAGGAAAAGGATCGGAGAAATAAGCGAAAGGAAGTGAAAGCTCTGCAGACGCAGACAATGTCGGAGAGAGATAAAAGGAATCAGAAACAGAAATGGAAGTTGGCTCAACGAACATATCGGAGGAAATGCAAATTAATAGATATTAAAACATGTTAAAGTATGTAAGCCTAGTATCTATGTTATAATAAACAATAATCAATAATACATGTGCAATTTAGACAGCACATTTGAGGATATTAAATTGATTAATTGAATCATTCAAAATTGTTTTATAATATGGGTAAAATGTGCACATATAACTGAGTATAAGCACTGCTAAATTATATTGATTTTATGTTTTACAATAATAACTTTATCGATGTTGTATTCAAATGTCAAAAAGGGGAACTACCTTTGAACAATATTTTTTTAATATACAGGGTGTTATACAAGTTAACGTTATTATTACGCAATTTGGATATGGCCGAATGCCACATTATTTTAGTGGGAAACTTAACAAATACAGATGCCTTTCATCAACACAATATTTGTAAATACATGTTAAATATGCATAATAAAATATCTGCGTTGTCCTACTAAATATAGTAGAACTTTTATAGATTAAAATAGTTATTACAAAGCAACACAAGTGTTTCGTTTTAGAATAGTTGATATGAACTGACAAAAAATTGCATTTCTGATCCGTTTTTATTCATCCATGATGCCACAAACCAAGTGCTGCAGTTGACTTAGTTTCTACTTTTGCCCGTCATTGCATGCTAAACGATGATTCGTGCTAAACTGATATTTACTAAAACAAAAGTAATGCAACAGAGGCCCCCACAAGAGAGCGACAACGCTTCAACAAAAACACCACCTTGCCCACAATTTTAGTTAGTGAGTTATATACTGAGTAATTTATTTAGACATTTTGGGCTACCAGATATGGGTGTGAGCTACCAGAAATGTCAAGCTAGTAGCCCGGATAGCTACTTACATTTTTGAGATATTTCTACCCCTGGATATGTGGCTTTTAATAAAGTTATCTTCGAATAAAAACATGTCTGTTCTGCATTCATAATCACTGTTTATATGATATTGAAAGAAAATAGCAAGTTCTATAATAAACACATGCATGCGCGCACGCGCGCGCACACACATACACACAAACAAACATACACCCGCACACACGCAGTATTATTATGCAATTATGTAAAACAAACATTTTTCGTCAAATTAGGCGTATATATACGAATACATGTCTTAGCCATAACAATAATGTCTTAGCCATAACACAAGTTAGACATTATTATTTTTTTTATAGTAATACAATACAGTACAAACATTTAATATTTTTCTGATGTGTAACTGTCCTAAGTAATCATTTCAGGTATCTAGCTTTTGATCAGAGGTATTTCCCGAGTATTCTGCATAACTATATGAAACCAAATAACCAGGTTATGGGACAAATCATATCCTGATATTCTGTGTCAGTATAATTACAAAAAAATACGTTATACTACCACATTTGTCATCTAATGTTCGAATGTTGATATCAGTGTAATCGAAAAATAGCATTACTTTAAGCATGCCACTTTAAAGTATGACATTATTGGCATATAATTAACATGTCCAGTTTCGTTATGGTTAAGACATGCGGCGATGGTAAGTGTTTTTAAATGAACACATCGGCTAAGTGTGTTAATATCGATCGCTGCTGACTGTTGGCCATTGAGGTCGACACCTTGGTCTATCTTAATAACAATGTTTTGGATAAATTAAGCAAAAATAAATGTGGAAACTTTTTTGGCTGAAAAATACACTTTACTGTAGAATGGCTCTCATATGTAGAACAATGAAACTGTTTATTTATTTGCTCAATGTCATAACATATATCTTTGACAACAAAGAACAACAAAATTCTGCATTGGATTTGAGCCACATCGCTAGTTTAGATATAACTCCTTATTAGAAATAAAAAATAATTGAGTTCTGACTGATATAACAGTAATCATTGGTCAAATATTAGGTATTCCTACATAATGCAAGATTAGGACGCGTAGTCATAATGCTTAAACCGTATCTAACAACACGTGGAATTAGATTTTATTAATACACTACAAAAACACAGTAAGTAAATTATATAAGTTATCTAGTCATAGTGTTAGTAATTTATTTCAGAATCAATACACAGAAAAGAGCACATAATTTAGAACGGCTTGCCAGAATGTAAACTGCACTTTACATATACCACGTGCTTAGAAGAAGAAGAAGAATTTGTTTTTATTTGACCATTATTTAAAAACAATACACACATACACGTTATCCATGTCATACATAAATAATCAGAACAATACAAACATAAAAAAATTATAGCAAACATGGTAATAATGCGTATAATTAACAATTACAACCTGGGGTCAGGAGACTCCTCTAAGACCAGGCTAGTCGCTATCGAGGAGCCACCTATCCGAAAATTTAACGTACATAATAATTTCGTCATCTAGAACAAATTCTTCCAGAAACAAACCAAAAAAATATCACCAAACATACATAATATGAAGATGCTTGTGCGCAGCTGACAAGATTATTGTATTTCAAGTAGAAAGGCTCTGTTTTTAAATATAAATACTGAATGAAGTGTTTAGGTGGTTTTAGATTCTTAATTTTGCATACAAACATAGCAGTTTTGTCTAATGCATATTACTTCATAACTTTGTAAGAAATACAGTTTTACATAATTTACAAATGCCTGATTACTATGTGACATAAGTTTTTCTTTCACTATTTCAGGAAGGTTATTTAATAATAGTGGCAAATTATGTCTGAGACATTTTTTTGCAAAATCATGTTTAATTTGATAAGTGTATATTTTATTTTTGTATCTTGTGTCATGACCATGTACCTCATATTTAAACACAAACCTCCAATTTTGTAAATAGCAAGGTAGGTCATTGTGTAGATATTTATAGTAACATTTTAATTGTTGTAATTTAAGGGTGTCATCTACTTTTAATAAGCTAAGTTATTTGTACAGTGGATCAGTGTGGGAAATGTAGTTACTTAAAGTAATAATTCTCAGGGCTTTTTTTGTAACTTTATTATTCTATTTGATTCAAAGCCCCATGCCATAATGCAGTAATTAATGTGTGGCACTATTAATGAATTATATAATGTTTTCTTAATATCTAGGGGTAAAATATGTTTCAATTTGTTTAAGATTCCAATTTTCTTAGAACACGCATTTGATATTTTTTCAGCGTGCTTTTTCCAGTTTAAATTTGTATCTATAATTAAACCCAAGACATTAAATTCCTTAACTTGATCAATATTTATATTGTCTATCTTCAGATTTAATATCTCGGTATTTTTCTTTTTCTTTTGAAATATCATAAATTTGGATTTTACTACATTTAGTGATAATTTATTAATCTTGAGCCAATCATTTATCTTAACAAGTTCTTCGTTAATTAAAGATTCTAAATTTCGGTCATGCGTGTTATCACTGAACACATTTAGTGTACTTGACAAAGTTGTGTCGTCTGCATAAATGAGAAAGTTAAACATTTGACTTGCTTGTGCAAAATCATTTATGTATATGATGAATAATAGTGGTCCTAAAATTGAACCTTGTGGTACACCTGTTGTTATTGATAACATATTTGATTTGATATTGTCAATTTCCGTGTATTGTTTACGATTTTCTAGGTAGCTGCTGAATAAGTTGAGATTTGTTCCATGTACACCATAATATTTCAATTTATCAATTAAAATTATATGATCAATGGTATCAAAAGCCTTGGAGAGATCTAAATATATATTAATTGGTATTTCATCTTTATCCAGTTGTGTTATTATTCTATCTATTAATTCTAATGCCGCATATTCTGTTGAATGTTTCGGTCTGAAACCATATTGATGATCAAACAAAAGCCTAGAGTCTCTTAAATAAGATGATAATTGTTCAAAAATTATTTTTTCAAGTATTTTTGAAATAGCTGGTAGAAGTGATATGGGCCTATAATTACTGAAAACAGTTTTCTCACCTTTTTTATAAACAGGAATTACCTTTGCAATTTTTAGTTTATCAGGGAATATTCCTGTTGTTAATACTTGATTTATTAATAATGTTAAAGATTTGGTTAGTGCTGGTTCAAGAATTTTTAGTAATTTAGTGGAGAGACCATCATATCCACAGCTACTTTTGTTAGGTAAATTGATTATTGTCCTCTTTATAATATCTTCTTCAACATAGCTAAATGTGAAATTTCTCTCTACTATTTTATTTAGATAATATGTATGTTCACGAGTGCCTTTATATTTTATATTACTTGCCAGATTACTACCTATATTAGTAAATAAATCATTAAATTTGTTTACAATTTCTGATTTATCTGTCACAATAGAATCAGAGTCTTTAAAATATTTGGGAAATGATTTGTTAGTTTTATTTCTAGAAAGGATTTCATTTATAGTTTTCCAAGTGTTTTTTATATCAAATTTAAAATTATAAAAACATTTATCATAGTAGATTTGTTTTGCTTTACGAAAACTTGTTTTTAAATTGACCAATAATATGGCATATTCGGAAGATTCAGGATTAGTGAGTTTTATTTGTTTGTAAAGTTTATCTCTGTATCTTATTGAGGTTAGCAGTCCTTGGGTTATCCGTGTAGACTTCTTATGCTTGTATTTGTTAAATTTCACTAATTTGCTACTCATATATTTATTTTTAGCTTGGTTTATTTCATCTATGATAATATTATAATTATAATTTGGATCAGTATTTGGGTTTGTGTCTAATTTTGTGTATATATCAGAGGAGTGAAGATCATTTTTTACATAGCCTCTTTATTTTGTACATTAACTTATATGAATTTTGTAGTATGATCCTCTTATCTATTTATAACGTTATATAGTACGATAGCGACCACAGTTGGAGGCATTTAAATAATTAAATGCAACACAATGCTACATACTGAAAGTTACGCATAACTGTTAAACCTTAATAAACACCTTGCCCATGAATATTTTACTAAACACAACAAAACTAATATTTTATTACTGAACACCAACCACATATATGCTAATACTTAATATCAAAATCAAATGCATACAATACGATATATCTGGGATAAACGTTACGTAACATCTTGTAAAATATTGGCGTTACAAGAGCAGCACAAAAACCGAATCATCTGATAATATATACACCCACCACATATAAGATTAAAAGGTTAATCTCTGAATAAAATGCAACCAATGCAATACATCTGGGATAAATGGTATTTAAAACCTTGCCATGTATACATTTTGCACAAGCACCACAAACACATAGGCTGTTATGAAAACCATCCATACATAACTTTAGAAATTTGTGTCATAATAAAACACCTATAACACAACATATCTGGAATAAGCTGTATCTTACACCTTGTCAAATATGTGTTTTACATAAGCACCACAAAAGCCAAATTATTTGATATTATTGAAAAAATCAACCTTACAAAGTTGTAGAAGTTAATCGCAGGATGAAATGCATATAATTCAATATATCAGGGAAAAAATATATACTTCACCTTGTCGTCGCATACATGTTGTACAAAAGCACCACAAAAAGAAATTATCTGCCATTATTGAAAACAAACTATTCATGATTAGAGACGTCAATCTCAAAATAAAATGCATACTTTATTATTTATCTGGGATAAATCGTATCTAACATCTTTCCACAAATATATTTAACACATGCACCATAAAAACAAATGTTCCGCTATGTTGAAAACCATCACACGTGACTTTAGAAATTAATCGCACAATAAAATGCATAAAATACAATACAGCTGGGATAAATAGGGTCTATGAACTTTCCACAAGTACGTTTCACACATGCACGAAAACAAAATAATTGTCTGCTATTACTGATAACAAACCATATAGCTTTAGAAGTAGGTGTCAGTATCGTATGTAACATGTAACAAACCATATCTAACATCTTGTCAAATATAATAAATTTTATTTTGTCCTTCTATTAATAATTCACCCAGAGTATCCTACTTATATCCCTCAGTAGATCTTCCTGTTTCAATGTTGATGTGGAGATTTTACCTAGACACCAATAAACTATTACATATGAACATAATTAAATATTAACCATATCTTAGTTCTTATTCTTCTTATGCCTTTTCGCTCGCTCGGAGCATAGGCCATCGACTAAGGAACGCCACTGTTTTCTGTCTGTGGCCATCTTCTCCATTTCTTTCCAGGTGTACTCCATCTCTTTTGTATCTTTTTCTGTGTCTCTCTGCCAGGTGTTTCGTGGCCTACCTCTTCTTCTCTTCCCTGGGGGGTTCCATGTGATGGCTTGACGGGTGATTGATTCTGGTGGTTTCCTTAGTGTATGTCCTATCCACCTCCATTTTCTCTTCTTTATTTCATTTTCTATGGGTAGTTGCTTGGTTGTTTTCCAGAGTGTGGTGTTCGGTACCTTGTCTGTCCACTTCAAGTGTAGTATTCTGCGCAGGCATTTGTTGATGAAGGTCTGTATTTTCTTTTGTGTCTTCTGTGTGGTTCGCCATGTCTCCGCTCCGTAGAGCAAAACTGCCTTCACATTTGAGTTAAACAATCTCAGCTTGGTGTTAATTTTGATTCGTTTTGCTCTCCAAATTTTTCTCAACATGATGAATGCCACTCTTGCTTTCTGGATTCTTGCTTTGACGTCTTCTTCTGTCCCTCCAGTTTTGTTTATTGTACTGCCCAGGTATGTGAATGCATCTGTCTCTTCCAGTGGCTCTCCGTTCAATGTAATGGGGTTGTTGTTCTTTGTGTTGGCTTTCATAGTCTTTGTCTTGCTTCTGTTGATGTTGAGTCCAAGCTGTGTTGACACTGTGTTTAGCTGCTCTGTTTTTTCCTGCATCTGTTTATGGCTGTGTGAGAGGAGAGCGAGGTCATCCGCAAAGTCCAGGTCCTCCAATTGGCTCCATGGTGTCCACTGGATCCCATTTCTTCTATTTTTTGTAGTCTTTTTCATGATCCAGTCTATGGCGAGCAGGAATAGGAATGGTGACAGAAGACATCCTTGCCTCACTCCTGTCTTCACCATGAAGGAGTCCGTTAGTTGTCCTGCATGAATGACCCTGCATGCCATGTCTTCATAACTACTTCTTATCAGAGATATAAATTTCTCAGGTATGCCGTAGTGCTGTAGGAGTTTCCACAGCGTGTCTCTGTCAAGGCTATCAAATGCTTTCTCGTAGTCAACGAAGTTTATATACAGTGATGAGTCCCATTCCATGGATTGTTCGACAATGATTCTCAGTGTTGCAATTTGGTCGGTGCAAGATCTGTCTTTCCGGAAGCCAGCTTGGTGGTCTCTGAGCTTGGCATCTACACCTGTTTTCAGTCTGTCCAAGATTATTCTGTTGAGGACCTTTCCGGGTACTGATAGGAGCATTATCCCTCTATAGTTCTTACATTCTTGCATATCGCCTTTCTCTGGGAGCTTCACAAGGTACCCTTCTTTCCATTCCGTTGGTATTTCTTCTTGTTCCCATATCTTCCCGAATAGGTCATGCAGTATCTCGGTGGAGGTCTCTATGTCAGCCTTGATTGCCTCTGCAGGAATTTTGTCTGGGCCGGAAGCTTTCCCTCTCTTCATGTGCTGAATGGCTTTTTCAATTTCTGCCTTACTTGGTCTTTCGCAGTTTATCTGGAGTACTTCTTCCGCTGGTGCGATGTCTGGAGGGTTGTGAGGTGGTGGCCGGTTTAGCAGTTCTTCAAAATGTTCCCTCCATCTCTTCAATTGGTCTTCATCACTGGTAAGTACATTGCCATTCTTATCTTTGATGGGTCTGTCTGTGTTCTTGTACTTTCCTGCTAATTTTCTTGTTACATCATACAGTTGTTTCATGTTTCCTTGGGCTGATGCATCCTCTGCTTCCTTGGCTAGGTCTTCAATGAAGTTTGCCTTGTCTGTTTTTACGCTGTTCTTGACTGCTCTGTTTGCCTCTGTATACTCTTCCTGTGCTGCTGCTTTTGCTGCTCTCGTTCGGCTGTTGTTAACTGCACCTTTCTTTTCCTTCCTCACTTGCACTTTGTTGACAGTCTCTGCAGAAATCCAGTCTTTTTGTTGGTATTTCTTCTTTCCCAGAACTTCGCTGCATGTGCTGGTCCACATCTCCTTGATCTGTTGCCATTGTGTGTCTATGTCCATGTTTCCTTCATCAAGGATATCTTGTAGGGCTTCGTATTTGTTTCTGACTGTAAGTCGGAAGGTCTCTTTTGTCACCCTGTCCTGTAGGAAGTCCACATTGTACTGCGTTCTGGTGCTTCGCTTGACTTCTCTCTTCTTTAGCTTCATCTTCATTCTGGCCAGCACTAGATGGTGGTCTGAGGCTGCATCTGCCCCTCTCTGCGCTCTCACATCCTGCATTGATCTTCTGAACTTTCGTCCTATGCAGATATGGTCTATTTGATTTTCTGTCCTGTGGTCCGGTGATACCCAGGTTGCCTTGTGAATCCTGCGATGCGGGAACACGCTGCCTCCGATGATCATATTGTTAAATGCACAAAAGTCGGCCAACATCTCGCCATTTTCGTTCATTTTGCCAAGTCCCTGTCTGCCCATGACTTCTTCGTACCCGCTGTTGTCTGATCCGATTTTGGCGTTCAAGTCTCCCATGAGTATTGTCATGTCCTTCTCCTTCAGTTTGTCACACAATGTCTGCAGTTTGTTGTAAAAGTCTTCTTTTGTTTCTTCGTCCTTGTCGTTTGTGGGTGCGTAACACTGAATGATGTTGAGCTTGATGTTTTCTTTCTTTGTTTTGAACGAGGCACAGATGATCCTTGGTCCCGCTGCTTCCCAGTTAATGAGAGCATTCTGTGCCTCATGTGACAACATGAATGCCACGCCTTCTGTATGATGTGCATCTTCCTCTTCATGCCCCGAATAGAGAATAATTTCTCCCGTATTCAGTCTGACTTGCCCTGACTGTGTCCATCTTGTTTCACATAGCCCTAGTACTGTGATGTTGTAGGCCCGTCGTTCCCTTGCTATTTGGGCTGCTTTGTTTGTTTCGAACATGGTTCTCACATTCCATGTTCCGATTTTCGAGATTTTCTTGGAAGATAAGAAGGGTATCGGCGATGTAGCTTCCTTACGGCTTTCACTGCATGGCGTCATACTCTCCCCAGGAGGCCCTCCCTCTCCCAAGTTCAGTAGAGTTCCTTTGGTCGATGTTTTCGTAACAATCTGTTTTTTTACGGGAAAGGGTTGTTAGCCCTTTGCCCAACCCTCCTCTTTTCTCAGCCGGGCTTGGGACCGTCCATGGCAGAGTTTAGTAGTATCTTAGTAGTTAATGCCAAAATAAAATATATACAACCAATAAGTCTGGGCTAAAAACAAAAACGTTTTTCATTGTATCATAATCCCAAGGCAAACATCATGGGCAACAATTTCAATACAAATAGTATTGGAACTTTACTCCGAACCTCTTCATATGTATTGTGGACATCTTTCGGCAAAACGTTTAAAATGTATTTATTTAATATAAGTAAACACTTTAGATATTTCGTTTTTGTTTGTAATTATTATATTTTACCCAGTTCAAGCATAGGATTGGATGAATTAGCGATAATTTATTAGAATCATAGTAGCCAACGTTCGTGTCTTCCAGCGCTGTAGTCACTGACCACGATCACTCTGGAAACATACCGCAAGCCATCTGTTAATAAACATATTCACTTTTATACAATGCTAGCTGGACTTTACTACTCTCAGAGAACAACATACATTTCTGAAATACACGTTTTATTTAATGTCCGGGATTGGGTTGAGTAAAATAGACACGACACAAGCCTTTGTCTGTGCGCCATGAGCTACACTTAAAACGATAAAACTGTTTGCAGAGATGAGCCGTGCTCTCCAATATAACTGCACATTCAAAGAAGGCAGAGTTAGTTTACTGACACACCCCTGGGGTGTTTATTTATTATAAGCTCGTCCTCCATACAACCCTGGACTCGCCCACTCTGTGGACGGTCTCTCAAACATTTGTTCACCCAAAGAACACAGTTTGAGCTTACTTATAGTATATCACAGGCTTCACAGGAGATTCGATTGCATTATATGCACCCGATTCATCTTTGAATAACACTATAGGTCTTCAGGATGCTGTGAGTGAAATAAGATTTGACAACAAGAGAGAAGGAACCTAAACACCTATATACGGGCTTTATAAGCAAACTGCAGAGGTTCAAGATTTGCAAACACATCGGAAGCAAACAATCTTCTCCATACATTTTGCTAATCTGCATAAAACTGCAACCGAACAAACATAATTTTACTGGCTGACTTTAGGTGTTTTGGGTGCATGGACAATTATAGATATTTCCCATGGCAGGCGTACAATGTGGGAGTATAGCCGAGCCTAGGGTGTGGTAGTTAGAATCCCTTTTTACACGCTGTCATCACCTGAAACGTCTGACGAAAGTCTTCTTAACTTCATCACAGAAGAATTCAATATGGTCTGGTACAGCAGTTTGGAACAGCGATGTACATTCACCACGAACATTATTACCGTCAAGCTGAGCAAAACAAAATGGTTAAATTCACTTACTGCAGTAACAGAGTTATCATCTGGCGTACGGATAATTAGGGGATCAATACTTTAAAAAGCTATACGTGGAAGTACCTTTATATCTACTAGGTATATCACAGTGAATATTATTATACACAGCACCTTTTAGGTCTCCATTCAGCGGCGTGATTTTGTGTCACACCGAGGGATGTCGCAGAATTCCCAGCGCACCTTTCGGTCGGTCGTGTAGCACCAGGGCCCTGACTCAGGACAGTGTTTCGGGGTGTTTACGACGTTGTTGTTGCAGTAGTTTGCTCTACCCCCTGCGGCGCATTCGTGTCTATGAGGCTGTAAGGAAATGGACGAATACTTGTTCACAGAGTACAGCAGACTGCCTCATGACCGTATGGATGTTCACGTACCTTATTTTGATGTACTAAAGTAACTAATAGTTTAACCATGTATCTGATTTTTAAGAGGTTATCGCCGTTGCCATATCTGGGATTTTGTTTTAATTTTGTTGTAATTATCGAACTGTTCCCAAATAGTTGTTTCAGTTATATTGTCAGACGGTTTATTACAAGCAGAAGCAATGGACCACTTTGCCGGTGACAGTGATTACGGAAATCATGAATTTCAATCGATTATTATGGTGGTTGCCATGGCATTAGCGGCAGGTAGAACTTTGTGTGTGGCGATCTTGACTAATAATGAAGAGTGCAATTTTTCGCGCAGTACAACCTGTTTGGGGCAAACGTACACATATATTATGATTATGTGCATTTAGACAACTTTTCAGATATAAGTGCTTACCGAAAACACAACGTACAACAATATCAAATGTTAAAGACACAAGCGGCCTTAAATCGTGTCTATTATCTGCACTACGTAAATCGCTACATGACGTAGCATACCTATGGTAGTGTGGTAATCTCAATATTAAATCGGACATATAAGATAAGAAAGGTATAACACAAGATATGTAAGACCTGATATTCCTAGTATTCATCAGTCGGAAGCTACAATTGTCATCAATCGTTAGAATATTATTCTTGTATCCAGTCCCCTATCAGCTCCAGTCGCGCGGAATCCCCCCATATATCGTGACCCACTTACAGGCCCTATTAACTTAAATATAATGTTAAATATCTGAGGGTGAATTAATATTGTTGAAGATAAGTAAGAAATGCGCAAGCAAGAAATGAGCTGCTCACCGAAATACAGGAAAGCAAAATATTTAACAGAAATAGTGTATATTATTTAACGAAGCCATCGATATAGGAAATACACTCCGCACACCTATTTTATATTTCTAGCCGCATGTTTACCCAGAAACATATTATGAATTACTCGGTAAGATTGAAATATATGGTACCGTTTGTGAATTCCAGTGTTGACACGTCCGACCTGACTTGGTCGTGTGGGCAAGACCGCGGTAGTCGTGCCCGTCAGCAGTCAACAGACACTCCGTCCTGTTACCTATGTAACAGATAAACATAGGCTCTAATGTCACCTTTGAAATAATCGGTAGGCCTACTGCTGTAGATAAGATACTTAGTGAGAGAGTGAAACTCAGAGAGTGAGGTTGAGAGATCGAGGAGAGCGGGAGGGAGAAACAGAGAGAAAGAAAAAGACAGGGAGAGAGGGAGAAGGAGAAAGACGGGAAAAGGTTCAGCCAATCAGACAGAACTATACAGGCAGACAGACAGACAGACAGACATCTGCACAACCAGACAGTCATATATATACTACCAGACAGACAAGCAGACTGATAGAGACAAATATATTGACAGACAGAGAGCAGATCGGAGAGAGATAAAGATAGACATACAACCAGACAGACATACATAAATATTGAGATACAAACATATATGCATACATCCACATGCATATATGCATATATGCATATATGCATATATGCATAAATACATGCAGACATACAGACATACAGACATACAGACATACAGACATACAGACATACAGACATACAGACATACATACAGACATACAGACATACAGACATACAGTCAGACAGACAGACAGACAGACAGACAGACAGACAGACAGACAGACAGACAGACAGACAGACAGACAGACAGACAGACAGACAGACAGACAGACAGACAGACAGACAGACAGACAGACAGACAGACAGACAGACAGACAGACAGACAGACATACAGACAGACAGACAGCCAGACAGACAGACAGACAGACAGACCGACAGATAGAAAGACAGACACAAAGACACACAGCAGATGTACCACCAGACAGAGAGTCAAACATATAGATAGAGATACAAACGGACATACATACAAACACTCATACCGAGGCATATGCACATACAGATACACAAACAGGTAGATAGAATAACGGAGGAAAAGAAAGACAGCGGAAAGTTGTAACGAAGATTTTAATTTAAAACCTCTTTCGTTACTTGTTATAAATAAGTATATAAGTTAGTAGTTTTCTATTGATGTCATCATCATTCTATCGAAAGGTTACGGTTTATATAAAAATATAGTCAGCTTAGTTTTATAAAACAATTACTAGCTATAAATGATCATCAGTTATAACCTTTCTAAAAACGATGCGAATATACCTGCATTTGTTGTGTCGTCTGGATTACACTCGGAGACGTCATATGAATTGACGCGTTGACCTGAAACAGTGGGCGGATTAGCGCATGAGCCATGTACCAGTTTCTTATATTTCTGTACCCAGGCCAGTTGACAGTCACACACCAGTGGATTGTCGTTAAGGGAGAAATAAATGAGATTTGACATTCTGCTGAGGAGTGTCGCACTCAGTGTTGACAGGCCGCAGTTGGTCAGTGTCAAGAAGTTCAAATGACCGAGTCCAAGGAATGCGTCGTCGGGAATTGTCTCGAGTGTGTTATCTTCAAGATCCAGGTAGTACAGTCGTGATAAGTGACTAAACATGGTGTGACTCACTGTCTTCAGTCTGTTGTTCCTCAGACTTAGAGTCCGTAGATAAGTGAGGCTATCGAAAGTGTCATCGGGAATCGTCTCGAGATGGTTGTTATCAAGATGCAGCGTCTCCAGACGTGACAAGTGTTTGAACATGTTGTGATTCACTGTTTTCAGGCGATTATCTATCAGATTTAACAACTTCAGCTGCCTGAGTTGATCGAATGACTCGTCGTCGATCGTCTCTATCTTGGCTTTGTCAAGTTGCAGCATCTCCAGATGTGGACAGTTCATGAACGCGAGTCGACTCACTCTCTTCAGGTGGGTTTGGGTCAGACATAGAACCGTTAGCTGACTGAGATCACCAAACATATCATCGGTGATCGTTTTTATTTGGTTATCAACGAGAATCAGTGTATCCAGATGTGACAAGGGAGCGAACATGGCTCGCGTCAGTGTATTAAGGCTGTTTAACCTCAGGTATAGAGTCTTTAGCTGATTGAGTCCATCGAAAGCGTTATCGAGGATCGTTAACATACCGTTCTGAGTAAATTGCAGTTCTTTGAGTTCACCCCCAACACCCGAAAACGCCCGCGGCTGGCAAGTAATATTACCTACATAGGAGACTTCTATTTTCTTGGCCTTTATGTTCTTAAACGCTCCTCTTTGTATTGTCAGTCGTTCTGATCCGCCTCTGAATTTCAGTTCGCCGCCACGGATTTTGATCGTATCATATGTGGAGGAGGGATTGATTGACGGTACCTGTGAGTTACCATGGACGAGACATACGGGGCCGGATTGGGAATAAGTACAGCCAGCCCAAGTGGTCGGCACGAGGGCTGCTACCAGTACCGCGATCAACAGCCATCGCCGTGGTTCCTCAGACACGTCACCACGCCGCACTCCCGTCCTAGCAGTCGACCCAATCATCGTCACTTGGCTGTGTCTCGATGTCAGTCGTCGTTTGTCGAACAGTTTCTTTTCACCTGCGAGTGTCGTGTGGGTTGTGCCTCCTCGTCGTGGCTCTTATGAATACGACGGCCTGTCACTCTACGTTGTCAGCCAATAGCAGTTAACTCGTTGCCTTAACAGCTGTTTAGCCGCGGTGACCAAAATCGTTTACTTGTGGAGTGAAGTTATTAAAAGCTAGTGTTAAAGTTTCCATAGATGAGAGGTTGCCATCGTGTTCTTAATTATATAATTTGATATCATATAATTTTATCACATACTAACATTGACGTATTTTTTGTGTTTTATTAAATTAGCGTTAGTCTATATTGCACTTAATCATATAGAACCACAGATAAATACACACCCACAATCACACACACACACACACACACACACCCCCACACACACACACACACACACACACACACACACACACACACACACACACACACACACCCACACACACACACACACACACACACACACACAAACACACACACACACACACACACACACACACACAAACACAAACACACACACACACAACACACACAACACACACACACGCACGCACACACGCACGCACACACATGATCCGGGAAATGTGGGATGCATTTTTAATTGTGTCATTCGCTAATGTGACGTGGTCCTACATATTCAGTTATTTTAAGTTACTAATAAAAAAATTATATTAGAACTAGTAATATACAATAACAATAGCCAAGATATGCGATATGGTAAGGTCGTATCAGCAAAATCTCATACATCTTTGTGAGTTTGACAGCCGTACCTTGGCCGGATTACTATTCTTGTATAATGACGTAATTCATATACATCACATCTGTATGTAACTTAGTGAGCTACTAGTTAAATTAAGCGATCTACAGAAACAGGCATATTGTCAAAACAAAATTGCATTTTTTATGTTTAAAAAATAACTAGATGGCATAACATGCACAACTGTAGCAAACCAGTCAACATTTCACAGTTCAGTGTCTGTGGACCTTTAACAAAGGTTACATCTAAAATAGTCAACGTGCATAAATATCTTATGGTGTGTAACCATTATTCATAGACGTTACATACTTGAAACTTCCTTTGGTCATAAAACGGGATGATCCCATTTGATAATTTGCATTAGCACATCCCATTTTGCCCGGAATATGTATGGTTTAATCAAACTGTGGTACATTAATAATCGCTCACACTAGTATGTCTCGGTCCTATCGTGAGACTTGGAGCGGAGCGGTGGAATTCCACCGGTGGAATTCCACCGTCGGTCAAGTGGCGCCCTCTGGCGGATAGATCATGCATTAGTGGCGCCGCCTGGTGGGCAAGTCACGAACTAGTAGTGTTAACATTCGTGCGTCTTATTTTCTAAAGTGGCGCCCTATGATGTTGGGTATTAGTGTCGCCCTCTTACGGACAATTCACGAACTAATACTGTCCAAATTCGTGTGTCGTATTTTTTTTTATTACGTCAAAATGGCGTTAGGGGTTATGTAGCGTCCCCTCGCGGATAGGTGACGAATTATACACTAGGTGAAAGAACAGGTGGAGTCATCTGCCGGATACGTATTCGGCGAATCGATCACGTGACTTAATATTGTACTGTATGACTCCGCTGTTTTTTTCATCCAACTCGACACAAAGTTGCAATAAAACGGTGCGCTTATACCAGAAATAGCATTCTTGTAAATATGTTTCGTAATGCCAGCTTGCATATTTGTCGAGTTGTCATTGGTTGTAACGCGCCCACGTCATCCAAGCGCCCACTTATAAACGTATATAAGTGGGTGACCCCGTTGGCTATGAAGTAAAAGTCTAACTGTTCAATGTATGATTCCCAGTCAGCACCAGAATTATACCTCGTTATTTTTCCAAAGCTAAACGACGTTCTGCCCTCTTCGCCCATTTCTTTGTCTAGCCACACTCACAGTTGTCCTGCGTGATCCGGGACCCACAACGATCCCGTCCTCGTCGCCAATTGTTATGTCTTGATAACAAAACTCATATAGAAACAACTCACATTTTGTCCAAAGCCAGTTTATTCCAAACAAGAACCGGCAAGTCCCGCACAGTACCGAACACTCTTTAAAATACCGGCAAGTGCCGCACAGTACCTAACAGTAGTCTACCCCAACGTCCGATCTATCTTAACAATGCCGAATATGAGTAGTCTACCATAAAGAGTGGACGTAGAGTACGCAGAAAAATGTGCGAACGCTTTCGGCACGCAGACGTGATAATGGAAAGACACCAAAAAAGACCGCGGGAACGGGAACACGTGGTCGTGGTTTGGGAGGCGGGAAAACATGAGTATATAAAGATGTTGGCGTGCAATACCAGTATTGGCGAGCTACTCCATACCTAAGGTATCTTCACGTCAGCGATGTAGGAATGAGAGCAAGCTACACGAAAGAAAACGAAAGAGAAGAACAATTTCCATTCGAAGGTGAGTAAAATGGCGTAACGCGTCTTGCAAATTTGTCGTTCATATTGAATGTTGATGTAAATCTTCTATGGAGTAGGCAGTTTCTATGTGATTGTCTATGTAGGACTTATCGCCTGTCTGTGAAAAGACCCGTGCTATCGGACGGAATCATTCCGGAGCTTCGCAAGGATGAGTTATTTCTCTAGTTTGTTTCTCGATTTATACGAACGAAATATCACTTTCTTAGTATTGCTAGCAAACTGATTTCTAACTTGTCAGTTAAGTCGGAATACTCATTAGCTTCAAGTACCTGGATAAGTGAACCCGGTGTTGGTTATCACACGGATTGGTTGTCACAAAGCAAGTAGTGCATCTCCTAGAAAGCGAGAACACTGCAATGATCGGTTAGCAAATATGAATCCCCATTTGTAATTTTTGTTGCCGGAACTTAATATTGAAGCGCTTGCGACGTCTTTCGTTTTGTGTATGTAGAGTAAAGTATATATACGTTATTATAATTTTAGTTGTGCATGACTAAATTGTAATATAGAATACTTACGTTATGATCAGTATTTTATAAAGCGTTTTGGTTAGATTCATACAATGGGTACCTATCCTATTCATGTCCAAATATGTCGTCCTGAAATGGTCTACGATTCCAACAAACATTTTGTTGACGTAGCGTGTGAGTAAAATTGATTTATTACGCTTAAAGTGACACTTTTTTATATAGCGTTTAGGTACTTAATAAAAATTTAGCTTAGCTTATAACATTTTGCGACAAACACACCCACATTGTGTGAGACAACTAAACAGGGTGTCGGGTAGACTCACAAAAGAGAACCTTTTTGAATAAAAAAATATACTATTTTTAATAAGGGTAAATCAATATTAATATTCGTACATGAATTATAGATTGCAATTAATCTTAATAACAATAATGCTCAAGGTAACATTTATTATAAAGAATAAAATAGGGAAAATTCGAAAAAGTATGACAACTATCCCCTGTCTGCCCTGCTTTATTAGATCAAAGCTTTGACATACGTCAGTCAGCAATTTCATTGATCTTATCTACTGAGATTTGAAAACATTTCGATATTTAAATATTTATTTACATGGCACGGCAATATGACCAATACAAATAAAGTTCGCACGCATTGTGAACATAGCAAGCAAATTTATAGGCCGTAGGACAGTTGTCTAATTTGAATAATATGACGCTAAAAGGAAACCCTCTCAAATATTACACGATGTATATCCCCTGAACGATGCAACATGAACTCAAAAATTATGTCTATCAAATCTTTCACCGTTCTATTCTATCGCTTGCTTCGACACAAAAATATCAAACGAACTGATTCGGAAATAAACAACCAGGTTAAAGGCAATATGTTACTGAAACGCACACGTCTCGTTGGACACAACGAATATATATATATATGGTGAATTTATAAATACCATATCAAAATATGTGTGCACAGTATCTAGATGCTATGCATACACAAACTCTATACAATTAGTAACACTATTTAGAGATGGGTTATTCCCAAATAAATTTATAATCTAAATATGATTCGGTACATAAACACAATATTGGCTAGAATTGCATATACGTTACTGTGCATTTTTGGATACATATTATACATCACTTAAAAAGGTGGTAACTAGACCATAATAAACGCTATTGTCAAGCTTCGTGACAGTCACACGAGCGGAAATCACACAACTATTAAGTAAGTCACCATCCAAGACATGCAAACTTGATCCGATGCCTACACATTTCGTAAAACAGTGTCACGACGTCATGGCAGTACCAATTACGAACATTATCAACAAGTGTTTGATAGACGGAATGCCCGATGAGATGAAAGCTGCCATCATCACACCCATTTTGAAAAAGGCAAGTCTTGACAGTGAAACGTTGAAAAGCTATCGACCTATATCGAACATGTCCTTTCTGTCAAAGTTACTGGAGATAGTTGTGGCAGACCGGTTGATTGCACACATGCGTGACAATGATCTCTACATGCCGTTACAATCAGCATACCGGCAAAACTGCAGTACCGAAACAGCACTACTGCACGTGCATGACAGCGTAATCCGGTCCATCGACGAACGCAAAGGTGTGATTATGTTGCTAATCGATCTGAGCGCAGCATTCGATACGATTGATCACGATATTCTTCTAAACACATTGAGTAACACCATCGGCGTCAAGGATCGTTGCTTATCATGGTTCGCTGCCTACTTACAACACAGACAATACACGGTGTTGATTGCCGGCGAGCAGTCAAGACCACACAAGCTGACATGTGGTGTCCCGCAAGGGTCAGTCCTCGGACCACTATTGTTCACGATTTATATGACCCCTCTTGCGTCACTACTCAAACATCATGGCATGACTTACCACCTATACGCCGACGACACCCAACTTTTTCAAGAATTCAGCCTAAGCGACAACACTTCACCCGAGATTGCCGTCAGGAAAATGGAACGCTGTGTCACCAATATCCGTCAGTGGATGAAGACCAACATGCTGAAGCTGAACGACGACAAAACAGAGATCCTCATCATCCGTCCGAAATCTGCAAACCAACACCTCCTTCCCGAAAGTGTAAGAATCGGTAACACAGACGTGACACCCAACACGCATGCCAGAAATTTGGGAGTGACATTCGATTGCAATATGTCCCTTGAGCGACATGTAACAAACATTTCTAGAACAGCATACTACCATCTCCACAGCATCGGACGCATTCGTCGTTATTTAGAACAAGGACACACAAAACAGCTAGTGCATGACCTTGTCATATCACGAATTGACTGTTGCAACAGCCTCCTGAATGGACTGTCTGTGGCAGTAGTTGAAAAACTACAGCGCGTCCAAAATGCTTGTGCTCGTGTTATACTAATTCGACCAAAACGAGACCACGTCACGCCCATGCTCTTGGAGCTGCACTGGCTTCCTGTTAAGTGTCGCATCACATTCAAGACCCTACTTCTCATCTTTAAATGCCTCCATGGTCATGCACCTACATACTTATCAGCACTTCTCTCTCCCTATTGCCCGACACGCAGTCTGCGGTCTTCTGACCAGTTACTACTTAATCAGCCCACTTCCCGAACTAAACATGGCGAACGATCCTTCTCTTGTGCAGCTCCAAGGGCATGGAACCAACTACCCATTGCTGTGCGACAATGTACGACTGTGAATCATTTCAAAGTAGCACTCAAGACGCATCTGTTTACAGCTTACTATTTTGACAGTCTGTGATCACAGTTAATCAGTCAACGATTCATTCATTTATTTTAATTAACTTATTCATTTAATTAGCATATATTTATACTATTTTATTTACTATTTACAACATATTTATACTATTTTACTTAT
>OZ024864.1:12595496-12780496 GCA_964017155.1 Oasisia sp. SBJ-2009 | reverse complement strand
TAACGTACAACGATACATCTATATGCCAAAATGAGATGTGCTCTTCGTCATAACTGCACATACAAAGTAGGCAGTGGTAATTGTAAGTTGACAAACGGGACAACTGTTTAGAGGAGCCTCCCGGTTTCCCAGGAAATTAAGATTCCCCTTGTTGGAGAGTGTGAAGGTTTTATTGCCGAGCCCATGAGGGGACTCAAATTAAGTTTTTGTGTGAGATTCTATCACAGTATTGATCGAACGGCAAACAGCGGAGAACACACCAGTTGGATTAGCGATTCTTCCGAGTAATATATATGTATTGTGCTGTCGGTCTGACGGACGCTATTGGAACTGACGAAAAAGATTACGTGTGACGTCGTCCTTTGAAACAGTCCTGGAAAGGGTCCGCTTACCCTACTGCTCAAGTAAGTACCTGTGTCACATGAAGAACACGTGTCAACTTTTGACACCCACGTGTGTTAAATACGTAAACGAAGCTCTTAGTTTCCAGGCTGATCCCGCGCACCAATACTAGTTGCCTTTCCTCTGTCAGCACCAATCTTGCAACGGTTACACTCTTAGTCAAATACATTTGCTTGCTACTTTAACAATGCGATACCGCCTAGTTCACATGTTCAGATTATCCAACCTTACATCACCATTGAAGGTCATGACATCTCGTCCCATATGTTTTGGAGCACTCAAAATAAATCATGTTTCCATTGAAAGTTGAGGCGCTGGTTTATCTTTGTTTGCAACAACAGTCTGTGTTTTCACTAAAGGGCAGCCTTTTGTATATAAAAAAGTGTCAATGTATTTAATCTAGGCATAACTGTAACATCAGAGACTCTCCTGTATATACGAGAAGCAGTAAGATCATTCCGACCATGAAAAACAGCTTAGTTCATTTGCTGCAGTAACAGAGTTATGAATCCGGTACACATTCACTCGGAGGACGGATCACGTGGTGGAGTAATACTTTAAAAACTCCAGGTGGAATATTTTATTTATCTACCAGGTATATCATATTGAAGATAATCATGCACTCTACCTTGTAGTGCTGCAGCCGTGTGAGTTTATTCACATAGAGGAATGTCGCAGTATTCCCAGCGCTTCGTCGGGTCAGTCGTGTAGCACCAGAGCACTAAGTCAGAGCAGTAACTCGGGGCGTTTTCGATGTTGCTCTTGCTGCAGTAGTTTGTTCTGCGTCCTTTGGCGCAGTTGTGTTCGTGGGGCTGTAAGTAAATGGTAGAATAATTACTCAATGAGTGCAGCAGACTGCTACATGACCTTTGAGTTATTCCCTGACCTTATTTTGAACTACTTAACAAATGAATAGTTTATGTAACGCATTTTAAACAATTTATCGCCGCTTTGAAAATCAAATATATTCTTAAATATATTACATTTCCGCGGGTATATAAATATAATGAACTACTATCACCACTTAATAAGCCGATCAAACGAAATTCAGGAAAACAAAATATTTCAAAAAAATAAAGAATGTTATTCAATGAACATATATAGCAAACCCATTTTGCGCAGTCATTACGCCATTTTAGCAGTACGTTTGATAAGAAACATTTTACGAATTACTCGGTAAGATTGAAATGTACCCTACCTCTTTGGAATTCCAGTGTTGACACATCCGACCTGACTTGGTCGTGTGGGCAAGTCCGCGGTAGTCGTGACCGTCAGCAGTTAACAGACACTCCGTCCTATTACCTATAACATAGGTAAACACAGGCGCCAGTGTCACCTTTGAAACAATCAGGTCCGCTGTGATTGAGCTAGTTATTTCCAGAGAGAGTAATGTAAGAGAGTGGGAGTCAAGTTGAGAGATAGAGAGAGACGGGGGGAGGAGAAAGGGAGAGAAAGAGATACGGAAAGAAGGAGAAAGAGAGAGGAAGACACAGGGATAGGTTCAGACTGGCAGACAGACAAAAGGACAGAGACAGAGAGAGAGACAGACAGAGAGACAAACAGACAAAATGACAGACAGACATACAGACAGATCGGCAGACAGAGTAAATCAGACAGGGAGACAGACAAATATACAACCATACAAACAAACAGAGATCTAACAGATATACAGATATGCACACGCATACATACAGACAGACAAACAGACACACAGACAGATAGGCGGACATGTAGACATACACAAAAACACAGAGACAGACATACAACCACATAGAAAGTCAGGCAGACAGATAGAGATAAATAAAAACGGATATACATACAAATATATACACAGAAATATATACACATACGTACATACAAACAAATAGACAGACGGACGGATGGAACGACAGACAGCGGAATGGAGTAACGACTAAATTTCGATTTAAAACATCATTTGTTTAAATAAATAAATATATAATTTAGTTGTTTTCTATTGATGTCAACATAATTTCATAGAAAGGTTCCGGTTTCTGGTCGAAAATGGACAGGTTTGCTTTCTAAAAATTACTATCCATAACAGATAATTAGTTATAATATTTATGAAACGATGTGAGTATACCTGTGTCTGTTGTGTCGTCTGGATTACACCCGGAGACGTCGTATGATCTGACGAGTTGACCTGAAGCAGTGGGCGGATTAGCGCATGTGCCTTGTACGAGTTTCTTATATTTCTGTACCCAGGCCAGTTGACAGTCACACACCAGGGGATTGTCGTTAAGGAATAAATCATGAATATGTGACATACTGCTGAGGAGTGTCGCATTCAGTGTTGACAGGCCGCAGTTAATCAGTCTCAATTTGTTCAACTGACCGAGCCCAAGGAATGCGTCATCGGGAATTGTCTGGAGTGTGTTGTTTCCAAGATTCAGGGTCTCCAGACGCGACAAGTGACTAAACATTGTGTGACTCACTGTCTTCAGGCTGTTGTTGCTAAGATCTAGGTCTTTTAGCTGAGTGAGCCTATCGAAAGTGTCACCGGTAATCATCTCCAGATGGTTGTTGCTAAGTTCAATCGTCTCCAGACGTGACAAGGGAGCAAACACGGCTCGGGTCAGGGTCTTAAGGCTGTTGTTCTTCAAGTCTAGATACTTCAGCTGATTGAGACTATTGAACGTTTCATCGTGAATCGTCTCGAGCTGGTTGTGTGATATGAACAAGTTCTTTAAGTAAGACAAATGACTGAACATTCCCCGACTCAGTGTTTTCAGGTTGTTAAATCTCAGATCTAGAAGTCTTAGCTGACCAAGCCCTTCGAATGCGCCATCACGGATCGTCAACTTACCGTTCCAAGTAAAATTCAGTATTTTGAGCTCACGCCCAACACCTGAGAATGCCCTCGGCTGGCAAGTAATGCCACCTAATTTATGGAATTCTATTTTGTTGGCCTTTATGTTCTTGAAAGCTTCTCCTTGTATTGTCAGTCTTTCTTAACCGTCTTCCAAATAGCCTCCACGGATTATGATCACGTCGTGTCTGTCTGAAGGAGAGATTGACGGTACCTGTGAGTTGAAATAGATGTATTCGGTCTGCACGAAAATACGGCGAGGTTGAGTAGTAGTTGGCACGAGGGCTGCTACTAGTACAACATCAACACGCGATTACTAAGCCATCGCCGTGGCTCCTCAGACACGTCACCACGCCGCACTCCCGTCCTAGCAGTCGACCCAATCATCGTCACTTGGCTGTGTCTCGATGTCAGTCGTCGTTTGGCGAACGGTTTCTTTTCACCTGCGAGTGTCGAGTGGGTTGTGCTTCCTCGTCGTGGTTCTTATTAATACGACGGCCTGTCACTCTACGTTGTCAGCCAATAGCAGTTAACTCGTCGCCTTAATAGTTTTTTAGTCGCGGTGACCAAATTCGTCTAGTTGTGGAGTGAAGTTATCGAAAGCCTGTGTTGACGTTTCCATAGTTGAGATATTGCCATTATATAATTTACACGTACTAACATTAAGGTATTATTTGTTTTATATTAATTTAACGTCGGTTTATATTGCATATAATCAAATATTACCACAAATAAAAAACTTGGCACAACGTAAAAGAAAATACGTTGATCAATCTGATGACTGGCTATCATATGAATCGACATCCGTTTGTACGTTTAGGAGCACGACACGAAATTGATCACTTAATTGTAAATTTGTAGAGAATTCGTACATTGTCTACAAATTGTCATCAAATGACAACGAGTACTTATTAATGTTGACAATCGTATGTCCTGATATGTACACATACATTGAAAACCAATTTCCGACGTTACTGCTTGCCTTGCCTTGCCTTGCTTGCCTATCCCGTAGTCTCAGTGGACCGTTGGGGCACCACAGATGACTTGGCAACCAACTCCCTCCACTCCTCTCGTCTCTCGGCTTTCCTCATGGCGGCGCCCAGTGTCAAGCCCGTCCATTCCGGGATGTTGTCTTCCCATCTCTTTCTCTGCCTGCCTCGTCTTCTCCCTCCTTGGACCGTACATTGCATGACCGTCTTGGCAAGCCCTGTTGATCTTGTAATGTGGCCGTACCATCTCAGTTTTCGTTGTTTAACTGTGGTCAGGAGGTCTTCGTGCGGTCCAATGGCTTGACGGGTTCTGTTTCGGACCTCTTCGTTGGTGATGTGTTCTCTGTACGTGATGCCGAGGAGTTTTCTGAGGCATCTTCATTTGGTCACCGCGACGTTACTGATATAACCTGAATGACAGTATTTACACAAGTTGGATTTAAGAAAAAACATTTTATTATCCAGAATTTCCTCGAACGTAGCTGCTACAGTCACAGCTAGGGATTGACAAAGTTGTTTTGCCTGAAAATCTATAAAACTACTAAGAGACACCAGTACGTACGAACGCTTCACTACACGCACAATCTGTGGCGTTTAATTGGGATATATTATTATTTATTATTATTAACTAACGGAGACAACTTGGCCGACACCTAGAAAAGGAAGCGAATTGGTCTTCCATAGTGTTTTTTTAGTCAAGATCAAACACTCCTGTAATGTTCACAACATATCTATTTTCTTGCAATCTAGCGTCGCGTTTGAATCCAAGCATATATAAGACAATACAGTTTAGAATTTCGTTTGTCGATGTCAATTGGACAATTGACTACATTGAAATCACCTTTGGTGTATTATTCTGTAATACGTCTTTGTTGCTTTTTATTCCATGTGTTTTGATTTCAGTTTAAAATTCATCCGAGATTCTTTGTAATTTTTCAAACAATAAATTGGATTGACGAAAATTAGAAAACCTCTAAAAACACCTTTCCATGTGTTACAGAGTCAAGACATTCTAAAAGCAAATACAAGCAATAGTGCAGATTAACAGACAAATCAAAGTAATCAAACAACATGTTTCACTTTGAAGTATCATAAAATGTAATCTAAGTAATGTGGTGCAGTTATTACTCCATTCTAGTCCTCATCGCTGATAGCAGCAGGAATCTGGGTGAATTCTATCTCACTTGAACGCTCCAACTTTTTCGTGCTGTTCCTCTTACTTAACTGGTTCTCGAAAATCGTCTTTTAGGCAGTTTTAAATAAGCTTCCGCTTTGCTTACGACAGAAATGTATTTTCTGTCTGAGGACATGTGACATATGTTCCTCGGTATTTGTTTCTTCTCTTAGTTGGCGATTTCGCAGTCTTGTCTGCAGTTGTAATAGCTCTAGTAGATCTCAGATAATGCATCTGAATATAATACACCAAGAGCCTGCATCTTCTGAGATCGTAGCGGTCACACTCCTGCACCGTAGACTGATATAGACAATCCGCAATATGTCCTTCGGTTATGCTTGTTAAACATACAAGTTCTGAACAAATAACTATCCGTGTTTTTAAAATAAAGATAAAAACACTCAGTACCGAATTGCATAATTGATTTGTACTACGGAGGCATATTATATTAAAACACGATGTTCAAATCCTGGAATATTAACATAGCCTAAAATGAGATGGGTGTTTCGAAATTATTTTGAAAACAACTGTTGTAGAAAACGAGTGCAATATGTGCTATGTCCATGACATAATTTAACATTATCGTGTAACTCTTAGAGAATTTGGACGCTTACAAGAATATCGATTGCGGAAAATAGGAGCTGTTTTTATTTTTATTTGCATGGTTTCGCATGTTTTTATTTTAAATTGCAATTACATATTTAAACGAAGCATGGTAACTGGGATACAATGTCACGTGTACAAATCTACCGAAAATAGAGCTTAATTAGAGCTAATTATAAATTTTAATTATGTCCGACATGAGCAGGACAGTGTAGGTACATATTTACCCATGTAAAAAGTAATGCACACACACACGCACGCACACACACACACAAACTCACACATTATACATACATACATACATACATACATACATACATACATACATACACACATACATAAAACACACAAACACACGCATCAACAAATTCACAAACACATGCATCGTTGTTGGTTGAAATAACCAGCTCCTAAACGTCGCAAATAATCTTAGCATCTTACAGCGGATACAATGCGATATTCCACGAGGCAGACAACTTTATTGAGACAGCACCACAGGAACTGAATTAGTGTAGAGTACCCCAATGTGTTATAAGACCCAAAGAGTGTTCGCAAATTATGATGTTTTAACATTTTAAATAATGTTAGTAAATTATAGATAGCTACCAATCTTAGCAAAGTATCATAGAAGTTGAATCCGGCTTCTGATAAATCACAACTTCACAATCCATAAAATCGTTGCGAGATCAACACGCACGATTCGAGTAAATTGAGCGCAACCTAATGTGTCTTGGCGCACTTCAGTGGTAATAGGCCTTTTGATGTATGCACCTATTTTGCAAAGAATTATTATACTTTCCTTTGTTGTTGGTTACGGAGAACGATGGTTGTCACTCCTGCATCACATTGTGGCATCCACACATGGACAGGGAATGTCCAGTTTCACTCGTGTGCCCACGCTGCAGTTATTCAGGAAGAAAATACGACGATATATCTCGAGCAAGGTTCAGCAGCATTCAATGCCCTGCCTGAAGTCAGTCATCACACCACGGCACTTTCTGGGAGCCAATCCCCAGCTCACTAAATTCTGTCGTACTGGACAGGTGGAGGTGTATCAGAGTTACCTGCCTCAAGAGATAGCACTTCTGTGAAGGTATGACAGCGGTCGTAACTGCAGTGGGACTTTTGCGATAAGTTTCATTTCAATCCTTGCTTATGCAGCATTTGCAGTATTGCTTCACATTTCTATATAATATAAGTATGGCATTTGAATGGACTCCTAGTTACTGTGTCAAACATCTAATTTTGCATCCGATAAATTTCCATCGGACGAATATTTATAAAGCCCATAACTCCTCGCCATTTTTATTTGTGTTTTTGTTTCTGCGCACAGCGCTTCCATAAGGATGTATGAATAACTAATACGCAAGGAATCTGTGGAAAGTTTTTATCTTCGTGACGTCATGCTTCGTCTACAGTGGCTTTGCTCTTGGTATTTCGATGGCTGGTTGTTCTGAGAAATTTTTCTGGTAAACCGGTGGCGTTACAAAAATGAGTATTATGTGGAACTGTTTACTTTATATTAACTCTAATAGGTGTACGCTGCGAAAGTGTTGCTTTTTTGTCCTTTAATGCGAGAGTTGCTTGTATGACACGTAATTGAAATAATAATTTTGTAGTGAGCTGCTATTATATTTAATTATATCATAAACTACATTCCCGCTGCACAATTGTGTAGTGCCGTCATTACTCAAATCGGTCGAAGGTGAAACACGAATTTATATAATATGTGATAGAAAACAATATAACGACGGAACCCTTCGGACGTATCATTCCAGTCACCTATTAGAGAAGCTACCTTCATAAAAATATTTCAACATAAACTATACCTTTATATAAAACGTTTCCCCACTGCAAAGAGCAACAACATATAAGTAAGGCAGATACCCAATCGAAGTGACATGCCCGTGAATCAACATTTCATTCATTGTATGTTACTTCAATTCATACAAAAATGTCAGAGAAAGACACAGACTGAATTTACTTCTGACCTAATATCCTTTGCACTTTACTTGCGACGTTGCTGGATTATTTCTGATGGAATCGTTTATTTCGCGTGATGCGTATTTATGTTTATGCTTGCGTTTGTGTGAATATGGGTGTGTGTAAGTTTATGCTGATCCTTTTTGCTGGCGTGCTTAGGCTATCTCTATTAAAATTATAATATATATATATATATATATATATATATATATATATATATATATATATATATATATATAACATGACGTTTTCGACAAGAGTGTGTTAGATGTCATGCTCGTTATACACCTACATGTATCTTATACATCGGCAGCTGTTTGTACCGTTTGTGAATTCCAGTGTTGACACGTCCGACCTGACTTGGTCGTGTGGGCAAGACCGCGGTAGTCGTGACCGTCAGCAGTCAACAGACACTCCGTTGTGTTGCCTATGGCATAGATAAACATAAACTCTAATATCCTAATATCACCTTGGCGCTAATGTCTCCTTTGAAATAATCGGTACTGCTCGAGATAAGATAGTTATTTAATGTACTACAATTGTAGTCTGTACAAACAGACAGACAGACGGACGGACGGACGGACGGACGGACGGACGGACGGACGGACAGACAGACAGACAGACAGACTGACAGACTGACATACTGACAGACAGACAGACAGACAGACAGACAGACAGACAGACAGACAGACAGACAGACAGACAGACAGACAGACAGACAGACATGCAGACACACAGACAGACAGACAGACAGACAGGCAGACAGACAGGCAGGCAGATATACAGACAGACATACAGACAGACAGACATACAGATAGACATACAGAGAGACAAACAGAGAAGCCGACAGACAGACAGATAGAGAGACAGATATAAAAATACCCACAAACAGACACATCATCAGATAGATATACAAACGGCCATACATATAAACATTCATACGGAGACATATGCACATACTGATATACAAACAGGTAGATAGAATAACGGAGGGAAAAGAAAGACAGCGGAAAGTTGTTACGAAGATTTCGATTTAAAACCTCATTTATTATTTGTTATAAATACATATATAAGTTAGTAGTTTTCTATTGATGTCATCATCATTGTATCGAAATATTACGGATTCTGTTCAAAAATAAATAGATTAGTTTTATAAAAAGTACTAGCTATAAGTGATCATTAGTTATAATATTTATGAAACGATGCGAATATACCTGTGTTTGTTGTGTCGTCTGGATTACACTCGGAGACGTCGTATGCTCTGACGAGTTGACCTGAAGCAGTGGGCGGATTAGCGCATGTGCCTTGTTCCACCCAATATTTCCGTACCCAATATTTCCCTACCCAGGCCAGTTGACAGTCACACACCAGTGGATTGTCGTCAAGGTACAAGGAAGAGAGATGTGACATGCTGCTGACGAGTGCCGCACTCAGTGTTGACAGGCCGCAGGTGTCCAGGCGCAATTGGGCCAACTGACCGAGTCCAAGGAATGCGTCGTCGGGAATTGACTCGAGTTTGCTGTTTACAAGAGTCAGAACATACAAACGTGATAAGTGACTAAACATGGTGTGACTCACAGTCTTCAGGTTGTTGTTATCAAGATGTAGGTAAACTAGACGAGTGAGGTTATCGAAAGTGTCACCGAGAATCGTCTCGAGGTGGTTGTTACTAAGATACAGATACTCCAGCTGTGACAAGTGTTTTAATGTGTTGTGGTTCACTATTTTCAGACGATTATTGCTCAGTTCTAAATAATGCAGCTGTGTGAGTTGATCGAATGCCTCGTCGTCGGTCGTCTCTATCTTGGAGTTGTGAAGAACCAGCTTCTCCAGATGTGACAAGGGAGCGAATATTTTTCGGCTCACTCTCTTCAGTAGGTTTTCTTCCAGATATAGAGACTTTAGCTTATTGAGATATTCGAAAGTATCATCGGTGATCGCTTCTATTTGGCTACTACGAGTGAGAATCAGTGTTTCCAGATGTGACAAGGGAGCGAACACGGCTCGGGTCAGTGTCTTAAGGTTGTTGTTCTTCAGGTTTTGATACTTCAGCTGATTGAGACCATTGAAACTTTCCTCGTGAATCGTCTCGAACTGATTGTGAATTATTTGCAATTTCTCTAGTTGAGACAAATGACTGAATATTCCCCGATGCAGTGTTTTCAGGTGGGTATATAGCACCTCTAGAATTCTTAGTTGACCAAGTCCGTCGAAAGCGTCATCGAGGATCGTTAACTTACTGTTCCTAAAAATTCGTAGTGATTTGAGCTCAACACATGAGAACGCCCGCGGCTGGCAAGTAATGACAGCTATAAAACAGAATGTTATTGTCTTGGCCTTTACATTCTTTGAAGCTTCAGCTTGTATTGTCAATCGTACAGGTCCGCTTTCGTGGTAGACACCACGGATTTTGATCCTATCAAATATGTAGGAGGAATTGATTGACGGTACCAGAGAGTTGCCATGGACGCGACACACGGGGCCGAATTGTGAATATGAACAGCCAGCCCGAGTGGTTGGCACGAGGGCTGCCATCGGCACGAGGGCTGCTACCACCACCGCGATCAACAGCCATCGCCGTGGTTCCTCAGACACGTCACCACGCCGCACTCCCGGCCTAGCAGTCGATTCAATCATCGTCACTCATCGTTGTTACAAAATAAATACATCTACTCTCGATTTATCCATCTTTCGATCTATTATATATAAGAAAACATAAAGAACAGCGCCGAAACGACCAATATTTTACCTGTAGGTACTTAGATATACCACTTCGCCGATGCAATTTCTGCGAGTTCGTATTCAAAACGCTGCCAGCAACCGAAGTATCCCGCCGAAACTACCAATTTTTACCGGCCAGCCGAAGTGGCATCGCGACCGAAGCATCCTAAATGCAAAAACGAAAAACGAATTCGTTTTTCGTTTTTCTTACTTCACTTTTGAAAACGAAAAACGAATTCGTTTTCCGTTCGCAAATTTGAAAACGAAAAACGAAAAAGGAATTCGTTATCCGTTTTTCGTTCGCAAATTTGAAAACGAAAAAGGAAAAAACGGTATATACACGGACCTTCTTCCTCATAAGGTTAAAACATAGATATAAATATTTATATCTATGGTTAAAAGCACCACTCACGTCTATTACGACACAAAACAGATCTGGAAATAATAGTTTCAATATGTTCGCTAGATGTCGCCACTTTCTCGAATGAGCTACATCATTTATACAATACATGGAGTGAATATTGTAGCATGTTCTGTTTGCTTTGAAAGCAAGATAATGTAATTGTATAAATATATTATTGTGCAATATCGATAGTGTAGTTAAACAGCCTAAATCATTAACCATATACGTGACGCTGTAGGGAGTACACTTAAAAGGAGGGTGGGTGCTTAGGCCCTAGTTCTATATGTAACCGGAAGGTAGGACAAAACCCCCTCCGGACAAAACCCCCTCATCATAGATACTAGCCTCAAGAATTATCAAAAGAAGTAAACTTAGCTTGGCTGTATATTTGTGCATACTATATATAATATAGCGGATCGGTGGTGCTGAACAACAATCTTCTCTTCGCCTGAAATTTTAGCTTAACTTAAATTAAGAATTGTATAAATATATTTTTTAAACAAAATTGGATGCATTCAATTATAATTATAAATGATATTTTAGTCCTCTTATAATGTATGTCTACTAATTTAAATTATATTTTTAGAAGATAGTATAATATTATATATATTTTTTAAACAATTTTAAAGGACATTTATATATATTTATTTATTTATTAACTAGTATGCACCACAATTATTGTTAAAAAGATAACCTATTATTTTAATTTTGTCTTTATTTATTTAATTAAAATATTTTTTTCATTTTCAAGAACACATTATGTACAATATGTATATCTTATATCTATGTCTTATATTTATTTGCCATATTTCATTTTATTGTACACACACACACACACACACACACACACACACACACACACACACACACACACACACACACACACACACACACACACACACACACACACACACACACACACTATATGAGTCAACGCCAGACTACATTCCAATTCATCATGTAATGCACGTTGAATATGGCAATAAAGCTATTATTCAAGCAAGGTACCCTCTGTCTAGTATCATTAATGAGGGGGTTTTGTCCGGAAATGGATTGTGTATGGAGGGGGTTTTGTCCAAGGGGATTTTGTCCGGAAATGGCTTATGTGTAGAGGGAGTTATGTATGGAGGGGGTTTTGTCCGAGGTGGTTTTGTCCGGAGGGGGTTTTGTCCGCGCACCATGTAACCGGAAGTATGTCGTTTAACTGAACTCTCACACAGCCTGAAATAAAAATCTTAAATAAATGTGTAAACTATTTCAATGTCCACGCCATGCTCATCAAGATCAGCGGCTCTACAGAATGGTTGGAAGAGTGGTTATATGTGATTCTTGAAGCTCGTGGGTTCTGTCGCGAGTGGAGGATGTGTATGCACTGTACATATCGGTGGTACGGCGAAATCAGTTTAGAGCTTACTTCAGCTAACTTCATACAAAGCGTAAGAAATCTGTCGAGGGACTTGAACATAGTGGCGTGCTTGGGGGGGGGGGGCATTTCAACCACGCCTACGTGTTTAGCATAACATTGAAAGTGATTCTTCCAATCTGTAATGCAACTTTGTTCTTCTGTTATAGGAGCCGGCCGACGGCTCGACATAACCAGTGGGGATTTGTTCAGAGACACAGCAGAAGTACTGAAGTCTTATTCAAAAAGGAAAGACGTTAAGGTAGATACACAATAGACATTTTAGAGACATAATATGAATTCCTCAATACATGTTTCAGCTATACCTATCTCAAATTTAGCTAATAACCCATAATTAATCGTATATCAAAAGTGGTGTGTGTGTGCGCGCGCGCATGTGTGTATATGGATATGTGTGTGTATCTTTTTTTATTCTGGGTAAATACAAATAAGCCTTGCTGTGTTAATTCCCAATTGAACATACGCCAGATTTTAATTAAAAATTAATTAATTGAAAGTTGACCGAATGGTACGATTTATGGCTAGAATTATTCGTCTTGACCATGATGTCAAAGAAATGCGTGATTCATCATATCAGACAGAAATTTTAGTTTCCCAAATGACTAAATACATTATTTGAACGTATATGTTACTTGCAGGTGGCAGCGGACTTGCAAGGTGGTGGCGAACTCGACCTAGGCCATGTCGTAGTTGTCGACAGTGATGCGAGCGGCGAATAATATGGCTACACCCCTTCTGGACTTCCCCTACTGTTAGTGTAGATGAGAGTTGATGGCAGCCTGGTTGTTAGGTGCATGTTTTAAAGTTATTTGTAGACTATTTTAGTTGGCTAGGCACACTGAGGACGTGATGTTTAACTATTATAAACTATTCTTTGCTTTAAATAAAAATTGTTGTGTCCAACGAGTTGGTCTGTCTTAATCTATATTAGGTATCACTTGACTTCTGCGTCGGACCGTGTCTACACATCAAATGTGTTCATAGAATCCTGTGAATTCACGTACGACAATCGGGTGAATACACGTACAGAAACACGTGATTTTAGTGACGTAATCACGTGTCGATACACCAAATGTGTTCATAGAATCCCGTGAATTCACGTACGACAATCAGGTGAATACACGTACAGAAAACACGTGATTCTCACGAATGGAAAAACTCGTGATTTCACGAGCAGTAAACACGTGTCGACACACCAAATTTGTTGACAGAATCGCGTGAATTCACGTACGGCAATCAGGTGAATACACGTGGAGAAAACACGTGTTTTTCACGAATGGAAAAACTCGTGATTTCACGAGCAGTAAACACGTGTCGACACACCAAATTTGTCGACAGAATCCCGTGAATTCACGTACGGCAATCAGGTGAATACACGTGCAGAAAACACGTGTTTTTCACGAATGGAAAAACTCGTGATTTCACGAGCAGTAAACACGTGTCGACACACCAAATTTGTCGACAGAATCCCGTGAATTCACGTACGGCAATCAGGTGAATACACGTGCAGAAAACACGTGTTTTTAGCGAATGGAAAAACTCGTGATTTCACGACCTGTAAACACGTGTCGACACACCAAATTTGTCGACAGAATCCCGTGAATTCACGTACCGAAAACACGTGAATTGAGCCAGTTGAACTCGTGAATTCACTTACTGAACACGTGAAATCACGGGTCGTTGTTTGCTGGGCTTGAACATGGGAATGTTAAACATCAAAACCAAAGCGTATTGTGATTAACTCTGCTCGCTTTGGCATTATTGCAAATCAGTTTTGTTTTGAAACTGGATGGTTTGTTTACGATTTGAACCTGTTGCAGGTGGAATCTTTCAAATTGTGTTCTTTCCGCGTTAACTACTGAAACAAATGAACCACGTGATGGCTGCTCTAATCTTAGTGCGGGAATAGTGGATCATGTCAAAATATCGCGTATTTCCTTAAGCAAATCAGCTTAATTTTCGTGTTACACATCTGTCATCTTCATTTCAAAATAAATTATGACCGTCCGTGAAACTTTAAGGCCTTAATAATCTAAGATGATATTGCATGGTATGGACCGGCAAAAAAAATCAAAATAGATTTACCACGTTTGTGGTGGTGCCTGTCGATTGTATGTATAATATGTAATAAGATACCGTTTACATAACTTAAATATCTTTAAGCAGTAAAATGTTATGGCACATTTAAATTTCCAAACAGTACCAAATCTGTGACCTCGGCTCTGGCCTGCACAGCGCGCTGTGTAGCACACGTTCACACTAGGGCTAAATCACTCATTTGAAATGCAGTTAAAAACTGCTATAACCTTACAGATATTTAGTCAACATTTCAATAGCTGCTCTGTTGGTCAACCTTGACATTTCTCTTGGTGATGTTTCTCTGTAGATAAAATTAAAACATACCACTCACTATAAAGCATTATAATAATTAGCATGGGGAAGCTCTGTGTCAATATCAGTGATACGATACTCAAATAAACTTATACATTTGGAATATTAACCATATTAAAAAGATTATATTTTTAGATATTTATTCAAACTATCTTTTTGAAATATCATTGTGTTCAAAGATGCAGTTAGATTAGAATCTGATATTAGATTACTCCAAGATGGCCGTCATTGCGTCAGCGCAATCCTGACAATGGGCGGTGAATTCAAAACGATTTAACTACAATGCGCTACATGCGATTTGTATGAAATGTTCAGGGTCTGCTTATTAAATATTCATCTAAATACTATCCAAACTTCAGAAAACTTCCTCCGCGTGCTACGAAGATATAATTACCCGAACATAGCGCAAAATCACTCATAAAAATCAAAATTAAATAACCCACCTAAAATATTGCAATTCACACGGTCGCATTCTCTGTCATTTTGGGTTTCAGAAAAATGTGGATTCACCGTCATACGATTGATACGAGGCTCATAAAAGGAGTTTCCCTGGGCCTCCCCTCATGAGCAGAAAAACCTAGTGGACACAAATTTCAACCGACCTACCGACGCGCCCCTAGCGGATTTGCCGGTCCCCAATATTGGAATGGAGAATCAACTGAAAATAAAAGTAACTGGGAGCAAACCAAAATAAGCCAGGACTTATTTCACTTAAGGTACTCATTCGCAGGGATCTTCTATACTGGCAATGTCAACAATGGGATAAAAACAGGCACATTTTCATTGGTGATGTGCAGAAATTGTCCTCGGTGTTGTAGTTGCACAAGAAAAACCACTCTATAGGCTCATTATTGGTTCTCATGGCCAACTGGAATGTACGAGGAAAGATTGACATTAGTGAATGAGACAACTGCAAAAGATGGCAGTTCAACTGGGGAACTGCTGTAAACATCTCCCTGATCACCTCTGTTGTAGGATCAAGGGGAAAGTGATGGAAGAGTGAAACGGGGCTTTTCAGCACAACGGCTTGAACTTTTTATTAAGTGACATCTTGACATCATCCCTCTGACAACATCACTACTGTCGTCCTGCTTGGTCACATGACATAATCATCCCAGGTCTACCTTGCGGTACGGTTAGTTTCGAATATGCATATCTGTGTCTGGCACACAGCTGAAATAAATACGAATTTCCGGTACAAAACGCACACCGCCGCTGGCGCTTAGCAGCGACTACGGAACAACCAAATACAGTTTACAAAAAACATGACAGTCCCTCTTGTGAAGTCAATTGTTCAGTGCTGTCTAAAATAACAATCGTACGCATGTAATATGGTAACTTTTTTCTCAGGAGTCTACAAGTTAACTAGTCCCATCAGCCAACAGGAAATGTTGAACTAATATCCATGTGATTGAGTAACTAGGATTTCACCAACATTAACATACACTCCACTTAAAGTGGCACTCACAAAATTGATAAAAGAAGTGTATAAAACAAACATTTCAGTTGTCAGAACTCTCCCTTTCCGTGACTGAATCCGCACATTACAAATGAGGCTGTGTGATGGTAAAATCCTAAGCAGGTTAACTGTGAAGTGTGCGTGGTTAATTTAACACAATTACAGTTCTGCTAGAATCATTGAAAGCATCGACTTAATCGGCATGTAGCGTAATTCGTGAAAATGTAAATAGCACATCACAATTGGCACCAGATATGTTTTGTTTTTTGCTAAGAGAGAATTTCATGATAATCAAACTGTGGATCCACGCTACAAAAATCATTCATTAAATTCCATCGATCTTATGAATTTCCCAATTACTTACTACATTAACATCCTTTTCGACACCTCAATAATTTCCTAGTGGTATTCGACGCGCAGAGTTGCGTTAAACACAGCAGAGACACTCTTTAGTAGCTAACACCAAGCAACGTACACTTGTACTTATTTACAAACATTACACCATGTGTTAATTGCCTAAGCGGAAGTATTACACTGAGTTACAACAGCTGCAGTTGTGTAGCTATGGTGGGCCATCTCAAACGTTTGGTGTACAACTCTAAATGCAGTATCCCACTGACTGTGCCTTGAGTCCTTGGAGGTGACGTCCCAAGGAACTGACCTACAACTCTAGATAACATCCACAGATTCCACATGCTAATGAATACAGCACATGAAATAATGCACTTTCGGTTTAAAAGGAAACTGTATCAACCGGGTAGTTTTGAAGCAGTGCAACTTATTCAAGATTTATGTTTACTTTGTGAAGACACGAGTTCAGATTTGCGGTGGATTACCTGTGTCATTACATCAATTAAATAGCACTAACAAATTTGTTTAACTTCAACAGCAGCAATGTATGAATTGTATGGTAGGGCAGCTGCTAGGAGAATTTTGAAACACATTATATTTTAATAACTGGTTCAACTGCCAGCACTGTCACACTGATATTAAGCCTGTTGTTATTTTTATGTGTTCATTTATATGACACGATGGTAATTTTAAAGATGACATGTTTCCTTAATTAATCAACTTATCATTATATCATATGTAAACTGCTTTGAAAATATGTAAGTAAAGTTGGGGCTAAGTACATTTATGTATCCTAACTTAGGAGAACTATACACCAGTGTCTTGTGGTTACCTCCAAGGAGCACCAAAAAGAACACAGCAGAAATATCAAACGACGCGTGACACTAGTGCTTCGTAATCATTCCTAGCACACCAGTGACACAGTCTACCAAAACATAAGCCCATTTCATTCCCCACTCTGTGACCGTACAATTCAGATTTCACAATACGCGGCGACACCCACAAATTTCTGTCCACAATCTGGTGTTAAAAACGATTTGGCATATCCATTCATAAAAAACCTACAGCACGCCTCCGCATAAATAAATATGTACATTAACTTGACAAGTTCGGTGACATATACCCCCCACCATCCCAACAGGGGGTTACCAGGCATTCGGTTCACCAGAAGTAAATCGGAAACCTCTTACAAGACCTGTGTCTCAATCGACACCAAATCCACGACGGCATCATCCATTCACGTCACCGATTGATCCCATCCCACAATGCACTGCAATCTGTTTCCAGGTAACCCACCTGGCTGAACGTCATGCCAATTAAGACAAATTATTTCAAGTGAACCACACAATGAAGCTGTTGGCGGTAATGTTCATTGCTGCTCTACTGACTCAATAGGAATGCGGTTTGTAGACTGTTCCCAGTACCACTGGTGAGTACTTAATTGGATGTGCAATTCAGACAAAGTATTTATGATCTGTGACACACACACCTTCCACAAGTCAATAAAGTCACACTGACTGACAGTGAAATGAAGCCAGCCACATGCAGATACATCAGCCAGCTCTGGTAAACCAGCCCAGTAAAATTACAGCACTGCAGTGTAAATATCTGTAATCACCATTACGGTGATGGAGGTTATCAAATGCTATTATTATTGCACATACATCAGCAAGGGAAACAACATTACGGTAATCATTATAATATAATGCAATTTAACGTAATCGCAGAGTGTAACCATTTTCACTGGAGAAAAACACTGACTATGGTGATAATATCACTTGGTATGGATACACAAAATATGCTGTAGTTACCCTATTTTGTGACATGCCCTACCATTAGAGGGAGCCAGCAATAGCATGTCAGACGGGGTGAAGTTGATGCTACTGGACTCGACTGTGTTGTGAGTGAACAATTTTACTTTAGATCTTTGTCACCGAACTTGTCTAACACATACAGTCGTTGTCTACTATGATACAGAACAGTTCATAGTTTATAGTTCACAGTCTGTTCCATGAACACACCAACCCAATAAATGGGGGAAATTTCCTAGAAGGGCCGCTTCACAAGCGCGGCGATTCCATGGAAACGATTCATCGTTTCATCAACTGCAGCATCGTCACAGACACGGTCCGTGCAATGCGGCGAAACGCGTTGGCGCAATTGTTCTCCATGGCAGCGATATCCGACGCAGCGAGGATATCTGACATGGCGGCGATATCCGCACAGCATGGATATCTGACATGGCAGCGATATCCAACCGACGCCGTTCACTTGACTAATACTTGGGATGGCCATCACGTTTGCGCCTCACCGCTCTTTGGCTGCGTGGGGTTACGCACAAATGGCTTCCTAGAGGGCGCTGTCATCAATGCGAGTAGAGGTCGATGAGTCGCTGGGCCTCTTGTTGCCCTGTCAGCAATGCACCATGGGAACTCGAGTAGAAGCTCGAATGTGTCGCCTCGCCCGCGAACAGCAGCACGGGCTGCAACAAAACGTTAACACATCAGACAATAGTCCAAAACCAACAAACTTATTCCATCACGCATAATAACGTGTGACTTTTATACATTCTTTGAGCACAACATCACTATACGGCAACACAAACCCAATATTACTAAATATCACATTTTGATATGCATCCTGCAAACACAATAATATATATTAAGCAAAACACAAGTGGTATTACTGTTTTTAAATATCGAAGGCAGCACACTAATTTTGGGAAGCTCACTGTGATATCAGCAGCTATAATTCACTGGAAAAAGACTGAATATTTTGACACTGTTAAATTGTTTGGTAAATACTAGCCTACTTGATGATCCAACTGAAAGGGTGTGCCTTGGGTTTTCACATTTATTTGCGACTGTGCAGTCATGTTATACATTATATATTACATCTATTATAAGGTATTGAAAATCCAAATATCTTCTAACCACACAGAACCAACATTAGAAATGAACCGTTCATGGTTTATAATAATCGCCACCCCGTCATTCAAAACCATAGATTTTGTTAGTTATGCCTTGAAAGTGAATGTAAATGGTGTCATGTGTGTCATGTCCATTTTAGGTCATCAGGCACATCTGAAATTTTGTAAACTAGCTTAACAGTTAACATCCATGTGTCCACCAAGACATGTGTGACTGGCAATAATTTTATCCTACATAAAGCCGTTGACCAGCAAGGCACCAGTACTAGTTGGACTGATTTCTGTACTTTAATATTACAACAATCATATGTCTACGTTGTTTTTCAACAGTAGTGTATGTTTGTACCAGTAATGCGCTTCGTGCATTTTTTCTGGTATGAATGAAATGAGGATGTAAGATTACCAGTTACAACTCAGTTAAACACGGGAAACAAATGCCAAATCTATATCATAAGCGTTAGTGTTTCCCTTTTTTTACTTTGTAACCCAAAACCTCCCTCAGTTTTGCACATTTCAAGCTGAAAATGTGCTTGTGACCTGGCAGGGCCCCATGGATGATTAATGAATTTAGACTTTTAAAATTCATTTGGGGGGTTGGAGAACTTGGGTTCTCAACATTTGATACACCACATCTGGAGCTCTATCCACTGAATTTCATGTTTTATACATCGTGGTAAATATACTTATGCTGTCAACAACTATGTCATTGGTTGTCAAAACAATTGTGCATACTTTCAAAATTATAGGATTTTTGAAATTATCACCAGCCATGATAGCCATATGTTGTTAGCATTATTATGTCAAACTTATGAACAGTGGTCTATTTTGGGGGCATATTTAAAAAGGTAACGTAATTTTCAAACATATTTTCGCAGGTGACTGCCTATTTTTCTCCAGCATCGCCAAGTAACTCAGCTAGTATCTAAATATTTCATAAGTTTTACGTTTTAAGAGAGCTGAAATAACATCTCCAGAGGTTAGATGTAATCAACTTTGCAGGCATCCTGTGCTGGTTCATAAGGTGCACAGGGGCCTCCAAACAATGCCTTGTGCTTGGTGCAGTCTGTGACTCAATAAAATAGACCACGGTTCAATTACTATTGGCAGTTTTGTTCTGCCCACATTGCCCCAGGTCACCATGTAATTTACATCCACCATGTGGGTCAGTTACAGGGTACACGTGGCTAGTAATGAGTACATGTGTATTGGGGTTAGGGTGATGACATTGGTGATCAAACTTCTTCGTGAATTACATTTTTACCAGTCCATAAATTCCAAGCTGTTTTTCGCGTCCACCCACATACCATGATTACCATCCAATTCAAACATACATATCAGGATTCAAAAATGTGTCAAATTTGTTACTTGTCCCAAGGAGAAGTTGGAAATCATTTCACTTGTTTGTACAACAATTCCCTTGTCCCACAACTACATTTCAAATTATACTTATTTGTAGGTAGTTAACAATAATTCCAGTTGAATAGTATACATGTGCTGATAACCCTGTCAAAGGCAATGTACCCAGTATGCAAGACTTTGTAGCTTTAGCTGAGAAGAACCCTGCTAGCCGACACCCTAGCTCAGTTTTCCCACATAGTAACAATTTCACTTGTCCAATGGCTAATCCAATTGTCACGGGCAGGAATTTGAAACGCAGCCTTAGATAATATTAAATTTAAGTTTTTCATTAGCATCAGCTGATGTATGTAAGTATGTTACAGGAGTATTCAAAATAACACTTCTCTGCTGTTGTGTCAGTCTGTTGCTCAGTACTAAATGCCCATTCTTTTTACATCTACAATTCATATTACAAATGTTCAAAAGACAACAACTGACACCTGATTATTACTGGTACTGTTATGATTGTTGATCACTGTGAAACATATGAACTTATACTTTATCTAATGTACTTGGACTTGTCTACATTTGTAACTTATGTTTCAAAGTAATACTCCTTCCTGTCTAACTTTTCTCTCCCCCTCTGTGTCATTCCGTGCCAATTACCGTGCTAATGATCCAGCTGTAATATATATAAGACTGCTCACAATCAGCCACATCTCTCGTGCCCCTATCAGGTCACCTGAGTGTTTGCCCTTTACCCCAACATTTCAACCCACATAATTAATTATAATAACCATTATTCATAAAGCACCATGCATATCCGGCCCTTTCATTCCCACCCCAACCCCCCCATATTAACTACATTTCGACTGACAATTAACTTATCTCTGGTCCCATGCAAACAAAACCTCCACCGCGGTCCACAGCAACTCGCGATGTTTCAATTCAAACTTGTTTTTTGACCTGTTAAAGAGTAATCGAAATTGGCATTTTACCAGTTATCGATTAAGCTACGATAAAGAGATATCAATGTACTCGGATAGGAGATATCTCGTACTGGTACAGCCTTTTGCTATACAATGTCAATGTCACGGTCAGTTAAATGGGCAGTTGTCCAGAACACTTGCAATACTGGCTGCCAAGTTGACAACTCCGCCCTGAAGCCAACAGCCTATTACTCGGACGTTCTATTGTATTATTTACATTTTTTGCGATCCAAATTTACACGCATATAAAAAACTCAAACCACAGGCCAAAATTAAGCAGCTAATTACAGTGTGCTGAATATTTATAAATGCAACTACATACCTAGTTTTTCTTACCTACGCGTGTTTTCACTGTCATTTGATAAAGGTAGGCATTTCGCTTAGCATGTTTATTTATTTAGGGAAAGTCTCATGAATCGAAGACTTTCAGATTGAGGTTGTGTGGACTGTTGTTGGAATACGGAACTGAACTAAGATAACCAGTGGTGTATGGTGGGTGACCACACGACATTCAGGACAGACCTTAACAGCATTCAGGACAGCTAATACAGTACTCAGGACAGCCCATAGATGATTCAGGACAGCCTGTACATTATTCAGGACAGCCAATTCAACATTCAGGAAAGCCTGTACAGCATTCAGGAGTCAGGACAGCCTGCCTGTACAGCACTCAAGAAAGCCCTTATAGGATTCAGGACAGCTTGTATATCATTCAGGACAGCCTGTATAGCATACAGAACAGCTTGGTTGGTCATGGCTTTTAAGTTTAATTATAAAGGCTATAATATAAAACATATCTATATATAGTTTTGTTTAGATGTTCACCCCTTTCTCAGGCTTTGTAAACTCCTTAGAATTTTGACAGACTACCCTACCACCTCTGATGCATACATCTATAATAATTATTACATTCTTCATATGGTGGTATTAATTCATTGTTTACACAAAAATATAAGTATGTAAAAATAAAATGTTGTACATTACTGCTTTTTTCTGTGGAATGCTTAAATGCTGTTGAAATCTACCTGGAAATGGCTTGAGTAGAAAAAATTTCTTACAGTTACACTGCCCTGTCTGCAAATAAGGATTGCTATATTAAGTGTACTCCAAAATTTAAAAGGCCTGTGATTGAGGTCAGGTCTAGATACCCCAGGCACATGGTGCCCCTTTAGTCTTTGGTCCCGAAAACATCCAGAATAAGAATATTGCAGATGAGGTGTGACCGCATTCCTAGGTCAAGGGCAAATGTTGCAATCAGCTTGTTGTTGATTGAAGTTACATAATTTGTCATTTAGTTTTTTACGCTGCCCTGCCCTCTGACGAGGCTCCAGGATACAGCAGTAAACAACTTGTGACCTAATGTTATCTTGCTCAAGTTGTTACAATGTATAAAAATTACAGATGTTATCCTGATTAAGTTGCAACATTATACAATATAACATATGGTATTATACAAAAAGTTGATACTTATTATAACTTTATCAACAATCTGGACAGCCCAAAGACATTTTCTACCACAATTTATTCTTAATGTGCTTATCATCTCAATTAACGCGAAGTGAGTAATGTTCTGTTTTTTACCCACGGCTTCAAATGACATTTAACTCACGGCTACAAATGACATTTAACTCACGGCTACGAATGACATCTTGGAGCAGAGGTCAAATTAATTTGGCTCTTATTTTAACTGCAACCCAATAATAGGGTCATTAATGTTCTACCTAAATGACATTGCACTAAATGGCTTTGGGGATCAAATAATTTGTTTTATTGCATGTATTTTTTTATTTATCTATTGTATTTATCTATTGTATATTATATTTTATAGTGATTATGTGTCTTAATAGACATAGCTAGATACATGATGATATATAAAATAGTTATTATTATTTAAAATACACATATCATACATCAATACAGTTTACCAAATCATTTTAAAATATGACCGTAACTGATCTATCATTATACAATATGCATTATAAAAATAAATGTTTAATAATAAAATTTAGTCACCAAGATAAAAAACAACATAAGCCCATTTTTTCTAAAAAAAAGTTTATAGGTATGTGCAAACTTCAACTGGAACACTAGTCCTAATATGTCAAGCAATTGTTGTTGCTTATGATTTTTTATATAAAAAAGTTTCACATAGTTTTCAGTAGAGGTAAGCGAATAAACTTGAATTATTCAAGTGACATTATCATGTCTGAATAATTTTTTTTGCTTTACACTTTTGCACTTACAAATAAAATACAGTAAACATTTTAAATACAAATAAAACTTAAAACTAGCGGGAACTGTATTTTGAATTAGCAATTTTAAAGCTGGAACTGGAATTAATAATTTGGTATTTTTTAGTCATTTGTTTGGAACTGAATCGAATGGACCTGACAAAAGGATATTGTTCCTGTTACTGGCCAGAACAGAAACGGTTTACACATATAACATGATTGTATGATAAAAACAATGAGCAGTGGCAAAAAAATAATTCCAGGGTCCTACAAGGGTCTACGTCTATCTAGTGATCAGGGTTTACATAACCGTGTAAGTCGTCTGACCATGTTTCTTTCCCATCTAAAAAAACCGACCCAAGTATTCAGCTCCACCACAAAACAATCTGGGTCTACATTGAGCTGGGTGAGTTTGATATCTCCCACTGTGTGCGTCCTAACCACCCAGAGATGAGATCTTCAAAGCCGTCTGACTCCCCTAAAAACAGTGGAGAATGGCCACTTTTTTGTTTTGCTTTGTGATTCTTCAGTGAGAACAGTGCAGACAACGTATCTGTCCGGCATCAACGCAGAGGCACTACACACTATATCTGTCTACATTGGCAAACTTGACTTGTACAACCGCGATACTGTCTCACGGAAAAAATTAATTAACATATCCGCCATTCCACACCACGACAGAGTCAAGTTATTCCATTAATTTGCAAAAAAATCTACATTCTAGGTATAATTATAACATGCTGATTGGCTTGTTTTATGCGCTATTGTATTGTTGTCAAAATGTAAAATATGTATCTGAGGGAAACAGTTTATTGTCATTGCAACTTATCACTTTTGATGGCATAAACCAAGACTGTCGGAACAGGTCATTTGCACATAGTTCAGCTTTTCTCAAATGGGGTTTGTCCCCCCGGGGTGGGGGGGGGTTCATGTGTGGGTTGTTAGGGGGATCTCAATATATCTTTCAGTGTCAGTGTATAGATGCTAAGTGTGACAATCTACAAATTCCCTTATTTGTAGACTGTCACACTATGCTGTCATCACAGCTTATGTAGAGACCTGTCCTTCTGTCTTTGAGATGGGTAACACATTTTAGGTCATAATCAGACATTGTGACTAGTTTGTACGTATGTGAGTTAACAGACACATGTCCACCGAAGGATTTGTGACTGGTAAATACACTATCCTACATAAGACCTGCCTCACAATGGCTGCCTGTCACACGTCACGGGTCATCCCAAAGGTCATGGCATAACATCATAGCATAACATAAGACATATATAAATGTCATAATAAAACATAGGATATATTCTAATTCCTTTTCAACACTCTAAAAAAGTAGACGTTTTCCACTCTGTATGTAGTAGGTTTCCACTGTATCGTTGGGGGGGGGGGGGGGGCAATAAAGACCACAGCAATGGGGACTCAGAGGGACATTAGGTGAATCCGGCTGAAATATGCCGTTCTAGGTCTTCAGGTTCAGATACATAAGTTCAACTTTATGTGCTCTATCCATGCTGGGGATGACTCAAGGTATTGGAGGGGCCGATTTTACCGAAACACCCTTTGACATGTCCCATTTCCTGCGTGTAGGGCAGCACACTTCCTGTTACAAACTACAAATTCTGGTTAGAGGAATAAACAGCCTCACTTTGACACACAAAACTTCGCTTTACATAACTAACACTTTGCGTAACTTCGAACAGTTATTTACAACAGTATGTCAAGCTGCGTAAACCATGCACTGATCTGTCAGGGACATTTTACGTAACGACTATTTGGCAACTGGCACCCGGATGGAGTTGATAATTTGTATCTTGTTGTTATCTGTCGCGGAGACTCGTACCTTCTTACTCGACTTGCTGATGACAGGTTCCGCCAGCGTCTCGATATCCTCTGCCTTCGCTCCGATAGGGATGAAGCAGTAGCTGCCCAGGGTGTAGGGGTTGCTCTTCCACTTAGACCTGAGGGAGCAACATCACCACCGTCAACATACTAGTGCCTTCATCTCAACACGGGGATGTAACACCAGCTGCATGGCACAGACAGTTATAGAAACCCATAGAAATGATAGTGTTAGCACACAAGACACGGACGGACAAAGACAGAGAAAGAAACAGAGAGGGAGAGAGACAGAGAGAGGGGGGAGAGAGTGAGGGTTAGAAAAGGACAGACAGACAGACGGACGGACAGACATACAGAGATGTACTGACGTGGTGACGTGTTTGAGTGGGGGGATGGAGGACCCATTGTTCTTGAGGAACTTCTTGAGCACCTCGATGCACGTCCGGCCGACCTCCTCATCCGACAGCGTCTCCATGTACTCCGCCTCCCGCCCCGACAACCAGCCTGCAACAACAACACCAGCAACCCAGTTGAAACAACAACCAGCCTCCAACAACAACACCAGTGTACAACAACCCGGCTGAAACAACAACCAGCCTGAAACAACAACAACAGTATATAACAACCCATCTGAAACAACAACCAGCCTGAAAGAACAACACCAGTGTACAACAACCCATCTAAAACAACAACCAGTCTGCAACAACAACACCAGCGTACAACCCAGCTGAAACAACAACCAGCCTGAAACAACAACACTTGATTTACACTAAATCACCAACCAGTCCACAACACTATGTTCTGTGCATACCAACCAAGCCTGCAACAACTTATAGTGCCTAGTCACTCCAGTGTACAACAACAAGCCTGCAACAACAATACTTGGTGTACACACACACCAGCCTGCAATAACAATACTCGATATACACTAACCAGCCTGCAACAACACCAGTGTACACCAAGTATCCAGCAACTATACCCAATGTATACCAACCAGTCAGCACCAACAACACCCACTGTTCAATTAGCATGCAAGACTGCACCACCAACAACACCCGGTGTACAACAACTGGCATATAACAAATGAACTGCAGCAGCCTACAAATACAACCAACTTATCTTTTTGGTCATAGTTAACTTTCAGGTGTTTTTCGTAAGTCCTCATGTAACAGGCAAACATTTCAATCCTCACTTTAAAAAAAGATGTACAATAACATGTCATGACTACACCCGGACCACTACTTGATTTATATTATGTTTTAACACGAACATGAAGTATTCTTTTAATAAATGACAGATTTTTACGCCTGGCCATGTTAAAATCAACGTAAGATATTCCATTTAGTCACGAGACGGCCGTGACTGCACGTTGGGCAAAAGCACGCTAACAGCATTGCACTTCATCGATCAACGTGTCTGTCATGCAACGTAATTCAATTCGGCGTAAAACACATCCACTGGCTCTCCTGAGTACAGGCCAAAGTAGCACCATAGTCTGCCTGTCTAGAAATACACTGACAGTTCACAAATAGATGGCTGGAAAATAACCCAACTACACCAGCTGCATATATATAACAGGTAGACAGGGAGAAAAACATGTGATGATGTTAGCAACTGTCAGAAGTACGGGACATAAGTGATTCATTCATGACAGACAAAACAACAACAGAGGATCAGTATCGAAGCCTACATAGGAAAGAAGAGAACTAATTAGTACAACTGACCAAATGATTGTTCATATACAAATACTGTAAAAATATAAGAAATTATCAAGTCATGTTTACTATGAACATGACTAGGTGGTAGGTACACTTCAAAGCCCAGGAGCCCGATTTCCTGATTAGTAAATTTATGCAACTCAAGTAAACCTCTTTGTGTCTTGTCTGAGATTTGTTATTTCAAATTCGGCCTGAGAACCAATCAGCGTTTCTACACTATTCTAGGGTACGGCCACTGTATCGGTAACATAACAGAGCATTAATTCCCCAGGCGGATGTGAGGGGCTCAACAGTGCTGCCACCTCGCAGACCCTGGGTAACTGAAGCTACTTTCACACTTACCAACGAGCACGTTGCTAGCGATCGCCTCGAACGAGTTGATCTTCTTAAACCACCTCTGTGACATGTCCACGTTGTCCTCGATGTCGCGGTCCCAAACCAGTTCTAACCGGAACACCTCGTCGGGCAGGATCTGTCCGCTGAACTCGAGCACGACCTTGTTGACGGTGCCCATGGCGAGACTGTCTATGGAGGCAAGCTTGGCCTCGGGCAGCGACGGGCTGAACAAGTGATTTGCGTGTTTCTTCAGGTACCCGAGTGATATCGTCACGATGACGTGATCCGCATAAATCTTTCGGCCGTTCTGGCACTTGACGCACACTTCATGGGGGGCGCCACCGTCATCTCCGTAGCTGATCTCCGTGATCACGTGCTCCAACAGGATGCTGTTGTTTGGTAGATCGCGCTTCAGCACATCCATGATCGCTTCAAACCCGGGCGGGATGACGTAATGGACGGCGGGGATCTCCTCGAAGCTCCCGACCTCACTCAGTGCGACCTCCTGCATGTTGTCACACCCGGTTATCATACACTCCCCCAGGAGGCGCTGCTCAAGGATCATCTTGCGCAGACGCAGCTCCTTCTCGCTGTAGCGATCGGCGAACTTCTGGTAGAACTCGCGCTCGACGAAGTCACCGACGCTGTCGTTTTCCATCGGCGTCGGGATCCCGCACTGGTAGAAGTCCTCGCACTGAGCGATCAGCGTGCCGTACGCCCAGTCCACCTCCTCGATGATCTTCGTGTTCACTGGCTGGCCCGTCTCCGTCATGAACATCACCTTCTGGCCCAGTTTACGACCCTCAAACGTCTCCGACAGTAGGTTGTTCTTCAACGCGATCTTGTAGATCGGGTTGCGGTCGATGCCGTGGATCCAGTTCGCGCCCATCTCGGCCTTGCGACCGTTCACTGTCTCTGCAAACAGAGGGCAAAGGTCACGGCATGTCTACAGAACATATCATATGATGACCAATCAATGATATTTATTTGCAACTGAACATAACGATTAATACATTATATACACACATTATAAGTTATAAATATAATCAGAATTCATGTGGATATGGAGAAAGTTAAAATAGTAGAAGCATGATGTTTATTTGGTACTTTCCCCAAACATAAATAATACAACATTATAGTAAACACATTGTATTATAGCTTAGGGGATTAAAGAATGATGAACAATCAAAAAATATATAATATCAATTAGATAACTGTTTAGTATTACAACCACAACATTATTAAATTACTATTAAATTTGCAATTATAATTGAAACAAGATTAGTGGAAGGTGGTGGCAGGCCACATTTTATTTTGTTGGGAAACACATTGTGAAACAAATGATTGACATGCAGGTAAATATAACCTAACTACAAAATATGAAGAAATGCCAGGACATGGAAAGTTTTATATTAATTGCTGGACTGACAGTTTGATATCTCTTCTTCTTACTAACAACTTTGAAGATGATACCAGTGACAGTGACTAAGGGCCACAGAACAGCACAGTATAAACCAGAGCAACTTTGTGGTTAGCCAATAATGTAAACAGTCTGCATTTATGTAGCCGTACATTAGATAGGAAGGCTGTCTTTTACAACCATCCACTGTTGTCGTCACTTGTCTTGCATGTCTTAGGAAGCCTTGATTTTGTTCTGATGTATTCATGAAGTTCTATTTTTCTGCATTCACCTTCCTAAATCGTTAGTTCTTATTTTGCTGTTTTTTCACTTCATTTTAAATTAAATTAGTACATCCACATTTCTCTTTGTAATAAGTATGTACAGACTAAAGCTCAAATGTGAACTTATGTTGATGACGTCACAATAGTCACATTCCCAACTGGCCACAATATGACCCAAATGAAGGAGTCGGCAGACCCTCTGTCCAATGTCACCTTGCACCAGTCAAGGATCTAGAGTTGCCGAAGCGTTACGGGGCTCCGGGTTCGATGAAGCGCGACCACCTTTATGTAATGCACACAAACTGCCCAGGGAGCGTTCCGGCGGGGCTGGAGCCACGTGTGACAACCAAATTGTTTGTATACCCTTGTATCGGGCCAATCAGAGCATGACTACGACACGCCACACATCACGCAGCCGCGGAGTAAAACAAGGCAGAGTTCCCGCAATCTCCCGCGAGATCTAGGTTATCACCACTGCCCTTGACACAATTTCAGCGTCCACCCACTACTCGGTGCCCGGTCAATGTCACACCTGACTGACCGTTCGACCACCCATCGTATTGATCACTTTTACAATGACACAAAACCACTGAATCACAATGCAATGCTACACTCGTGATGCATTCAGCTTACAGGTCAACACACACTGACCTGACTCGGTGACCTAGTAAACTGACCTGGTGACCTAGAAATGTCAACACAAGAGGCAGTAAACAACCAGTCTGACCTTTTCCTGTTATTCCCTGTATTTAAATAGTGTTCCGTATAAATTTAACAACAAACTAGTTTCGATGACAATAACTGTCTACCAAAGCAGGCGTGATGTCACCTTGCACTGGCTTGACCTACTGACCTACTGAACTGACCTGCTGACCTAGTGATGTCAGCCCATTAAACAATGAATAAGTTGTCTTTTTCAGAATTTTTCTTAATAGGTACTAAACACACACACACACACGGAAAACATTAAACACAATTACATAACTGTATAACACTGGGAATGCATTATTCAATATCTTCCTTAAAGTTAAAGTAACCATGAACAAACAACAAATCAAGACCATAACATTATCAATAAAAAGTCCCAACTACAGAATTTACATTTTGCTCCGTCCAGTATACTGTGTACTGTGTAGTAAGTTTATAACTAGTTCAAATACCACAAAAACTTCCTAAGCTGCTTACCGTTCCAATGGTGAGTTAATCCCTTTGTTCTAATTATCTATACTCTTAATCTACAACACTCTAGAAATGTGGGACATTCGCTACACATGACAAATGTAAACAACTTTTCAAGGGTCAGCTTGCAACATATAGCTACAGGGGTAAAATCTACTAGGTTAAGACCTGCCCACTGCTAACATTATGTTAATATTATAATCAGTGCAAGGGGGTCCACACACCTTGACAGGAGGCCAACAAGTGAACTAAGTTAATCTCAAAGCAAAGACCTGGATTAACTTCAGTGCACGGTTTAATACACTGAATTAGAGTTCAAACGTTACTTATGGTTCAGCATTGGATGACAGGGGGATTGACTTCAACACTTTGTGTTCTACAATGGCATTACATAGTGTCATTGTTGCCAACGAACACAAATATACGTTACATTACCAGCGTATGTAACTCAGTGTTTTGTTATTATCCGAAGATATACAGACTGGAAATATTAAAATTACATTGATTGTGTATTAAAATATGTACAGCATATAGAAATATATTGATGGATGGGGAAGCACTAGTGATTGTAACGTAACAATAACAATTGACATATAGTTTAACATATTCAAATAGATTTAATAGCAAACTTTAAAATATTTATACGAATGATGGCTGTATTTCTTCTCAGGTCATTGACAGAAGGATAGTTGACAAAAAATGTGCCAAGTGGTTCGAAAGTCCTTTGGACTACACTGTGAGTTTGTAATTATGAATTAATTGCATTTTGGTCAGACACAGTCACTGACTTACTAGTCTCTTCACCACAATCACCTATTTGACTTTTTCTTTGGCTATTTACATTAGATGACTAGAAACACGGCCAAATTGTATGAATGCTGCAGAGTGCAGACAATATGATTAATAATGTGTATGGGAATATTTAATTCTACATTTGTCAAAAATATAAATTTTCCATGTTTGTCACTTAAAATAAGTCTATAAAATATAAATTTCTTGTGCATTTCCCGTACCATAGGAAAAATCTAGGCAAACTTAGACAAATAGATCTCTTGCGGTTTCTGAGATATGAGACACTGCAGGATGGATAGCAGATGCCACAGACAGGCTGATGCACACGTCTGTTGGACATTCACCGGAAAGACTAAAAACAATTCTAAAACAGTTCCCACTCTGAATATAACTTGGCCTTGGTCATGTGAAAAAAGCTGGCATCATAAACTAGCCACCATCTCTCAGGTTCAGCTGTTTTCTTTCAGTGAATATTTATTGCTTCTTTCTATGAATTTGTCCAAATCAGTCATCGTGATTTAGTATTTGTACGTCTGTCATAAACCAGTGTGAATGAACATATCTGTCAACTCAATAAAGTACTCATGTCTTAACAATAACTGCAGATGTGGTGACTTCGTCTTGTCAGCACCATCCACATGTGCGTGTGTTTGCAAAGGCTAAACCGGGTCCTGCCGATGTTGTGCTGAAATTTAGTCACGCCAAAAATAGATCAATAAAGATGGCATCTGACAGACAAAGAGAGGCTCTATTTGTGTCTGTCGTGGCTGTCACTGGTGGACATTTATGTGTCTGCTCCACGCAACAACACAAATTACTGACATTTATGATATCGCATAAACAAAACCGCATAAGAACACTACATAACAACTCTCTCAACTCGAGTAGTGAAGCTCACATCTGGTTTTTCAATGATCAAATCCTTGGCAAATGTGTCACTAGAGTGCAGTTAGTCTACTGTAGTGATTCTGTGTGGGGGACACAGATACAAATGAAAATAATACTGTATTTGTTCTGTTAAGTTCTGTACATGCCCTAACAGACATACACCCTGCTTTTTAGCAGTGTCTAACACCGCACCAGTTACCTCCAAGGCCAACAGTGTCTGTTGTTTCCATAATTATAACTTAATTTCCACAATAGTCATACTACGATAGATAGAATCGAAGTGCCAAAATGTCCACCTAAATCATCAAACTGTACTGTTATAGTAGCCTTTTGTTGGCAGGGGTAGAACTTCGGTATTTATTTTACTAGACAGTGGGACTAGTAAAGTCAAAAGTTTACTAGTCCGCCAAAAGGTTTACTAGTCCGGCAAAATAAAACATAAACAAATTTAAGTCGCTACAATTTGATTAAACAAAAAAAAACAGTATATGTTGCAACCCAGGTAAACTAACAATGCACTTTTCATAAAGGTTAACAAATAAATAATACAGAAATATCAAAAGTAATTAATGAAACAGTAAAAATATGATCTGTATTAAGAAAATATGCAATTGAAAAAGAACGTCTATTGCGTAGTACCACCCTACCATTATGAATTTTCCATAATCATTCTGGAAATTTACCTCACATTACAGTGGTATGAAAATGGCTTTACAGGACTGTATTAATGGAAATAAAAATATCACACTTGAAGATTATAGACACCTTAATCTTACAAATAATGCCCAGACAAGTTCACAGCTGGTGTCCACTGGCCATGCCTAAGAACATTTAATTGATCAGTAAATGAAGCTGCTGTAGCCAGTTGCTCACTGGCACTGGATTCAGTTACATTCCCCCAGCAGGTGGATGGGTTAGGGTACAAACACTTGATTGACTACTATAGGGTGGGGTGGATGACCCCACTGATCTTTACAAGACAACCAGACTAGTTATTAGGCAGGTTTACTAGTCCGCCCTTATCTTTACTAGTGTATGGACTAGCAGACTAGTAGGTAGTTCTACCCCTGGTTGGATACAATTACTGGATGCATAAATCATTTGCCAGTCAGGTGTGCCAAGCTAGTGATGAGTAAGGTACATTGACAGCATTTTGGGAATCCAAAGACAACCACTGACTGGTGTACGCTTATTAGAATGCATATTTTGAGACATTTTCTCATCAATGTATTTTATTTTATAAAATGAATACTGTATTTCTAATTTCCTTACATTCCTATATCTAATCGGATACATATATTTCTTTTGACCTGATATTTTTGGAGCTGGATTGTTTATTATTTTTGTCAACTTTTAGCACTGATCTGTAATTTAATCACATCATTACGCCAGGCTACATTCTATGTGACTGAATCACTTTTTTATTTTAAGTTGAATTTTTTAAGAATCTGATCGAAAATTACTCAATTTTTTAATATCAAACAGGACATGCTGGGCATTATAGGTGTACTGTTGCATCGAGAAACAGTCACTGACGCCTGTAGGACATTAATGCCTACTGAATACCAACAACAATGAAAACATTTATTAATAAACCACTCAATAGAACTGTACATATATAGATCTGGCTGCACACGTGGTTTGTTTTTTCCAGCAGAATTTCTGCTCTGATGTTAATTTAGATTTTTGGCAGGCAGAGACAGATACAATCAGTTCTACACTGTATGTATAAAAAATATCAGTTTGACAGTGTTAAATGTGTCGTGACGAATGTAGATACGTCTCTTACTCATGGGAACCATGGCTGCCCGGCCGCTTAACAATACCCCACTTAAAATAGTTACATAAACATTCACAACAGAACTATGGCTGACAAAGATTTAAAAAACAGCCCACTTGATAATCTGACAAGTCTACAACGAGGATCCTGTAGTCTTTTCAAGTTGATTGTGCATACCAGAGTCACATTGCCAGTTCTTGTCAGACAATAAATAATTTGACGGGTGTTCTAAACAAATTATGAGAAAGCCATTGGAATATCAAGAATCACACACACACAAGCATATTATATTTTTTATTTCACTATTTATAAACGTTTGCAGCATTGTCTTAAATTTTGTTTGTGGTTTTGGGTTAATGATTAAAAAACACCACTGACTGTCCCAGCCTTTCTGTGATTTTGTTGAACTCGGATTGCCACAAATTTTCCCATGCACTGGTAGCTTTCATCAAATTTTTGGTCAAATTAAAAATGTAACTAAATCGTGGATCACACCAACAAGCACAAACGCTGTCACCTAACGGCTAACGGTCCCCATCCCTACCTTCACAGTGCAGACTTATGACCCAATCATAGCTTTTATGTAGAGACATGCCCACCCATCATTTAGATGTGTAAAACCTGTTTCAGATGGGTAGAAAAATCACTAGACAGGAACAACTTACGTGCAAAAAAGTCTTCAAACATTTTTTTCGTCCAATATGCTTTGAAACTGGGTGTCACACGTGTTAGTAGTTTATTTCAAGTCATAATATACATTTCTTGGCTGGCTAGTAAGTATTTGAGTTACCTGATGAATGCATGAAGCTACTGGGACTAGGTCATTCTGTAGGACAACAATTTTATCAGTCCTGGTAGATAGGTGTGTCTCTGCGTGCATACCAATAATCCAGTCCAGAGTGAATAACAGAAAGGCTAAAATAGTTCTACCTGTCCAAAATAGACTTTTCTTGTTAAAAAAACCAGGTGGACAGGTCTCTCACTAATGCTATAATGGTAACACATTCCTGAGAAGTACAGTTGGCACTGGAACGATTGGGTCTAATACAGGGCTTTATGCAAGACCAAATTATTGCAAGTCACACATGTTTTGGTGGACACATGGATGTTAACTGTTAAGCTAACACACATATGACACCATTTATACTCACTTCTAAGGCATAACTGACAATATCTATTGTTTTGGAAGACCTTTTTTGCTCCTTCATTTTTGTATGGTCCGACACAGTGTAGTATAAACAATAAGCCCTTGGAGCAGTACTAAGGACTAGATAGTACGCCACATGTACGAACTCACACAGTCATGTAGCAGTTGTGAACATACATGTGTAAGTACTAGGCGCGTGTCTGGGGGAGGTTACATCCACTTGTGTATCCTGTCCACATTGTCACCTGTCAGGTGTGAATTGTCTACCTGTGAGTTGACAGACAGGACACCTGTAGGGGACACCTCAAGCTGTCTTGTCAACTGACACGTCTACACACTCAAACAGCCACTAACGGAAATGTACGTAAATAAATCACATCACTCAAACCGCAATCAGCCAACATTGATTTTCCCTGCATGCCCTACCCCTGACCAGATATTGCAATTTGCCCCCGAGTTGGTATACATTTCAAGTTAAAACAAATTCCAACACTAGTCTTCTCCTTCAATTCTTACTCTCTTTAACCAATATTACTATTTCTTTTGCCCGTCCTCAGTTAACGTTTTAACTGTTTACACATTGTTACATGTCCTGTTTTACAATCGCCTCCAACAAGAGCCTAGTCACCCTACGTGTCTGAGTCTTGAAGAGCATCCACAAAAAGTTATTATCGGTGCCAACAAACTTTATACTAAATATTGCCCGTGGTCCTGTATTTTGCATTTATAATTCTAAATAATATTGAGCAAATCAATCTATAAAATATTACTGTTCTACAGAAGTTCGTGATTATAGCCTCTGTGAATAAGAAATTTGAATTACTGCTTGTAAAAAATGTATGTCTGCTAAAAATTACAAGTGTAGGTCTGCCGGATTTTTCCGACTTTCCCCATAATTCAATTGGACAGTTGTTGACAGTCAATGCCAACACTGATATCACTGACATTACACCCTGAGAGACATTGAGAGTCTGACTCTAAAGTTCTACTGATTGTCACTTGCCCTGTAAGTATCTGTTCAAGTTACAATCCTAAAATACTACCTGGGTAAATATACCTCGACTGTCATACTGTTATTAGTCAAACATAAATGTGCCATAAATAATCACTGACTGTGTCAGAAATATCAAACTGAATATACAAGAAATGCATTCATTTACCAACGTATTTAAAAAAAATCATGCCTGCATATTTTTTTTACTTATACTATTTATAGATCTGTTTTATTTATCCACATATTTTTAAGGCAAATTTTTTTTACAGAATTTTTTTAATACATAAAATTACATAATATGTATCCAACCTTCAAGATAATGGTGTGAATGAACGAACCACACAATGAACAGTTGCCACAGTCCAGAATTAGTAGACCATTAGTCTGATAGTCTTTATTTTCTAATGATGAATTACCGAGACATGTAAATTCACAGTTTCACAGAATTCACATGGAAGGTAAAGAGAAACGGGCGCACATTCTAGCAAAAAAATTGGCAATAAATCTCAAAATTGATGAGACATGTCACACAAGATGAATACAGTTACGTGCCACATTTCCTTTTGTCCAGGTATATTTTAGCACAGCAAGCAAACTAAACACTCACAGAAAACACCACCATAAATAAAATGGATACACAGAATAAAAGCAGGCATTTTAAATAGCAGGAAGCGTTGTGTTATATAACCCAGATACACAGACCTGTCAGTCCTAGACTACTGCCAAGTGATGGAAATTTAAAACGGAAAAAACCGGAAAAACCGTGACAGTAGCGTAATTGAGAATGCTGTAACTAACACTATTTTGCATCTAGACTTTCCTGCAAATCAGGAATTTGGTCTATGAAGACAGCCTACCATAGCAGATCTAGTACTTTAAGACAAGGCAGAGGTTTTTTTTACATTTGGGTGAATCAAATCAACCAATCAATTATTCATGAAAAACGGTTGGCAATTTTCGATACATACATGAAATACGTTTTATCTACATGATTATGTATAGGATGAATTGCAAGATTGCACTCCATTTTTTTTTTACAAAATGTAGATTTTGCTCAAAAGAACAAAATATTCAGAAATGGAGTTAAGCAAATATTCAATAACGTGCTGTGGTGATTTAAATCAGGAAAGAGGTTAATAGAATATACATATTTTTGTTGTGACTTCAGGTCTGCAATGTATAGAGCATCACATGCCTGGCACAAAAAGTACTGCTGCAAAAAATATTGGGTACCTCTTTATTTACTATTAATCAAAGGATAAAACATGATTTAATTCATTTGTAAAATTGCATAAACATTGAATTACTGGTTGCAATGTGGCAGTGTTCGCTGCTCGGCATTCTGGGTTATTCGCAATATTGTGGGGTGAAACTACTGGGTATTCTGTAAACAATTGTAACTACCATAATAATTATATGTACAACTATAACTTGCTTGGTTTGGCAATTAGCAAGTAACTAATTATTAAATTAGATGTTCTTTTTAAATAATCAATTACAGGGGTGTATCAAAAAATATAGCTAACACACTGCAACATCTAACAAGTCATTTTAGTGAAGTATTTACTTTTTAACAAGGCCACAAGTTGACACAGTGCTTTAGTCTAAGTGTGTGCAGTCATTCAGTTTGGCTACAGTTGTGTAGAAAATGCAGCTGTAAGTAACGTGACCGTACGGCCATGAATGGGCTACTTTAGCTATGCTCATTACCATAACGTGGCAAATAACATAACTTTCACACCAGAAAAAAACATCCAGTTTAAATCAAACATCTGACACCATCAAGTGTTTGCCCTTGCTCTCTCATTGGCCCTATCATACCCTTGTCATGTCACCCCACTTGGGGGGGGGGGGGGGGGGTACCTGCAGCTTCCTGTCAGTGTCACCTTACAGACAACTTCAAGATTTTAAACCATGTCCACTAATACACCAGACAGGCAAACCATAATTACTCATAATTAATAGTTCTGCAAACAACTGTCCAGATGATGTTACAGACACGTGGCTTCTCCGGTTACACCAACAATATTTCACTGGTACTTATGAATCCCACTGTACTAAACAAGGCACAGTTGGCAAGGTTATACTGGCAAACACAGACTAATAACATTTAACGATCTACTCTTTACATAACATCTTATGTCAAGACCTTGAAGTGAATTGTCTTGATGTAAGCATTTATTTATAATTTCTGTCTGCATAGTCCATATGTATCTATTCAATGCAGGAGATATATGACACAGACAGCCATAAACATACTCGATCATTGCTAATCACATCCCTTTGTTCTAAATGACGGTCTGCAGGTTACACCTCAACGGAATCTATTCTCTTCCTGTCACAACATTTACAAACTAGTGTATTCATGTGTCCTGGTGACAAAGCAGACATACTATATACACACACACATGCATACACACACACATGCATACACACACACATGCATACACACACACACGCATACACACACGCATACACACACACACACACACACGCATACACACACGCATACACACACACACACAAACCCACATACTCTAATTATCATAGTAATGTCATTATCTTTCATTCAATTCAGGAATGGCAATTTATCAATCTATGCATATCTAGAATAAATTCAACACAACAATGAGGCTTGCCCCACCCATTTTACTATTGTGGCCATCGCTGTTCAAACCGTATTATTTACCAATGAACTTTACATGGCTGAATAAAACTATATACTGATAAATAACATGTAGGATTCGGTGTCCACAACTTTTATAAGATTTATCAGTTGAGAAACAAAGGATTAAACAAGTGATTAAGTTGTCAGTGTAGAGTATCTCTCTCTTCCAACACATACATGCAGTTGTAAGAACAGAACAAAAACTCTGATGCAACAAAGTTCCAAGTGTAACTTTTTTTAGGTAAATGGTTAAGGTAAGCTCTAAAATAGCTCAGTATCCAGACCTCAGGATTGCTCAAAGTGCTTTACACTTTACTCCCTGGCAGACCTGTTCAATTGAACACCATCTTCACTTCTCTGGGAAACACAGAGCAATTAATATGCAGACTTCATATACAAATACCCACCACTGTCTACAGCCAGGTACTTGTTCATACAGCTAAATGAACTGGAGGAATGTAGAGTAAAAAAACACGCCGAAGGTTTGACACGACAACAGGGGATTAGAACCCGGGTTCTCTTAGTTGAGAGTCGGCATTTCTAACCACAGAGCTACTTCACTACTATGAACACTCCCTGTCCATTTTGAATGAGGAAGTTTACATAAAGCCATTGTTGCACCAACAAAGCATTCAGCTGTACACACAACAGCACTCAATCAATGACTGCAGATAAAAAGCGAAACATATGTGGCAAAACCACATTGCGTAACACAGCTCAGTGTACGAATTAACACCAGGAGACAAACCAAACAATTGAGGCACAAATCACATGGGCAGTCGGGTAGGTGATCCGTAAATGTTTACTACGGTCGCTATGCAAGGATATAAATGATTCATAATTATTAATCGGCCAATATCCCATCAACGATTTCACCGGGGCGTATGCTGTGGTTTAACGGCTGCTGGGATTGTAAAGCCACTGATTAAACCATCATTGCTACAGGGATACTCAGCCACATAAGACTAAGCAAGTGCCTTAAACAGCGCCACTAGTCAATGCATGGCTTTATGCAGAGACCCATCCACCCATTGTGTTAGTGTATTCATGTGTACTGGTGACAGAGTAGACTACATATTCAGTGACTTCCCTCTCAGTCTTTTCACAAACCTGTGTATACACGTGTCCTAATTATCATAGTAATGTGATCCTGAGATGAATGAAAGATAAAGACAATGTCTTTATCTTTCATTCATCTCAGGAATGGCAATTTATCAGTCAGTTTAGAGTAAATTTTCCACAACAATGCAGGTTGCCCCACCCTTTTTTACTACTGTGGCAACAGCTGATTGAACTGTATTTATCATTGACCCATTGTGGATGGGCAGAAATGTTTTTGGACAGGTAAAAAAATAAGGAGCACAAATGGTCTTCAAAAATCATGGATACAGTCAGTTAGTTGAAAATGGGTGTCACACGTGTTTATAGTTTACTTCAGGTCATAAAACACATCTCACCTGGCTTGTATGTATCAATGTGATGTTCATGCACTTGACCTACCTCTGTAGTAAATTACTTATGATACCATAAAACCGTAAATTCTAAAATGACCACCATATGGCATAATGTACCAATTTAAAATAAGTTATGTTGAAAGTAGCTTGACAAATGGTAAAATATTATAATCATAGCTTTATGTAGAGACCCGTCCACCCGTCATTATGACAGGAAAAAACGAATATGGACGGGCAGAAATATGGGTGGGCGGGTGGTGGACGGGTAAAAAAGGGTCTTCCAAAACCATAGATATTGTTAGTTATGCCTTGAAAGTGAGTGTAAATGGTGTCACATGTGTGTTTGTAGCCCATTTCAGGTCATCAGGCACATCTGAAAGTTCGTAAACTAGCTTAACTCTTAACATCCATGTGTCCACCAAAACATGTGTGACTGGCAATAATTTGGTCCTGCATAAAGCCCTGATTACAATGACACTGATAATTTCAATAATGCCATAGACGATGATCCTGTGACCTTGCTGCAATGTCTCTGGGTGTGTCATGTGACTTAACTGAATAACATCAAGGTGTAACATGAACTCTGTGTGAGAATGTGACACAGTCACACCGGCAATTGTCTGTGACTGTGACTCACTAATTGGTCTGACTTGAAAGAGCTGCAAGATTCTAGGAAGAAATGTCACATAGGTTTATTCCTAGAACTAGAAGGAATGGCAATGGGATTGTTCAATGATGACTGAATGGCTGGGTGGATGTAGTATTACAGTGAATGACACAGTGTGTGGCAGAGAATGTGACAGCGGCAAGTGTCTGTGACTGCGACTCACTAATTGATCTGACCTGAAAGAACTGCAAGATTCTAGGAAGAATTGCCACGTTGGTTTATTCCTAGAACTAGAAGGAATGATAATAGGATTGTTCAAAGATAATTGAATGGCTGGGGGTCATGCCGTGTGAACACAGATATACTGTGAATCACACAGCGTGTGACAGAGAATGTGACACCGTCACACAGGCAAGTGTCTACGACTGCCACTCACTAATTGATCTGACCTGAAAGAACTGCAAGATTCTAGGAAGAATTGCCACGTTGGTTTATTCCGAGAACTAGAAGGAATGATAATGGGCTTGTTCAGATGACTGAATGGCTGGGAGTCGTGCTGTGTAAATGCAGGTAGACAGTGAATCACACAGTGCGTGGCATAGTACACGAATATGCCTAGAAATACTGGGAAACACCTGAAAATATCTGGGCAGTCTTACTTGGTGACAAAAGAATCTGTCAATTGTCATTATATGTCAATCTATTCAGTTTGTGTGAACAACAGTCTGTCACCTTTTTGCAATACACGATCACTATAGGTGCACGTTTTTTTTGTTAACACATGGATGTGGACACATGGATGTTAACTGTTAAACCAGTTTACAAAGTTTAAAATGCGTCTGATGGCCTGAAATGGACTACAAACACACATGTGACACCATTTACACTCACTTCTATGGCATAACTGACAACATCTATGGTTTGGGAAGACCCTTTTGTCCCTTCGTTTTTTTATCTCTCCAGCGTCCACCCATATTTCTACCCGTCCACAGCAGTTTTTACTTGACCAACCAAATGATGGGTCAGGGGTCGAAATAGTGGTAGTCTGGTAGTCCGATGACTACCAGAAATTTGGTTGAACTACCAAAGATTTTGACAGCAGTAGTCCAATGGACTACCACAAAATTTGGGGAATTTTTTTCAATTTTGTGTTCGTCTTGTTATTTTGCTTAAATCTGGGCCATATGACTACCAGATATATCTGAGGACTACCAGATTTCACAACAGTAGTCCTGCTGACTACCAGACATTTTTGAGTTATTTCTACCCCTGTGGGTGGACGGGCCTCTGCATAAAGCTGTAGTAAACACAGATCATGATTGTAGTAAACGTCCTTACTACCTTGAAATATCTGTCATTATAGTTTTTAGTATCTCTATCAATACAGTATTCAGTTTGTGTGAACTACTCACACAGTAATCATCAGAATGTATACACAGACAGTTTCTCACCTTCCTGTGATACACCTTCACTAAATTAAGTCATGATATTTATTTCTTTTGGTGGAATAAATACTCCATAAAGATGTCACTTGGATAAAAAATTACATGCAGTTTACGTGATTGAGGACAATGCAGTCATTGGTATTTTATTACTACAAATATATGTAACATTTCTTATTTTAACAAAATTAACAGCAACGGTTGAATGAATTATCCAAAGTTTCTGATGTTTTGACAAATTATGGTGACTAATAGTTGAGACAAATATGTTGCATCAGGAAATTTTAATTAATCCTACTTTTCATAAGCATGACTGTCATCATTAATCCTACTAAATAGCTCCTTAAAAGTAATCCTATTATCTCCATAGCACTGCATGTGTTAGTCTTAAATACCAAATAATGTTATTAAGATGACTTTATTGTATCTTGTATCCAGGTTAAAAACCTGTCCAAGAGTGCATAATATGATGTTTAATAATTATATATAAATTTGTATACTGTTGAATATTTGAAGGAAAAGCAAAATCCACACCCTGTCCTAGTTTAAACAAGTCTTTAAAAATAAAATATTATACACAAATTTAACAAAATACTAATAATATTAAAACCAAAATGACTTCATTCATGCCAATATTTTCAGAAAGTTCAATTCATTGGTGTAATCAAACCAAATAAGTAATCATTCACATATTTATGTATGTAAACAGAAACAATGCAACAGCCATTAATTGTAAGTTCTGCTATAAATTGCTAAAATACATGTTATCAAAATGACACGACTTAGAGAATTTCCAATTTGATATAGCACCATAAAAATGCAACCAATTATTCCATGCATGCCTGGTACCATGACCTTTCATCGTGAATACGAGTGGAGTGTCACTGTTGGCGTGTGACGCAGACCTAGGTGATATTGACGTCTAGACACCAGCACTCTGCTGCTTGGAGACAACAACACACACGAGACTGCATTTGTAAAAATCTCATAAATCTGTCTATGTACAGGGTGGTTCTCATAAACATGTTTTGAATCGCGAATTCACAATCGATCACTGCAAGAATGGCGGAATTCACGCCACGGGAATCATGGCACAGTTCTGTAACTCTGTTGCCAGAAAACATCAGCAGTAGACGCGATTACTTTATATCATTATTAACCAGGGGTAGAAATAATTCCAAATTTTCAGGTAGTCCATCGGACTACTGCTGTCATAATTTTTGGTAGTCCAACATAATTTCTGGTAGTCCTCGGACTACCAGACTACCACTATTTCGATCTGGGAAGGAGTTTGTGTTATGTTGTTATATCAGTCGTTCTACCTGCCTACTGGGATGAGGCAGACTTTTGATTTTTTTTCTCCACTCTTGGGATAACCATTTTTGCCAGTGACACATTTTTGGTGGACAGATGCATGTTAATTCTTATACATACAAACCTGCTGAGATATGTAAGATTATTTCCTGTTCATTTCCATGGCACTGACAGCATGTAAACATTGGATGGCCTATGTTTGAGTGACCCCAAGATGAGCCTTGACCTCATCTTGACCTGCCATTGGCCTTCCACTAACCTCCCAGCAGTCTCAGTCTGCACAGCTGTAGCAGTACATGTAGGTTAGACTGCTATAGCCTTTTGCTAATTACCTGTCCAACAATAACAAACAACTGCCCTGGAGTTGTGGTCCTCTCATACTGTCTGCCACATGAATAGTACATTCTCCACACAGAGAAAAATCGAGCACCACATAGCTGCTTCGTTGAACAATGTCACAAATGTATACAATTCATGCCACAATATGCAGTTGGTGAAAATTTACAACCAGTGGGACAGAGTAACATAACATAACATAACTGGTATTGGGGGGGGGGGGGGGGGGGGGGGGGGCGAGAGCAGGTATTTTGAACATACTAAGTCTAGCAATCAGTATTCATAATAGCATATTTGCACTGTTAAGAATGACATTTTTGAATCTGAAAGCATTGATGTAACGCCATTCTGCAATCAAGACAAAGCAATTTAAGCAACACCTTCTTGGAAATACTGACAGACATGGTTTAACCTTCAACAACCTTTAGTTGACAGGTGAGAGTTATATGATCAATGTTTTTATGACACTGTAACCTTGGCAAAAAGAAGAAACTTTCTCCATTTAGTTTCTTATATATTTAGCAATATAGGGGGGGGGGGGGCGAGAGCAGGTATTTTGAACATACTAAGTCTAGCAATCAGTATTCATAATAGCATATTTGCACTGTTAAGAATGACATTTTTGAATCTGAAAGCATTGATGTAACGCCATTCTGCAATCAAGACAAAGCAATTTAAGCAACACCTTCTTGGAAATACTGACAGACATGGTTTAACCTTCAACAACCTTTAGTTGACAGGTGAGAGTTATATGATCAATGTTTTTATGACACTGTAACCTTGGCAAAAAGAAGAAACTTTCTCCATTTAGTTTCTTATATATTTAGCAATATAGGGGGGGGGGGGGCGAGAGCAGGTATTTTGAACATACTAAGTCTAGCAATCAGTATTCATAATAGCATATTTGCACTGTTAAGAATGACATTTTTGAATCTGAAAGCATTGATGTAACGCCATTCTGCAATCAAGACAAAGCAATTTAAGCAACACCTTCTTGGAAATACTGACAGACATGGTTTAACCTTCAACAACCTTTAGTTGACAGGTGAGAGTTATATGATCAATGTTTTTATGACACTGTAACCTTGGCAAAAAGAAGAAACTTTCTCCATTTAGTTTCTTATATATTTAGCAATGAAATGTAATTAATCTGTTTCACAAACAACATTCATGTGGCATGTGTACATTTGTGAGGAAACGTAAATTAAGAAGTAGAAGTCTTGTTGAGTTACATTGACAGGGGAGTATTTTTTTATATAAAGAAACCAGACCAATCCATTAAGGTGCTGATTCAACATGCATTTTTACACAAATTAACCTGCTCTAAAAGCCCACAAGACTGCCATTCACGGTAGTGAAAGGTTTGCCCAATCAACACAAGTTACATTATTATAAAATTACCATATCAAATAATGGCATAATTCTTTTCACATTTCATGTATTTCACAATATTCAAAAATATGATAACTTGATAATATGAAAGACGGATTGAAAGTATTAAAATGATATGTTACCTTGGTAGGATTGTTTGTTAGCATAAATGGTCCATTAGTTCAATAAGTTTATGTTTGTTTGAAACAAAGTATCATTTTACCATTCAGAAAGTGTGTCTTTACATACATACTGATAGTTTGTAACACATAATATTTAGTTTCACTTTGTCACTTGACTACAGTTCTTTGTAAAGTTTCTACAACTGTTTCTGTTTGGCACTGGGTGACTGTGAATAGCTAGCTGATTTACTATTGTGATGCTATCACAATATAATAATAGTAAAACTGTTATAATTATAGACTATTATAATAACACGATATAGTGTCGTGGAAACTTAGTAAGGTTATGGTCCAATTTCATTTGATACAGGTTGAAATTATGGATCCAATGATAAATAATACATTGACAAAATTAATGACAATATTATTGGGTTATATTTACCTAATATTCCAGTGTCAATATGTCATTGTAACATTTAGAAGACCTACTATAAAACATGTGTCTCACTGGCCAATACCTGGTCAGCTCAGACTTCAGAAGTTCCACTTAGAGTTAGACAGTGTGTCAAAGGTATTCTCCCTGGGGTGTCAACCTGGGGGCGCCATCAATGCAAATTTTTCTTCAAGAAAATCAACTTGTCCACATACATCCACCATGTTAAACATGTATAGCCGAGGATGCAATTCCAGACAAAAATTGACCAGTGCTGTCACTGCATTAGAGTTGGGAGTCAGATACATGTCTCATAATGGCGATCTCTGAGTGATGTTGATTTGACTGACAACTGTTGACATCGAGTTGCTACATAAAAACTGTGTAAAATGTACATAGATCAGTAGAGTAGAGTAGTAACACTAGCTTTATCCACCCATCTGTTGGGTGGGTAAAAGTCTGAGGATGGGTAGGAAATATTTTATTCATGACCACTTATCGTGGGTTGGTCCATTGAACACTTTGATCACTACATGTATGTGAAAAGCAAACCATGTCCATTTCAGTCTACCTAACGTCAAGCTTATCTGGAAGCCGCCATAACCTAGCATTCCTAATCCTAGGTATGACATTTTAAGATGAGTTAATATGTTCAAAGGGACTATGTCACAAATAAGATAGTTTAAATAAATGTTGGAAGTTTTTATATTATTATTTCGGAGTTAATTTAAATTTACATCTCAACATTGTCTTAACAGTGGTTATCAGCATTAATATTGGCATGCTATAACTCTGTGTAAAGCATACTGTTGGTTACAGTGACCCTGTGAAAGTCTGTTGCAATGTTACATTAACTATTTGCTCTGCCAACATGTCCCATATAAAAGTGCTCTTTCAAGCGGTAATGACAGACAGACACTAATTCTGGTCTTACATCTTCTAGCAATAGAGCCTAGGGCTAGGTCCTAGCCCTTGCCTAGACCTACTACAGTCTACACTGTCACCAATGCTATAAAACTGACATACTCTCCTTACTGATTCTAATACTTCCATGTTTATTTTATAATGTTCTGCTTTCATAAACAAATATTCGCTAATCTGTGACTGTAACTGTCAAGTCGTTTTAAAACAACAGAACAAGGTCCCTATCTGCGCCTGACAGAACGCATCTTCTGCAAAAGGGTATCGACAAATTGACTGCCCATCGCCAGCCCCGGGCCCAGACGTAGAAACGGTTGTGTAATATTTCATCGGGAATATTTCCAGTAACAGATAGCGCCCGTAAGATTACTATGACACCTAACTGTTGCGGGCCTGTTGCGCATACACATACTGAAGAACCATCACAAGACCGTGCATTGGGATAGAATGAGGTCATGCACCCAAAGATTACCTTGCTCAGAGCGTTGACTCTCCCACGAGGCCTGAATAACCGACTAGTCAGACAGCGGCATCGGAGCTTACTTACCTAAATCTATCGACAGTATTCGGCCGCCGATTCGATCTGTCGCCTCCAGAATCACAAAATTCGTCAGGCCGGCTTTAGTGAGGACATTCGCGGCCGCTACGCCGGCAATACCAGCGCCCACTATTACGATTTTCGGCGATTCTGACATGTTTCTGGTGCCGTTGCACGAAAACGCGGCCATCTTCGTCAGCGTAAAGGTTACGCGGTTCACTCCGTCAGCTGTTCACGGCCGCTTACAACAATTCAGATACCTCAGGTTTCTTTCACTCGTCGAACACTGCTTGTTTGTGTCCCAAAATTTCGTCGACTCTCTCTAAGAGCAAGCCAGAGAGACTGCGTATGAAGCGACAGTGTCGTTCAACCTGCGGGACCAAGCAGCGATCATGATAGGGTTCATGAACTCTACGGCGCGTGGGTATCACTTCCGCCTACGTCATTCTTGGCGCAGCGGGGAGGTTTCTCAGACTCAGTCGTCTGCTTTGGCGTGGAATCCGGTAACCAGAATTTAGTTATCGTTCTTGGTAAAGGCACGCACGCACGAGTACGCCAGTACTCTATCAGTATGTCGGGCAGATGAGTGTTAGGGTAAATAACACCGGCCACTGTATGCGTGCCTATCTTATGTAACTTAGTTTTTAGTACTTTTTTATCATTTGGATGTGGTTGGCTGCGTTTGGACTTCGCACTTTTTTACTTTGCTGGTTTGGGGTTACACTGACATCGACTGTGTCTGTGACTGTGACACTCCTTGTGGTGTCAGTCAGGTCGTTGTGAGGGCTTGTTCGTCATGTCAAGTGTTTCCTATATGAATTCGCCTGATATAAAATGAAAGTGCAAATCCAAATAAAACCGCAGCTTGGTGAAGGCTGTATATGACATCATGTATAAATGTATGCAAACTTCCGGATATACTATAACCTTGACTTTTTAACCTAGTAATTACACTCGATTTAATATGTTATATCATATGCCTGTGATATGGCATGGCTGTGAATAGGCCTAGTTAATCTAAACAGGACTACCATGACAAAATGCAGATAATTTAAATAGCCCTGTTCATAGCCAGTCTTCACTTGTTTATAGGTGGTCCTCCTTATTGTGAAGCAGATTTACGCAGATTTATGCCAAAAAATTACATTATAAGTAATACTTCTTATTATAATTAATTATTATTATAAACGTTCACTTTTTGTTACTAAAATGTCTCAGTATAACACCTGTCGTATGGCCTGGGAAATATTAATCCATTGATGCAGTTGCAGAACAAGTTAGAGTATGATTACATCCCATTTCATTCCATTTTACTGAAGATGTATTTTTGTGTGGAATCGAAACTTACTAAGTCTAAAATAATAACCAAATTACTGGTGTGACATGGATCCATGTTCCTTAAACTGGTGGAATTAAGAGTGCCCCTCCCACGTTGAAACACTGACATATACTGTAACAGGGGTACATGTGGTACTGTTGGATGCTTTAGTTAGCATCAAGAGCACAACTGAAGGTTGTGGTGAATTTCAAGAGCACAATTTAAAGTTTTGTTGAGGCTCAAAAACAAACTAGAGGTTTCTGTGAACAACACAAGTAGAGTTGTAGGTTTTGGTGAGTGTCACTTGGGTGCAGTTGGAGGTTTCTGGTGAGCAAGTGATGCAAATACCTAAACAAATCAATATTGCTTTGGTATAAAAGGTTGGTAGGCTACAGTGCAGCATAATCTGGTAAATATTGTTATCCTCCGGTTGCACTACAATATCTCATAGTGTGAATGAATGAACTGTACAGTATTTATTTCTGTCGCCACATACAGATAAAAGCACAAGCATAGAAGTCGGTATATTAGATATAATAATAATAATAATACTGTTTTTTTATAGTGCTAATTCCTGCATGGAGGATCGATGTGCTGTACAAGACATAAATTATAATAAATGTATTAAGAAATGTAAATTATATAAATTTATATAAATAAAATAACATTTTCGTTTTAAGTTGTACACTAGTAAACCTTTGTATGTAAATTATATAAATCATACAAATCAATTTAAAATAAATTAAACACTGTTTTAAAGATCTATTATTATACATGTAGTACTAAACCTCTGTAAATTATATACATTAATATCAAATTAAAACATTTACTAAAATCTAAATCTGTGTATGTAAATTATCTAAAACACAAACACTGATTAAAACGTGTATAACACTAAAAAGATATTCTAAAGCAGTGTCTGTCATTTCACAACAATTTGAATGAATTAAAATGTCTAATAATAAAAAGATATGTCTTTAAACACTTTCTAAACATATATAAAATATAACTGTGAAGATCCTCTAGAAAGGGGCTTATACCGAAGACCACCAGAACATAATAATTTAAAGACATTTCCATTATTATATAAACAGTATATACTTTATTATATAAACAGTATAATATACTTAAAGAGTAAAGTAAAATGCAAACATTATGCAATAGTAAAGCAAATAAGTTTTGCAATATACTTAACTAATAAAAAATCATATGTGAAGTTAGTGAACACAAACATATTCTTTATAAAATATTATTAAGAGTAATAAGAGTAATAACAAGATATAGCATTAACTATACTGCAAGAACACTACTACTGCTACTGCTAATACATCATCTGTATCATGAAAGATGCTACTTACCTAAATAAGTCTAAAATTAAAGCAAACTTAATAATAAAAACAAATAATAGTGATAAAATATAGTACATAATCCATACAAATGCCTAAGTTTCATATCCCGTCAGTGATAACTCCTTTAGCATTCTTTTAAATTATTATATTGTTTTAAGCTGTCTTAACTGTTGAGGTACAGTAGTGCATTCCAGAAGACTGGTCCAGAGTAATTTATTGTAAACTTTATGTTGTTTGTTCTTACGTGTTGTATGTTGTACCCATTGTTGGTTTCTAAGTTTGTGGTTATGAACCTTTTCCGTAGAAGTCAAGCTATCTGGGAGTTGACCATTAATGGACTTGTACATAAAAATCCTTAGTTGGTGTTTATATAGATCCTTTAATTTGAACAGTTTTAACTTTGAAAATAGAAGAGTGTAGAACGTTGTTCAAAAATGTTGTTAGGAAAAGGTACTGACTAAGTATTGTCAAATTGTAAAGGTTAGTTTAGGCCTATCTTTGATAAATGAAAAATATATAATTTATAATATATATGTTACATATCCTACATAATATATTATACATGTTATAATACCACCACTTACTTTTTTCAGCATTACCGCACATATTGTCTTGGACAGATTGGAACTAACATAGCAATGAGAATCCCTGCTGCTAAGTTTGCAGTTCCGTTTAAGTCGCCATGCATGACAAACTCCAGTCAAACGTCGTCTAGCTCTCAGCCTCTGCCCGAATCGACCAATCAAGTGCCGCTCTCTAGCGATCAACAGCGGAAACAAAAACGCCGCTGCAAGGATATCTTGAGCGGACTGTCTCAGGATTCGAATATTTGCACGCAGACATTCACCACTCCAATAGCGTATTCTCCGGTGGCCACGCAGAGTACAACCAAATATAGCGCTCTGCTATCAAGGACGCCAAAAAGGTGCAAACTTTCACGTAAAGACGACCTCTTAGTCTTAACAAACGCACCGCCATTGAACAACCTAGAGGTCGTGGCTAAACAAATAGGTAAACATCGCAGGGATAAATCCACTAAGTCAACCAACGTTAATTGTACTGACGTAATTCAGACCGGTAAAAAGGAAGTAGAAGCAAAACGAAAGACAAAACATCCCAAAGACGCGCCCGTTCCACCCAGTGCTACACACAATGACACAATTGACAAAGCTGCGTGTCCTACACGGACAGCGAAGCCAACTGCTGATACCGTCCAAACAGGACCAGATGTGTACGAGTTCTTCTTGTCGCCAACTTCGCAAAGGAAACAACGGCAGAAGATCCGGAGACTTCAAGCACGTGTAAGCAAGTTTTCTAAAAGTGTATATTATTCGATTAGTTATCAGGAAAGCAGAAACTAATCGGCTGGACGATAAGCTTATTTAAGAGAGCCTCAACAATATGATTCCAATATTATATGTCATTATATTATATTATATTATATTATATTATATGCTAAGTCAGAAACTCGCTAAGAGATAATACAATACCACTACCTGTTTTAAGCTATTTCATATAGATATAGTTCGAATACTGCAGATTTTAAACATAAATAAACGTGCACAGAACAACAACTTAAGTTCTATTACATGACTGAAATATGAATTACATTTATTTCTTGTTTATTGCATATATTCAAGTTGGTTTTAGTATAAGATCATTGCGCCGGTTGTTTTCACACGGGATCTGGTTCGTTTGTTTCAGGAGAGAATGAAGCGCAAGTTGCTGGAGCTGATAGCCAAGATGCACTCGGAGATGCAGGAGTTGAGGCAACGGAACAGCGCCAGGCGGGCCACCAAACACAAGGGCACAGGTGAACGTAAACAGTCCTAACTCGTCAGTTGTGTCAGGGCGAGATCGGTATCTGAACTGAGTGTGTACGTGCGCGCGAGTGTGTGTGCGTGCGTACGTGCGTGTGTGTGTGTGCGTGCATTGTTCATAACATCCCACGTGTATACAGGCTGCGGCTTGCAGCGATTGTTGTGAGTGTAGCCGATCAACTGGGAACCTTGTTTTGGTTGCGTACCTCGCGTTATCGTTAAACGAATAAAAAATTACGTCAACACGACCACTATTTATTAATCCACTTGGAAACCCAATGGGCTTTGTGGCTTGTTAATACGGTGCATGACCTAATGGCAGTCTTGTCACGACCACAACAGTAGCTGATGGAGTCATTCAGTGTATGTGTACGAGTGTGCGTGCGTGCGTGCGTGCGTGCGTGCGTGCGTGCGAGCGTGTGTGCGTGCGTGTACGCAGACGTGCGCCCGTCCTCTGGTCAGAGATGTATGATGCGGTAACTGGATTTAGTGTAAGTCAGAAGTGACGCTGGCTCAGTATATATGTCGGTTATATTGCACAATGAACTCTCGCTGCAAGGAACTGTCTCCTTTGTGTGCGATGTTCCTCAGGTCGACGGGTGCATGGTTGGTAACACATTGCACGCCAGGGCGGGGACTTCAGAATTGTTCTTCTAAGCCGTGTTCTTATAGACAACGCATCACCCTAAGCTAATTACTTACATATCTATGTCTGCTCATTTTTCTCTTTCTCCATCTCTCCCTCTCACCCATCTTCCTCTCCCTCTGGTTTGTTGTCCCCTTGCACCCATTCTCTCTGTCCCATGCCATCCATCCGTGTCTTCCTCTCCCTTTGTTTCCCCTGGCAACCACCCTCTCTTTCCCATCCTTCACCTCCCCTCTCTTCCCAACTCATTTTCTTGTTCAAGCTGATCAATACCTTAATATGAAATCATTGTATGTGCAGACAAACAAGGAAAGTCCCTCTGCAATGCGGCACACAACAGAAGAGTGTCGCCCACCTACGCCGTCGTACAGGCCAGCACCGCCTGCACGACCATCAGCATAAACAACGAAGTGAGTCGCTATGGTCACATATGTTGTATTTTTTGTAAGTAATTGCGAATGAGTAGCACTGAGCAGGACAGTCATGCATGTATGTATTTCTACCCGATCGTAAACCAGAGCGAATAACTAGACAATTCCCGCCAGAATGTTCACTTTGGAAGCTTCTGATGTATAACGTTTAGTGTAGAATGTTCACTTTCGAAGCTTCTGGTGTATTGCGTGTAGCGTAGAATGTTCCCTTTGGAAGCTTCTGATGTGTAACGTGGCGCGTAGAATTGTCACAGACAAATTTCAGATTTGGGGAAATACGTATCCGTCTTGAGTAAGAAAACTCTATCTGCTACAGAAAAAAGCTATACGAATAATATATAGTCTTGATTACCATGGTCATACATCTGTATTTTTTCACTGTTCAAGAATTATTAAACTTCAAGATTTAATTACACATAGGACTATGGTTATGCTTTATAAAGCAAACAACCACTGTTTAGAAGGTCGTGTACAAGCGTTCTTTGAACCAACTGCAGCCGTACACAAGTATGATACCAGACAATCTAAACTATTTTATGTTAAAAAAGCGAACACCACCCATAGACTACTGTCAATTACTGTCAGAGGAATACACGTATGGAACGGTCTTGAAAGTAATATAAGACAGTTACCAAGTTTACAACAATTTAAAAAAAGTTTAAAGTCGACGTTACTTTCTTCGTATTTATGAACAATTAACACAATGCAAAAAAAATATTATTGTTGGTTGTATTAAATCTTATAACTTTTACTATAACTATTACGCATTTTAGTTGAGAAGGGCATAGCGCATTACAAGTCATATGACTTCTGCTATGTCCTTTTAACAACAGCACCGATACTATATTGTATTGTCATTACCATTATGTATTGTATTATTTTTCATACTATGTTGTATATTCCTGTGTTGCTGTTGTTAAATAAACATTCATTCATTCATTCATTCATTACAGTTTCTCCTATAAGTCTGAAGCGAGTAAGTTTTCACCAACACCAATACAACAACAAAACATTTCCGTTCTCAACCACCAGTCACAAGACGTCACGGGTGTTTTCTGTCCTGTTAAGTTATAACAAGGGAAGCGGGGTCTAGTGGGATGATACCAATTGTTCTTAGATATCTAACGTGACATAAAAACGTAACGTATTCTATTCACTCACATATGTCAATTCATCCTTATTTATGGCAGCCGATAACTTACAGAATTACCGATGCGAGAACACCCAGTCCTTAACCAGTCCATTTTCGCTGAAACACTCAGAGTGCAACACAGTACCCACAACACTATCAGTCACCTGCTGCCCTGAGGCTTTCAAGGCAGGTCTTGGTGCCATCTGCCTCTAGGTAACTTCGTGCTGAGACACATGACGTCACTCATAATACATGCTGCCTTTGTGTGACACTAACGCGTGTTTCAGTACATAGTCAAACCCAGCGGCAGCGTGCAGGACGAGCTAGTGGGCTTCACGGACAGAGGCCGAGGTCGCAAGAGACTGACCAGCGTGGAACAGTGACGAAAGAGACTAGGACACGTCTCAGCGTAGTGGATCGAGTCGGTAATCGCTTCAGTTGATTCGGTGATAGTCATTGTCGCAAATGTCACGGTCATTGTCATAAATGTCACTGAATACAAAACGACACACCGTGCTACAAGCAACATGCACGCGCGTGTTCTGTTTCCTTACACGTTTTCCCACGAATGACGTTAATTGTTTATGTTAATTGTAGAGGTTCAACTTCGTGGATGCTATGTTTAACATACGATAGAGTACATTTGGTAATAATAATTATTAAAGTATTCCTGTTACTGCTGGGAGTATGTAGTGGTTGCCAAAGTAGTTTTATTTTGTTGATGATTGTTTGTGGAGTCTAACTGTTGTTTTCAATAGTTTTTTACATCTGACAAAACTGAGAATCTCGGTTGTATTCCTAACTTTTAAAATTTGTTATGAAGCAGTGGTTTATAGATAAACTGTCTAGTTACATATTAATTAAACGTGGGCATTACTATTAAACTGACCTTGATTCGCTTAGTTGTTCAATCGTACAAACGTATTGGCATGTATTTATGTTCTCAGCTTAATTATGTTGTTGTTATTGTCAAGGATGGACGCGGAACGCTGGATTTTCGTTTCAGTCACTTCTTTATTCACACACAAAACCAGACCCTGTCCACAGTCAGATGTCAAACTATCAGTGAAGCAATCACGCAAAACAAATTATGATCTCTCTAAAAAAAAACCCTACCGCATGCCTTGGTTCATTGCTTGTCTCCCCAAATCCCGTTATCTTCCCGCCGATCAAACTGCAGTGACACCTAATGTCACTGCTTATCGACACTAGGCATTAATCACCAGGTGGAGTCACCCATCACTGAACAAAATAAACCCGCAAAATACATATATAAATATAACAGCGTCATGGCGATCCATGACATCATTATGCCGTGTTAAGAGCGTGTCATTGGCACTGCATCGACACAATTATTTCGAATGACATACCACACTGTCACATTATTGTTGTATAACCGTGTATGTATGTGATGTTCATTTCGTAATACAGCTAGGCACGTTCTGGTATTATAAGCCAATAAGTTATTTAACGTGGTACGTTATTAGTCATAACCTATGTACTTATTTATGTAAGTTAATTGAGTCGTTTTCATATTGGTAATTTATTGTTATTATTTATTGAATAAAGGTTTACTGTTGAACAATTAATAGTTGTGTCATTCGAATGTCGCGTGGTCTTTCGATGTCCCCGTTCCCGTGGCAGGTTCTTCGAACTGTGTTCATTGTTATGGCCGTACGGAAGTAACTGAACATAATTTAACTGTCTGTATTCCTTCAACACACATACGCGTGCGCGCGCGCACAGACACAACCATGCGTCCTTTAAGAACACTACTAGTACGTATACCTAAATTAATAAATGCTTTTAACTATTTCCGAATGCCAATGTGCGCTATACGTGTGTATTTAGTATCTAGGCATGCACAGACGTGTCTCTGTCCGTCCGTCCATCCCTCTGTTTGTAACTCTGTAAGCCAACTGACATATTCCAACAGCTCTCTTATAGTCGACACTCCCACACGTAGCCCCACAAAGGCCCGACCGTACACACTACACACCGTTGACGCTATCGTCCATACATCTGGTCCGCGTTAACTCCTGTGAACCGAGTCTACTAACTGTTTAATCCGCCGGGCGTCGCTCGTCTGCGCAGAACAATTGAACTGCACCGGTGAGTCAGAACTATCAATTATTATCTCCGCCCAGATTGTTTATGATACGCTGGCGCGTAGAGCAAGCGCTCGATCTCTCTGAATACATTAACTGTTTGTTTATACTCCCGCCGTCCGAACGAACGGTTCGATCAATGTGCTTAGCGGCCTCGGCACAGACAGACGTCATTCAGCCGAGTGAAGCCAGCCACGCGTGGACAACCCGGCCAACGCTACCGTCCATGGCCCGCAGTTGAACCATGGTAAGTGAAATGAAGTTGATTGGAGCAGGTAACTTGACAGCATTTAACAATATTGGCATCAGCAGCCTCACATGTGGCATGTGGACCACGGACTTATATGCACATATAAGTCCGTGTGTGGACCAGGAAGCCTTAGACTTGTCGTGAGTCCAAAAGTTTTGCTACTACCATTGCCGGGGAGTAGGGAGGTCCGGTTTCGTTGTTACCGTAAACGGAAGTTTAGAGACCGGATCACAGCTCCGCGAGTTCACTTCCAAGCTTGGAATCTTGTCTTCCCCGGGCGTGGACGGGAAGCGTAGTCGTTTGGACTTAGTTGTACTGTTCACACGCACGCACGCACGCACGCACGCACGCACGCACGCACGCACGCACGCACGCACGCACGCACGCACACACACACACACACACACACACACACATGTATACATATATATATATATAAACGATGTGCAAAGTAATAAAATCAGCTATGACAATTATGTGATTTGAACATAAGGACATTGCGCATCCATCTGTGTTCATAATATCTGAAGAAAAATGGGGTCGTGTCTTTATTGGGAACGCAATTTCACCGAAAAAAGCAAGGACCGAGGCATTGTCGTTTAAGCGGTTGTTATATAACTGGGCATGCCCCGATGTTGAACTTCCAAACGTACCGAGCAAATGCGTCGATATAAATAACCGTTCTCCGATTGAACCAACTGTACCAAGTTAATTTGGAACGACACCCGCAACGAAAACACCTGTTTGTCGACAGAACCCGCACCAGCACGCTTAATACAGCAGGCCCGTCGTTGAAATGGACTTCAGACTGTAATTTTTTTCATTTCTGTGATTGAAGGATCCACAAACGTCACAAGTCTATTGAGTAACCCATTTGTGGCGTCACGCCCGAGCGTGCCTTTTGTCCGAAATACGAACTCAGTGCGTGGAAACTGAAATCTGATTCAGTTGTTGAATGTCTGCGGTTTATATAACAGGCGCTCAAAACCAGGCTCAAAACCTGGCAGGTCGCAGGCCCGGAGAAAAGCGTACACGAATATATATTGTTAGGTGTTTCTTATGAAGCTCTGTAGTGTTCGACAAATCAGCCACGACACTTCTTACAATTGTGCACAGGCCGTATATAAGAGCATAATGGTAATATCGGACCGATCGAATGCACGCTTCACGTAACGCTCGCCTGCGATTCATGCGTGCCTCCGCGCACTGTGCTAGCAAACAGCCAAATACCAACTGTTGCGTTCGTGTGAACTGGAACTGTAATCGTAATTTCTCCGAGCGTGCGGTATAATGTTGTGCACATAGCGGCGTTGTTGACCGATTCCTTTCAATCGCGCGGCTGAAGTTCGCTGGTATGGGCCAAGCGACCATTTATCAGCAGGCTATGTCAATATGTGGAAGTGTTGATTGCCGCGATTTAATCAAAGCGTGTGTATCTGTGTGTATAGTAACTAATTTGGAAGCTACGCTAAATCCACGTCGCGATGCGGCAGTGACAATAGTCGTCCCGTGTTGACGAAACTCTACTGCTGGTCGCTAGGCGCACCCATCCTTTCCGATGTCACCACGCAGACAACGGCGAGCGTCGTTATGCTACCACTGTGTCTGGACAGGTTCACAATAACTCGACATGGACGGTTACACGAGCAATTAATTAACTCAGTATGTTGCGCAAGAGCGTTAACAGCGTTAATCCAGCAGTAGTGTTGTAGCTGAGGCCATTGGTGGACTGCTGTTATCACCGGCGACACGTCGAAGGTGGTCGCGTTATGGTCAGTTTCACTTGTTGAGAATGTGCGTGGATCATTTCGGTGTCACGTGCTGGTAGTTACTTGGAAGTTATAATGTTATATGTGCCGATATATTGTCTATATCCACAATATGTCAGGTCGTAGGTTGAACTGGCAGGTGCAGTTGTTCACCGAAGTTGCGAGTGCAGTACGCAAAGCACTAATCACATCAGAAAAGTTCTATTTATGGCATGAAAACACGCCTACACATGGCAATAGAAATAGGGCTACCCGTTGTACGGGAGTAGGTAGACCTATATTTATGACACGGGGATAGGCCTACTTATTGCGCTGGGATAGGCCCACTTGTAACACTCTACAGTGAAGCACCTTCCCACAGTCTGAACATGGAACGCGGTGAAGGAGAATTTTGTAAACTTTTCACTAAAACAACGAACTCGTAACAAAAACCATCGTTAAACAGACTCCGTTGTTAAATGTAAGGATGTTTTTTTATACAAAATACGAAATCGCTGCCGTATTACTGGTAAAAGTGTTTGGACGACGGGTTGACAGAGTTTTCAATATATATATATATATATATATATATATATATATATATATATATATATATATATATATATATATATATATATATGTGTGTGTGTGTGTGTGTGTATGTGCTTGTGCACGCACGCACACACACACACGCACGCACGCACGCACACGCACACACTTGTAATACGGGAAAGTTTGGTAATATGAGTCACTTTTTTCACAGTGATATTCTGGAGCCATATATGGCTAGTTACGTGCTGTGTAAAACTATGACGTGAAAGGTACCGTGATATACTATTGCATTTGTAATGAGAACGAGGTGAATTTCCCCCCCAAATGGCTCATATTAAAACAAATGTTAGTAATATGAGCATGCCCCATTGATAATATGAGCATACGTGATCATATTATCCAAGGTGGACACCCACCCACCAATGCAAGAGTAATACATGCACGCACGCACAAATCAAACCTATGACAACACATATGAACACACAACACGCTTGCGCCGGCACACACATATACGCGCGCGCACGCGCCCACACACATACACTCACACGCACGCACGCACGCAGGCACAAACGCACACGCACACGCACGCACAGACACACAGGTGTCACACACAGGTGACACACACAGGTGACACACACAGGTGACACACACAGGTGACACACACAGGTGACACACACAGGTGACACACACACACACACACACACACACACACACACACACACACACACACACACACACACACACACACACACACACACACACACACACACACACACACACACACACACACACACACACATACATACACATTACAATAAACGTTGTTCAGAGATGCACAATGTGCTGATAACAACAGTATCCAGAACAGCCTCACAGAGAACGTTACACAAATCATATTTGAATACCCTCACCCTTTAACGAGCACCAGAGCAAGTACCATTGATAGCATCATGAACTTATCGGATTTTAGGCGGCGCGATTCATTTCATCAATGGCAGTGGTTCCTAACTGTGTAACAGTCTCTGTGCCCTAGGTTCTGTACAACTATTTGTAGGCGACCATTTGTGTTTGGGTTTCTTCATTCTACCTTGGTAAGCTTCTGGTATACTGACATAAGATTTGTCTTGGCTGTAACGGCTTCACATTCTTCAAGTTGTGATTTATGAAGGGACCTGGTGAGGATTTTAGCATGAGACACCTTCCTTTTCTTTGTTCCCGCTTTCCTGTGGGGTTTGGGGGTGGTATGATCTCCTCGAATGCACTCGACTGGATCTCTCTGCGGTATTAATCAACAAACGTAATATGAGCATATGCTCATATTACCTGAACGCCAGGTGGCTTATATTACCCAAAAGGTATATCATTTCTTTTCTGCTAAAGGCGGAACATTTATTCCATGTGGTTGCATTATCACGCATAACACGAACTGCCACGTTAACTTAAGTCGTCATAAAACGCCATTCATGTTTATGTAGATTAAAAAATATATGAACTATATACAATCACCCAACATACGGAAATGGTAAGAAATGCTATGAATTGTTATTAACGTAAATATTTGTATATTTTGTCGTCTTACCAGTCCAAATGTTGGCGGCCTACTCCACTACCTTCCTTGTACCATTTCTGAGTTAGGGGAGTGGGTGGCAAATATTATCTGGTGGCTCATATTACCGGATATATACATATATATATATATATATATATATATATATATATATATATATATATATATATATATATATATATATATATATATATATAGTGTCTGTCTCTTTCGGAAGAGACACTAAAATCTGGTGGTGCCTTCTATCTGGTGTCTATGCCAGGGGTAAATGTGTAACCTGTTGTGGACTCACTAATTCTAGAGAAGAACAACTCAAAATCAATGACAATAATGGTCAGAAAGTTGACTGATGGTCATTTAGTGGAAGAAAAGAGAAAACATATATGTGTATGTGTGTACGCACGCATACACACACACTCACACACACACACACACACACACACACACACACACACACACACACACACACACACACACACACACACACACACACACACACACACACACACACACACACACACACTGTTAATGAGCGAAATCGGGCTTACGATCTCAAAAGTATCTTAGCCAAACGGTCGGGACGTCATCTCTCACTTTCTGGCTAGGATCCGTTGTCTGATTACAAAAACATGTTTGCATGTGATCGACCGCCATTTTGTATATGCTTCTACTGCGCGACACAACTTCGAAATTCCACGTGTTTTGGTCGATGTCACACCTGCCAGGTCAACCAAACCCTCTGTCCTACTTGCGGTCGTTATGTGACGCACTAATGGTGTCTCTGATTGCAGGCGACAGAGGAGAAGGACACGGCGGCCTTGTCACGGGAACATGGCGTCACTGAAGAGCAGATCGATGGTACGACATTAACTGAAATCGAAACACCACTCACCTGTTAATTGCACGTATTCTCTTAAAATGTCCGTCATATGTTTATTACCGCTTTAAGCACGGCATTCAGAAAGTCACTTTAACACAGTTGCCACGCCATATTTTCTTGGGTGAAGTCCGTATTTTTGTTACGTGAAAGTGAATACCACACTGCAGATTCATAATTTGGTCACGCCGTAAGATAATTGTCGACAATCGAAGCACATCATTCATTTTGTAATCCAGTCGAGTGTCATCATAATATTATGGACTGACTTCAGCGTATGACACTCCGCTTTTGTTGTCACTATGCCTAACCGTCGTCGAAAAATACGTTCACATAATTTGTTTAGTAGTCCTTTACTATTAAGGCCATGAATACACGAAATCATTAATAAGAATGCGTATATTGTATCAGATAGATTAGTCGATTCCAAAATATAAAAACAAGTGTAGAATATTATAAATCTGTACTAAAATGAGTTACGGCAGCATTTCTCACACGATTCCAAAAATCTGCATCATGAAGCCCTATACGTGTAGCCAGCAAGGTGCACATGACAATGTTCAATTGCAACGCCAAGCAAGTTTACCTGGGGCCGCGCCCAGCGCCATTAATGCGTTGTTTTCCAATTACTAAGGTGAACGCTGCGTCGCTTTCGCATTTAGCGGCGAATCAAGCCAAGTAGGCAAACATTATGATACATTATGAATGATAATACACATCTTGAGGAATTAACCACTGGTCAACAAGGGATTACTTATCTGATGACTTGTAGCCAAATCCGTAAGCCACGGCGATTATATTAGATGCACTAATAACTGACGCATGAACCCGAAAAGCCAATAATCTCGTAAGATATTTCCGAGGACGCGAATCACTCAACAGTTACATGTCGTTTTCATTTCTAAATCTTACACACTTGAATCGTTGTCATTTTCCAATATCCAATTTTGATGATTTTGCATATAGAAATCGAGACGATGTTCAATTGAACAGGACTACCAGGGGACGAGGTCTCGAGTGGCATCCGTGAAACGCATATTAAGATTTTGACCCAATGTTTCTCGCCCGAGTAGCTCTTGTTCAGTTGTGTGTCGATATGGATACAGAGTGCAACTGAAGCCGTGTCATATCTTAAAATAAGTATTGTTAGGCCAACGTGATGAATTAATTATTTTAAACTCATGGAATCAGTATGCTAAATTAAATTAATTGTTCTAAACGCTTGGGATAAAGTTGTATATTGCTGTAAATGCAATGCTATTATAGATGCGTAAGAGTGAGAAATACCACACGTTTTGGTTGCAATATACCTTGTTACAGTTCTATGTCCGGTGCTTGTTCTGTACACAGGTACTACACACACATGGACTACACCTTCGAGGCTTTATACATTCAAACAAGTTGATGCGTATTTCATGACCTTAAATAGCCTACACGTATCTCTGATTTTTAAGATCGTTTTTACTCCTTTCCCTTTTACCTTTACCGACTGATATATTTCTACCACACCACATTGGGTTTACCCGTCCAAAAAACGGGTGACTGGCATCTGCATAAAGCTATGTACACCTCACTATTATGAACACATGTTTGCGTTACGACAGAACTACGCGAGGCGTTCTCGCTCTTCGACAAGGACGGGGACGGCACGATAACGAATAAGGAGCTGGGCACGGTGATGCGTTCCCTCGGCCAGAAGCCGTCTGAGGCGGAGCTGCGAGAGATGATCAACGAGGTCGACGTCGATGGTTCGTATCACTGTCTTCTGTTCGTCTCCTTCGCCCCATACTCACTGTCATGTACCGCCGTCTTCTGTTCGTCACCTTCGTCACATACTCACTGTCATATACCGCCGTCTTCTGTTCGTCTCCGTCGCCCCATACTCGCTGTCATATACCGCCGTCTTCTGTTCGTCTCCTTCGCCCCATACTCGCTGTCATATACCGCCGTCTTCTGTTCGTCTCCTTCGTCCCATACTCGCTGTCATATACCGCCGTCTTCTGTTCGTCTCATTCGCCCCATACTCGCTGTCATATACCGCCGTCTTCTGTTCATCTCCTCCGCCCCATACTCGCTGTCATGTACCGCCGTCATCTGTTCATCTCCTTCGCACCATACTCACTGTCATGTACCGCCGTCTTCTGTTCGTCTCCTTCGCCCCATACTCACTGTCATGTACTGCCGCCTTCTGTTCGTCTCCTTCGCCCCATACTCACTATCATGTACCGCCGCCTTCTGTTCGTCTCCTTCGCCCCATACTCGCTGTCATATACCGCCGTCTTCTGTTCGCCTCCTTCGCCCCACACTCGCTGTCATATACCGCCGTCTTCTGTTCGTCTCCTTCGCCCCATACTCGCTGTCATGTGCCGCCGTCTTCTGTTCCTCTCCTTCGCCCCACACTCGCTGTCATATACCGCCGTCTTCTGTTCCTCTCATTCGCCCCACACTCGCTGTCATATACCGCCGTCTTCTGTTCCTCTCCTTCGCCCCACACTCGCTGTCATATACCGCCGTCTTCTGTTCCTCTCCTTCGTCCCATACTCGCTGTCATATACCGCCGTCTTCTGTTCCTCTCCTTCGCCCCACACTCGCTGTCATATACCGCCGTCTTCTGTTCCTCTCCTTCGCCCCACACTCGCTGTCATATACCGCCGTCTTCTGTTCCTCTCCTTCGTCCCATACTCGCTGTCATGTGCCGCCGTCTTCTGTTCCTCTCCTTCGCCCCACACTCGCTGTCATATACCGCCGTCTTCTGTTCCTCTCCTTCGCCCCACACTCGCTGTCATATACCGCCGTCTTCTGTTCCTCTCCTTCGCCCCACACTCGCTGTCATATACCGCCGTCTTCTGTTCCTCTCCTTCGTCCCATACTCACTGTCATGTACCGTCGCCTTCTGTTCGTCTCCTTTGCTCGGCACTCGCTGTCATGTTGCGAATGCGGGTGAAGAGATCGGCCCGTTTGGCAATGTTTGTATTATCCGTTAAATATTATTATGTTAACGTCGAAAACTAATCATGACTAATTGTTGTCAATTGTTTGCTCCAATCCCCCTCCTCCCGACATATATCTACTAGTTATGACACTTTTGACGCATTAATACCTGTCTGTTTTTTTTATCAAGCGTGTATGTTTGTATGAAAGTTTAATTGTTAATAATGAGTCCATTTACTCTTTCACACTGGCAAATATTGGTTCACAACAAGCAACAATATTCGGCCATGTTTACGAGGAAGGAATTGTCTACCCGCAATGGTTTTATATGGTAGATACACAACAAATATATGCAGAGTCTACAGTCAATGTGCTTATATTTAACATAACGAGGAGTGTCACAGTTGGTCAACTAGTTTCTGGTCCATTTGCACTGGACTCAATACACGCAATATCGGGTACGTTTTATTTAGCGGCTGACGTGTATTGGTTACCAAAATAACTAGCCACTACACCGAATGATTCGCACTGCATCAACCAGTAGACATTGTGTTGCAATTCAACCAATCGATATTGGTAGACTCTGTTATGGATCCTGTCGATAAAGATCTATCTAACTCACAGTATGCAACTTTGTTATTGGATTACTGTTTTTGTCCGCCGCAAATCTAGGGTGTCGGGTAGATACTATGTGATGCATAGAATGAGCGGTAAGTTACTCGGGTATTTTTCATCATGATGCTTGTTATGCTTAATTACAACTAATATGGCTCAGATAGTATCAAAACAATTTTAAGAGGCTGTGTTTAAGAGGCACGTGTTAATGTTTTTCTTCTTAATAAGTTGCTACCATTTAAAGTGCAATCGTGGTATTGGCATACTACCTAAACAGAACGCGTTAAATGATAAATCTTAGACCTAGTAATCTGGATCTTGATAACACAAATGTCGTCATCTTAAATGCTGGGGCATTGTGTTAACAGAACCCTAAGAGAGTATGTGTCTAGTGTCTACATCGGCCATGCATGTCTTACTCTTGCTGTCTGCGCAGGAAACGGTGAGATCGACTTTGAAGAATTCCTCGGCATGATGACAAAGCGCATGCGCGAGGCCGACTCCGAGGAGGAAATCAAAGAGGCATTCGTCGTATTCGACCGAGACGGAGATGGATATCTGACGTCACGGGAGCTCAAACAGGTGCGTAGATATTACATAGTTACATCCATTAAAAAGGCTGTATTATGATATATATATATATATATATATATATATATATATATATATATATATATATATATATATATATATATATATATATATACCTTACGAAACAAATATTAAACCCAGCGGTTATTAACCTATTTAGTCCCCACCCAAATTGTGGTCCCGGAACTTGCTTAGCGACCCATGCCTTCAAAATGTTAACTTACGTAAAATGACAAAATTATAATGCTATATAAGCGACATGACGTTGGTCCCAGATTCGGTCGGAACCAGATTTGGCATGAATCTGCCGAATATTGGACCGCTACGGTAGCGTTCTTCGTTGTTATTAACATATTTTCCGTTAGTAATAGGTATTCCAATATGACTGCTAATCGCAACTTTTTTTAATGCAAGCGCAGGATGCGTTTTGAGGAAACTTGGCCAGGGTGTGACGTATGTCACCAACGCTGCGTCAAAGCAAATAAAAGCGGGAGTGCGCTTGCGCGCGCATGTCAGGTATGCGTTTAGCCGAATCTGGACCCGGCTGAATCTGGAACCACGCACCGCCCATTGGCTTATAGACGTACGAATAGGACCCCTCTTTCAAATCGAATACGATCACGGCGAACGTAGTTGGGTATATGGGAAGATTACAACAATATCTGAAGGACATTACGCCTACGCTACTTACTAGAACTAGTTACGTAAGGAGGCAGATGATCTGATAAACAATGTTGCTGAATCAACAATTCAGCGACGAATGCAATGTGTGTCTTGGCTACCCGCCGTGTATGGCTTAGCGATCCATTTTTCAATCGACACATATGGGTTAATAACCTCTGCCTTATATACACTATTGGCTTCAAAGACGCCGATTTACATTAAAAAACAGTTACTACCTTCCTTAAATATATTTCCCCTCTACAAATATTGAAGATTTCTAGTCAGCCATCCCCTCTCCCCCTCTTTCGCCTATGTAGTAATAATTATACCTGCGAGCTACTATTCATTGCTAGAGCCGATTTCCTGTCAGCACGTCTATGACGTCATTACGTCGTAATCCCTGCTCATTGCTAGGTGATGCTGAACTTGGGGGAGAAGATGACAGACGACGAGATCGAACAGATGATCCGGGAGGCTGACATTGATGGAGACGGCAAGGTCAACTACGAAGGTCGGATACATGATAATTATTTCTTACATGTCACGTCTTAGCTTTGTTGTCGTGGACAACCTGAATGTAATATAGAACTATCATTGTGTGTGTGTGTGTGTGTGTGCGTGCGTGCGTGCGTGTACGCGTGCGCGTGTGTGTGTGTGCGTGCGTGCGTGCGTGCGTGCGTGCGTGCGTGCGTGCGTGCGTGCGTGCATGCGTGCGTCCGTGCGTGCCATGGACTTGTCCTCCGTCGGCATGCCCTAGCATTCTTATTTTTTAGCGTAGACAATTAATATGTTACGTTCAATGTCTTCCCTCCAAAACATTACACTGGTTTCGTTATTATCTTGAACTTCGTATCCAGTTAAAGCGAAACAAAAGGCTACGTTTTATTGTTATGCGCCTAAAAAGTTAATATAAACTAACCATTTGCCACTATACAATCAACGCTTTCACGTGGAAGATTCTAATAAAATGTGCGTCACCCCGAGGTTGACATCTTACTCCTGGTGAGTAGCCTGGCCAATCAGCGCCAAGGTGTCACATCGGTTATGACGCGCCGTGTCCCTAGGTTTGGTTGATATGCACATGGATTCGCTGACTAATTTATTGGTTTCTCATATTCCCTCTGATTCCTAACCTGAGTTACAGATGTGCTTGCATGAACATACGTATACTGTCATATATGCAACATGGGGGCGTACAGTTTTTACAAGTTACAACTGCAAAGCAAATTAAACTCTTAGTTACGTTCTGTGAACTGTTGCAATGGACTGTACGTTGATATAGACTTTTCCCAAAATAGGTATACATAAAACAAATTATATAATAAAAATTGGCATAATCAGCTGAAAATATAACAATTAGAACGCTAACAAATGGCTGGCCGAAATGTACGGGTTCACCGGGCAAGTATTCCCAATTCGGCGACTGGCTAATTGCATGGTCAGCTATAGTATGAATGTGTGACGTCATCGTTTACCCAAAAAAACCGGCGATGTCCGTGCAGCTTGGATAGTATAATGTCAACGAAGTTTTTCGAATTAACTACTGACACATTAATTGTTGCAAATGGTTAAGTTTTTCTTGTACTTCTAGATACAAAGACCCAAACACTGCTATTAAATTTGTATTGGTATGACTTCCTCTTTTTTAAAGTATCTTTGTCCATAGGCCTACCTATACAATGAAGCAGTTATTGGAGAATAGTTTCATACTATTAAGTATGCGTGAGTAGGCCGTTTTATCTTACGCTGGATATATGATATATTCAACTTGTCGACTTTCTGACTGACAATCTACACATTTCAGAATTCGCCAAGATGATGACTTCCCCGAGTTGAGCAGCCGAAATCGTACTGCGCGTGATCGCTAGGTGGCGTAAGCGTTGTTTAACGAGTTCATCATTCAAAGCCGCCATTGCTGCGCGTTCTGCTTGAAGAAAATAATTTGGATCGGTCAGTGTACTCAGCCACTCCGTGTGCCAAACTGGCAATCATTTTCTGTTTTGAAATTCGAAAATGGAAACACTAATTAGTAGTGTTCATCAGGTAGGAGGATAATTAAAATCTTTTTTATAGGCTTATCAGAAATTCTAGGGAATTGACACCCATTTCAACGTCTCGACTGTCAGGAACTGGTTGTTATTGTTCTGCTCGCTAGATGGTGTGGCGAGCAGGCTGTCAAGACAAACACTGTCGGCGACAGTGGAAACGTTGAAAATGTTTAAATTTAATTGTTGCGTATTTAAGAAAATTCAATTTCAAAAAGGGAAACGTGTCAACATGGTCAGTGATGTAATTTTCAATGGAAGTGTGACCAGAGAAATCACAAATCAGATTTCACAGTTTATTTTACGTTGAATTTTCATAAGAAAGCTAAACGCACAGACCTAGTCAAGTTAGACGAATAAAGTCTGATCGTTTGTTATAGTACATACACCATGTGTACACTGCACACAGTCATCATGAGCACATCCAGTGTACTGGAGAGCCATAGTTGGTTTACACTACTTCTACTTCGCCTGTTCACTAGAAATGTTTTGACCGGGATACCGTATTTACTTTATAAACGATAAAGTCGGTGGACAGATAACAGGCAACTGTCTACAGCTTGATTTTCCAGTAAAATGATACGACTTTGTACCTCGTCACTGCTCGTCAAATGATGTAGATATACGAATCAACATTACTGATATGAGCTATACGTGTATATAGTCACATTTGTGATTAGCATTTATATACTGTCAACAACACATTATGTAACGTAGACTGTGTTTTTCTCAGCCAATCACAGTATTTGTATTTTGTCAATTGGTAATAATGACGTGTTGTTATGTTTACATAATAATTATATGTAGTGTACTGATGACGGTAATTGTCGTCTTTTTAAACCATGTGTAGTAGCAGTATCTGCTTTCTGGTGTTTGACAGACATACGTTTTGTTGTGCGACATATTTTGTAGTATTTTGATTGTACTGTATCATTTTATTGTGCTTTAGAAATTAAATATAACCAAATTGTTATTACGCAGATGTGAGTCACAATTGAATCATTATTACCAAGATATATTACCAAGTGCATATGTTGTTATGGATGTTCAAACCTTCGCATTTCGTAACTAAATGCGAAATGAAACTTCACAAATGCACCTATTTCCCCAGATTCGGAGAGAGTCAATCAACGTAGCCAATAACACCACGTGACCATGCGTAACCCTGATGAGACTGATGTGATTGAATATTTTATCGATAATAATATTATTAAGTTAACTTCTATTGCATCTAAATCCTTGGAGGACAAACTCGTCAGTACAGAAGGGTTAATCGATCTCAGACTCAATAAACAATTCCAGTTGTCAGCAGATTTATTGATACGTCAGGGAGCTATGGTGGATATATCAGACGTAGGTTTGTAACGGCCGATCGAAACTTGATCGAAACCTCATTATAGCAAGCATGTAAAAACAGTGCGAGTGACTGTTGCGATATGTCACGCAATGTTCGTTATTGGCTGTGCAGCCAATTTCCGCCGGTTCAGAACACAGAAGCATGGTCTGCGCATTGTACTTTCTGTGAAACGATGGAGTGAAACGATGATTTAAAGACGGTAAAAGGGTCGAACCAGGATGTAGCCCTTGCGACTTGTTGACGTCACTTGCTTAATTTGACTTTATTATTCTTCTGAAATATGTGGATCCAACAAAATTTATTTACATGAAATGTTAGACCTAAACCAAGCAACGAAAAACATCTTCGACAATCAGCCGGGTATTTTCTATAGATAAAATAATGTTATCCTAAAACGACGAACAGTTGGAAGAAGGCTAACAGCGGCTACGTCAACGGGAAAATAGGAAAGTCGGCAAAATAATCACTTGTAAATCCCCCGCCGAAGACGGAAAATATTGTGGTTCACAAGGACTGAATATCGAAAGGCGTTAGGCCCACCTTCAAAGGCTTCATCTAAACCAAGGTTAACCCAGAATAATTATAGCGATCGAAACTTTACATCACCTTAATACCTCTATCCAATATCCCAACTTGAACATCAGATATATCGTCTCAACCCGTCGAACTTCGCAAACAATCTTTCTTGTCGGTCGCGTTGAAGTAGAATTCGGCGATAAGAAACGCATCCATCTACTCTACAGTCGTTGGTACTGCTGGTTGTCACGAGAAAAAATACGGCAACACGTAAAGACGTCATCGCCCATAGTGTGGTAGCGTCAACGTTTAGACAGGTTAAGGTCGAAGCGCATTTGCACGTGATTTAGCGAGGCGCCATTGTTGTAAATTTTCAGTGTACAGAATTTTGCCAACAGCGTGGTTTTACAGATGTACAAGATGTTCGTCAAACCCTTTAGCACACAATGCACGCGGTGAACAAATATCACAATCAAAGGTTTGATTCGATCTAAGTGCTCTGTTGTCAAAGCATTAACGATATGATAATTCGATGTCATCAATATTTACTTTTAAGACGTGCACGTGACCCGAAAGTGCTTTTCGCACGTACACAACACTAACGTCGTGATTTACACCGTCTCTGGCGTCATTGTTCCTAGCCTGGGTACCCAGGCTACATGAGGTGGCAGCACATTTAGGCCCCTCACACCCGCCTGCACGTTTTGGCTCACCACATAGGTTACGCGACAGGGTTTTTTAGACCAATGAGTAACGACCATGTGCTCACCTGGATAGCCTCTGTTTATACGGTACGCGTGATAATGTTTCCACGTGATTCTGCTAGTGTTTACATTGTAACTATTTTGCTAAGCATGTTTCCACGAACGTCATGTGTTCAACCAGCGGGAAATTTCACTTCGTTTGCGGCAGAAATGTCTCTCAGTTGCAACTGTCCAGAGTTTCAGGACACAGTCATTAAGGCAAGTCCAAGCAAACGTCCCCGAATGGCTGGTACAAGATCAATCGGAGTCCAGCCAACTGCTGTTGCAAGGCGTCGCATGGCTTGTGGAGGAAGAGGTCTTTGCAGACTGGACGTCCTACCAAATATGCTGCAACCAACGAGCATGGCTACACATTACTAAAGAAAATGAAGTCTGTCACAAATGCCCACAACTTGCCGACTCACCACCAAGTGGCACCGCACAACCTGGCAGAGTGTACCACACGCAATGTCAATCTAGGCAAGACCCATTCTAAAAGGTGAATGTGGTGTACCATAAGCCTGGACCTATGCATTAATTATATGTATAAGGTATCAACAGTTATAACATGTATACCATTTGCTGATGACACCAACTTCTTGTACATTGGTTATGATATTTAAGAAATGTGCAAAATAGTTTCTTCACAATTGGGCAAGGTGAGTACATAGTTTAATGCAAATAAATTGTCTTTAAATATTTCTAAAACGCACTAATAAGTTATAAGAAGGAAAAAGATAGTAAATAATCTCACTATTAGCATCCATGGAAATAACGAATTTCCCATATAAATGGGATAGTAAAGTTTTATTGTATAGTATTGTAATAATATTCAAAGAGTTTTTTAGACTAAAAAATTGGCTGGTGCATATATAGACTGTCAGTTAGATTCTCTGTCCACGTGTGGATGCCACAATGTGATGCAGGTGTGAAAACCATCGTTCTCCGTAACCAGCAACAAAGGAAAGTGTAATAATTCATTTTTTCTGGTTATTCATTTGAGAACGTGAGAAACACAGCCGTATTGTGAGAATGCAGCAGACAATATTAATCAAGTGTATGGATGTTCACTCTATAATTATCTAGAATAAAACTTATCATTTTTCCAATTATCACTTACAGGTGATATAAAAAGCTAATAAAACATCAAAATAAACACACAACTTGCATGTAAAATGAGCAGCTTAAATGAAGATATCTTTGTACCTAGATTCAATCGATATAAGCGGTGTTTACTCACACCGTTGAACGAGGTTCAGAATGTTCTCTTTCTCTTGATTGATTTACCTTAGCATTACCAATCATACAGTTGGTGTTTCTTGTTCCCTATTTAACTCTTATAGGCAACGGGCTGACAAACATTTCAGTGATGAAACACAGAAAAGGTGAAGAACTGCTGCTCTAATTAAATTCACGTCTGGCTATTAAATCTTTCATACAGTTGAGGGTTTTTTCTCTCTCGATATTTAAGTCTTATAAGGAAAAGGCAGACACACGTTTCATCAACCAACTTTTGGTCGCAGACAGAAACGGTGAAGAACCGCTGCTCTTATTATATTCACTTCTGGCTATTAAATCGTTCGCGTTTCTTAGAACCTATTACTTTAGGAATACTAACAATACAGTTGTTGGTTTTTTCTCTCCAAATGTATCTCTTATATGGAAAAGGCAGACACATTTCATCGACTAACTGTTGGTCGCAGACAGAAAAGGTGAAGAACCGCTGCTCTTATTATATTCACGTCTGGCTATTAAATAGTTCGCCTTTCTTAGAACCTATTACCTTAGGAATACTAAACGTACAGTTTAGTCAGGGTCCTTGTGTACCTAAAACTGGATCCCGTGAGAATCACTTGCCAAAAGCGATTTTTGTTTGTTTGAATGTTATCATTAGGGAAAAGGAAAAAGTTTGGTGGCAATATTACTTTTGTGTTTTAAGGTTTTGGTGAGGTCTCAAACATACCCACCCAATAGACCCATAAAATAGCCTGAAACGGAAATCCAAAACATTATACTTTTATTTTTATCAAATTAACTAGAGCAGTAAAACATCTGAAAAACTCCAGGAATGTTTATCTAGCAAAGACGCATGTCTAACATACATATTTAGGTATTATCAGTAATATTTCTCTCTTTATTGGCAATAATGTGACCTTTTTGGCTAACGCGGCTCATCAGAAACTACACGTTTTGAAAAAATAGTTATTTAAGCCAGTGTGTCATTTACATTATTATGATAATCAGTATGTTTATAAATCTGCAAAATCAAATAATTTACAATTGGGTTAAGTTTGCAAACTGAGCGGTCAGATATTATTATGCACGATGACGACATTACAATCTTAATTTGAGCACTAAGCCTATTCATCATATCAGCAGAATCATGAGCCTGGAACCATGTGAGTATTTTATCTTAACATAATTATCATGATACTGTATGTCCACATAATCTGTCACGCATGTTATGATACAATGTACGTTGGCTTCATGCGGTGTGTTTCACAGGTCATCTTCAAGAACGATCCTGTAATCAGGAATGTTTCCTCAGTCTGCACATTTGCACACAAGAGCAGTTGGCCTTCCCACGAGATGACCCTTTACAGCCATACTTGACAAGCTCCAGCACTGCTTGTGGGACTGGCTTGTCAAGACACCTCACAGGCTCGAGCTTCCCATCAGCTTTCTGTTCCCATCCATTGTCCTTCGGGTGAGGGAGGATTGGTCTTGGCTCTTTGTAGGATTTGTCCCGTCTAGAGATGAAGTTTACTCTCTGAATGTGTGCCTTCAGAGTGTTCTGTTTTGGTGGGAGCTTTTCTCCTTCGAAGTTTTTCGTCTTGAAAAGCTCCCATCGTAGGTCGACGACAGTGACGCATGAACCTTTGCTGGAGTACACATTGCAAACAAACCTCTCCATGTGCTTGAATGCAGGTTCGTCTGGAGTATCCATAGAACCAAATATATGGAATGTCCCAACAATATCGTCTGTTGGTGTTAATGCCAGAAACTTCGTAATCCAAGTCTTCTTGGAAATGTTGAAGAAATTTCCACACAATCCGCGCCCGTGAAGTTATGTAGTCCAATCAGTGCCTTAGATTTCTCTGATCCAATCACAACACATCTTTCATTCACGTCAATTGTTCGGTAGAATTTTCCTCTGCCAGTCACAAACTTCACATTACCTTGTACTGTGTAAGTTGCAACAAGGTCTATGAGCAACAGGAAGACATATGTGTCTGGGGACCATGCATCAATGTCTCTTATCGATGTGCTCAGTGCTGTGGCATCAAGGACATGACAGGGATTTTAGTGTCGGCGTCGATAGATCCGGATCAAAAAGGCCTTCTTTGTTGCTCAATGTTGATGTTCCACAAACAACAGTAAACCCTTTTTGCTCCCTGCAAAATGATCCAGCAACCGTTTTCCGAAGTATTCAGTAAGTTGGCTCTCCGTGCCAGTATGGGAGAGTTGCAGCTTCACCGACACATTACGGATGCTCATTTGACCTTCTATGATGAACTTGACTAACTGTGTAGAACCGGCTCTCTTGGCTCGTGTTTTTTTTTCATGCAACCAACAACGCCGCATCTCTTCGAAATTATATTATGCAAGGGTCTGGTTAATAGTATACAACGATGCTAAATTAATGTTACCAAAATAACAAAAAAGTGATGATTTTGTATGATAAAGCCCACACTCACATGTCGGATATGTTCTGTAGTTTGAAATATATTAACAGTTCACCTCAGAATTATTATTCCTATCACTTATCATACAAGCAATCCTCACATTAAGTTGCAATACAAAATAGGTGAATCATTTAGCCTATAACCACTGAAGTGCGCCATGACATATTAGGGTGCGCTCAATTTACTCGAATTGTGAGTCTGCTTGTCGCAACGATTTCGTTGCTTGTGAAGTTTGACTTATCAGAAGCCGGATTCCACCTATATGATACTTTACCAAGATTGGTAGTAATCTATTATTTATTGACATTATTTAAAGGTCCAAAAATCATAATTTGCGAACAATATTTGGGTCTTATAAATGATTAGGGAATTCTAAACTTACAAGAATCCTACGGCGCTGTATCAACAAATGTGTGAGCATCATGGAATATCATATTGTATCCGCTGTAAGCTGCTTGGATTATTTGCGATTTTATGAAATGACTATATCAACGAAACACGACTCGCGCGTATATGCGTAAGTGAATTTGAGTTTGCGTGTGTATGTGTGTGTATATGTATGTATGTGTATATGTGTGTATGTGTGTATGTGTGTATGTGTGTATGTGTGTTTGTGTGTAGTGTGTATGTGTATATATATATATATATATATATATATATATATATATATATATATATGTATGTGTGTATGAGTGTATGTGTGTATATGTGCATGTTTGCATGTGTGCATGCGTGCATGCGTGCATGCGTGCATGCGTGTATGCGTGTATGCGTGTATGCGTGTATGCGTGTATGCGTGTATGCGTGTATGTGTGAGTGTTTGTGTAGGTGTGTTTGTTTGTGTGTGTGTGTGTGTGTGTGTGTGTGTGTGTGTGTGTGTGTATGTGTGTGTGTGTGTGTGCATTAGTGCATACACGCGTAAACGTGTACATGTATTGCCCTATTTATGGCGGAAATAGTAAATATTTCTAATTAGCTATAAGCTCTATTTTCGGTACACATTACATTGTATCTCAGTTGCCATGCTTCGTTCTAAATTTGTAATTGTAATTTCAAAATAACACCATGCGAGTCCGTGCAATTTCAAGTAAAAATAGCTCCAAGTTTTGGTAACCAATACTCTCGTAAGCATTCAAATCGTTTAATATTTAAAAAAGAATCGTAAGTAATATCACAGGCATAGCACATAACGCACTTTTTTTACAGTTGTTTTCGAATTAATTTCAAAACACCCCTCTCATTGTAGACTATGTTAATATTCTCGGATTTGAAAGTTGTGTTTGAATATAATGCTATGCCTATCTCGTACAAATCACTTGTGCAATTCGGTACTGATTGTTTGTATCTATATTTTTAAAACATTCTAATGTGTGTTGAACCAGGCTTAAAATATAACAGTCAGTGTGTTGTACGTTTTTACACCGGTCTCGCCTAATTACAGTGTATTCTTCAGCCCAGCGAGTTTCGTTTCTCCAATTATTTCTACCTGTTTGTATTCGACGTCGAACCGCCAGCCCCAATCGTACATCCGCGGGAAACATTTCTCTAAAACAGCCTTTTCGTCCAGCTGACTCCATCTCGTTGTCAGAAAACTGCTCAACGATCATTACTTTTAGATTGATATTTAATGAAAATAAGTAAGTTATAATCATCTAAGATAGACAAACGATCGCATAATTATATATTCAAAACTTTCATAGTTAACAAGCATAACCGAAGGACAGATTGTGGACTGTCTATATCAGTTAACGGTGCAGGAGTGTGAAGATGCAGGCTCTTGGTGTAAAAATGTTCAGATGCGTTATCTGCCATCTACTAGAGCTATTACAACGGCAGACAAGACTGCGAAATCGCCAGCAAAGAGAAGAGACAAACATCTCGGAACATATGTCACAGGTCCTCAGAAATAAAAGCACGTCGGTCGTAAGCAAACCGGACGCTTATTTAAAACTGCCTAAAAGACGATTTCCGAGGACCAATTAAGAAAGAGGAATAGCGTTGGAGCGATAAATTGAGACGATATTCACCCAGACTCCTGCTGCTAAGAGCAAAGCGGTGAGGACTAGAAAGGTGCAATGAGTGCACCATATTACGACGATTTTATTTTATGAGATATCAATATGAAACATTATGTTTGGTTATTTTGCTTGTTGTGTTAATCTGCACTATTGCATGTATTTGCGAATACCTTGACTCTGTAACACATGGAAAGGTGTTTTTTAAAGGTTTTTGGTATTTTTTGTCAATCCACTTTAATTATTGTATGAATAATTACAATGAATCTGCGATGACTTTCTAACTGAAACCCAAGCACATGTTATAAAAAGCAACTAAGACGTATTGCAGAATAACCGTACGTGTATTTTATTCCGTGCTAGACCAAAATTGCATAGTTCAGTGCCAAAATATATTACACTATTGCTATACTATTTTGAAAAGCGCAAACCAAAATGTGTTGCTGAAAACGCAACTAACAGCATTACACGGGAAACGTCGACAACATATAGCTGTTGCACAATGACTGTAATACAATGTTTGGCTATTATGGTTGTTCTTATTTCTTAGTTACAACACAAATTGCCACAAAGCTATTTCTGTTGTTTCCTATGCCTTCAAATATATATATATTTATTTATTTATATATTTAAGCCGAAAACACAATTCTCCCTTAAGAAAAGAAATTCTCTATTGGTAGGTACTATGGAGACCGTTATAATATATGGCCTAAAAATACACGAAAGTTGTTTTCAATGTAGCGAATTGTCTAATTGATACCGACAAAAGAAAATTCAAAACTGTATTGTTTAAGAAATGCTTGGATTCAAACGCGACGTTCAATTGCGAGCAAAATAATATACTTGTTGTCAACATTAGAGGATTGTTTGACCTTTACTTAAAAACACTCGAGAATAGCAACTCGCTTCCTTTTCTAGATGTTGTCCAGTCAGTCTACGTTGGGGAATAATAATAAATAATAATATATCCAATTAAACGCAACATATTGTGTGTGTAGTGAAACTGTCGTACGTACCGGTGTCACTTTGTAGTCTTACAGATTTCAAGGTAAAGCACTTTTGTCATTCCCCAGTGATTGAAGCAACTACGTTTTAGGAGGTTTTACATAATAAAATGTTTTCTTAAAACAAACTTGTGTAAATACTGTCATTGAGGTAATATCCGTAACGTCAGAAATTCAATTTCAAGGTATGTGTACATATCAGGACATAAGATTTTCAACATTAATTAGTACTCGTTGTATTTGATGGCAATTTATAGAGAATGTAAGGAAATAACATATTCACAGAGAATAAGTGAAACTTTACAATTACAATTAAGTGACTATTTTAGGTTTGTGCTCCTAAACGTACAACCTCATATCGATTAATAGGATACCCAGTCATCAGATTGATTAATGTATTTTCGTTTTTGTTATGTCCAGTTTTTATTTGTGGTACTATTTGATTAAGTGCAGTATAAACCGACGCTAAAGTTATAAAACACAAATAACACGTCAATGTTAGTATATGTGTAAATGATATCATGAAGAGGACGATGGCATTCTCACAACTATTGAAATATCAAGACAGGTTTTGATAACTTCACTCCACAACTAATCGAATTTGGTCACCGCGGCTTAAAAGCTGTTAAGGCGACGAGTTAGCTGCTATTGGCTGTCAACGATGAGTGACAGGCGGTCGTATTCATTAGAGTCACGACGAGGATGCACAACCCACACGACACTCGCAGGTGAAAAGAAACCGTTCGCCAAACGACGCGTACTAACATCGAGACACAGCCAAGTGACGATGATTGGGTCGACTGCTAGGCCGGGAGTGCGGCGTGGTGACGTGTCTGAGGAGCCACGGCGATGGTTGTTGATCGCGGTACTGGTAGCAGCCCTCATGCCGACCATTTGGGCTGGCTGTACTTATTCCCAATTCGGCCCCGTGTGTCTCGTCCATGGCTCACAGGCACCGTCAATCAATCCCTCCTCCACATATGATACGATCAAAATCCGTGGCGAAGGGGTAGTCGGAGGCATATCAGAACAATTGACAATACAAACAGAAGCGTTCAAGAACATAAAGGCCAGGAAAATAGAATTATATTATCTACGTAACATTATTTGGCAGCCGCGGGCGTTCTCAGGTATTGGTGGTGAGCTCAAAGCAATTTAGTTGTAACGGTATGCTAACGATCCATGAAGACGCTTTTGATGGACTTGGTCAGCTAAGACTTCTAGCCGTGAAAAGAACCCACCTGAAAAAAATGAATCCGGGAATGTTCAGTAATTTGTCTCACCTACAGAAGTTGATCATATTCAACAATCAGATCGAGACGATTCACGATGAAATTTTCAATGGCTTCAATCAGCTAAAGTATCTAGACCTGAAGTTAAACAGCCTTAGGACACTGACCCGGGCCGTGTTCGCTCCCTTGTCACAACTGGAAACACTGATTCTCACTCGTAACCAAATAGAAGCGATCACCGATGATACTTTCGATTATCTCAAAAAGCTCAAATATCTACATCTTGACAAAAACCGACTGAAGAAAGTAAGCCGCGCAATGTTCGCTTCTTTGTCACACTTGGAGACATTGAATCTGGGTGAAAACCAGATACAGACAATCACCGATGACATGTTTGATGATCTCAGTCAGCTAAAGTATCTAGTTCTAACCAACGCCCACCTGAAGAGAGTGAGGCGAATCGCGTTCAAGAACTGTCCACATCTAGAGACACTACGTCTTGGCAACACCAAGATAGAGACGATCGACGACGAGGCATTCGATCAACTCAGACAGCTGAAGTATTTAGATCTGAGAAATAATCGTCTGAAAACAGTGAGTCACACCATGTTCAAACACTTGTCACGTCTGGAGAATCTGTATCTTAGAAACAACCGTCTCGAGACGATTCCCGATGACACTTTCGATAGCCTCACTCAGCTAGAGAATCCATACCTTGAAAGTAACAGCCTGAAGACAGTGAGCCACACCATGTTTAGTCACTTGTCGCGTCTGCAGACCCTGATTCTTGTAAACAATAACCTCGAGACAATTCCCGACGACGCATTCCTTGGACTCGGTCAGTTGAACTTCTTGACACTGACCAACTGCGGCCTGTCAACGCTGAATGCGACACTCCTCAGCAGGATGTCAAATCTCTATTATTTGTTCCTTAAAGACAATCCACTGGTGTGTGACTGTCAACTGGCCTGGGTACAGAAATACGGTGCGGTACTAGGCACATGCGCTAATCCGCCCACTGCCTCAGGTCAACGCGTCAGATCATACGACGTCTCCGAGTGTAATCCAGACGACACTACAAACGCAGGTATATTCGCATCGTTTCATTAATATTATAACTAATGATCATTTATAGCTAGTATTTTTTTTTTATAAAACTAACCTGACTATTTTACAGCAGAAACCGTGATCTTTCGACAGAATGATGATCACATCAATAGAAAACTACTAACTTATATACTTATTTACAACAAGTAATAAATGAGGTTTTAAATTAAAATATTCGTTACAACTTTCCGCTGTCTTTCTTCCCCTCCATTATTATGTCTACCTGTTTGTGTATATGTATGTACCTCCGTATAAATATTTTTGTATGTCCGTTTGTATCTCTATCTATATGTTTGACTGTATGTCTGGTGGTACGTCTGTCTGTGTGTAATGTTGTCTGTATCAGCCCACCTCACCAGATTATAGCCAAAAAATAGACACAGCAAACTGTTTTTAATCTGCACAAATTATTACACTTACCTACACATGCAGTTAATCGCACGTTTTTAGTTTTATTGTTCTTATTGTTCCCCTAACTTCACTTTCATCTTCATGCACCTTTAGCATTGCGCACCAACAACGTCGTAAACACCCCGAAACACTGTCCTGAGTCAGCTGGGCCCTGGTGCTACACGACCGACCGAAAGGTGCGCTGGGAATTCTGCGACATCCCTCGGTGTGACACAAAATCACGCCGCTGAATGGAGAACTATAAGGTAGGGTGTAGGCCCTATAATAATATTCACTATATGATATACCTGGTAGATAAAAAGGTAATTCCACGTAGAGCTTTTTAAAATATTGATCCCCTAATTATCCGTACGCCAAATGTTAACTCTGTTTCTCCAGTAAGTTAATTTAACCATTTTGTCTTGCTCAACTTGACGGTAATAATTTTCGTGGTGAATGTACATCTCTGTTCCAAACTGCTGTACCAGACCACATTGAATTATTCTGGGATGATGTTAAGAAGACTTTCGTCAGACGTTTCAGGCTATGACAGAGTATAAAAAAGGGATTCTAACTACCACATTCCAGGCTCGGCTATACGCCCGCCATGGAAAACATCTATAATGATCCCAGTACCCAAGAAACCTAAATGAATGTGCAGTTATGTTGGAGAGCACAGCTCATCTCTACATAAAGTTTATCGTTTTATGTGTAGCTCATGGCGCACAGACAAAGGCTTGTTTCATGTCTATTTTACTCAACCCAATCCCGAACATTAAATTAAAAGTGTATTTCAGAAATGTATGTTGTTGTCTGAGAGTAGTAAAGTCCATCTAACATTATATAAGTATGCATATGTTTTAACATATGGCTTGCGATATGTTTCCAGAGCAATCGTCGTCAGTGACTATAGATTGGGAAGGCGCGAACGTTGGCAACTATGATTCTAAGAAATTATCGCTAATTCAGCCAATCCTATGTTTGAACTGGGGAAAATATAATAATTACATACAAAAAGAAAATATATAAAGTGTTTACTTATATTGAATAAATACATTCTAAACGTTTTGCCGAAAGATAATCACATATTTAAAACACAGTTCACGTGGTTGGTGTTTACCAATGTCCACAATACATATGAAGAGTTTCGGAGTAACGTTTCAATACCATTTGTAACGAAGTTGTTGTCCATGATGTATGCTTTGGGATTATGACACAATGACAGACAAACGTTTTGTTTTTAGCCCAGATTTATTGGTTGTATTTATTTTATTCTGGCATTAACTTCTAAGGAAAGGTATGGTTGATATTTAATTATGTTGATATTGTATAGTTTCTTGGTGTCTATGTAAATTCTCCATGTCTACATTTAAACGGGAAGATATACTGTGGGCCATAAGTAGGATACCAGTTGGTGAATTATTAATAGGACAAAATTATTATATGTGACAATATGTTATATATGGTTTGATACGTGTTAGATACGATACTGACGCCAACTTCTAAAGCTGTGGGTTTGGTTATCAGTAATAGCAGATAATTAGTTTGTTATGATGCTGTGTGAAACGTACTTGTGGCAAGTTCATAGACCCAATTTATCCCAGCTATATTGTATTGTAGGCATTTATTGTGCGATTAAGTTATAAAGTTACGTGTTTTGGATTTCAATAATAGCGGAACATTGGTTTTTGTGGTGTATGGGTTAAATATATTTGTGGAAAGGTGTTAGATAAAATTTATCCCATATGTGTTGTAATATGCATTTTATTTTGAGACTGACGTCTCAAATTATGAATGGTTTGTTTTCAATAATGGTAGATAACTTGTTTTGTATGGTGCTTGCATACAACCTATATGCAGCGACAAGGTGATATACATAATTCTTCCCAGATATATTGTATTGTATTGTATCCATTTCATTAACTTCTAAAGATTAACTTCTAAAATAATGTATGGTTGATTTTCAATAATATCAAATAATGTTGCTTTTGTGGTGCTTGTGTAAAATGTATACATGGCTATATGTTTATTGTTTCAATCGTACGATTGAAACAATAAACATATAGCCATCTGCACCTCTTCGTGAGTTCGAATCGGTGTTGTCTTTTTGACAAAACCGTACATACGCCGCTTTAACGCATACATACATACATACATACATACTCTGATACATACATACATAAATACATACATACTGTGATACATACATAAATAAATACATACATATATGCTTTCCTCAACATATTTATCCTTAGTATGCCTCCATTCAAGACTGGCATATAAACATACACAAAACCAGGAACACCAAGAACACGATAGTCACATGGAATTTATTTTGTCAGTCAAGTGCAACTCCTGTTCGTGCCACACTAACATTCTCGGGGCATCCTGTAAACAGCTGACATGTGTTACAGTTTACATAAATATAATTAGTTACGTAGCACCATACTGCCCACATTAGGATAACCAAAAAGTTATTAACATCGGATACATCGCTATGGCGCCAATGTTGCTATAGCTACCGTGACGTCATGGCGCCATTGTTGCTATGGTGTCGCCACCCTAAATCTGGTTCCTTCGCTCAGTATCATAACATTAACCTTTTGCATCGTTCTTAATTTTTGAAATGCAAAACTGGCGATTAGTTATTCAGCAAACCTGTGCAAAAATAATGTACATATTTGTAACTGGGAATTTCTATGTACCTTACATACCACACCCAGTAACTGAACATTGTAGATTTACACATTTGCACGAGTCCAGTGCTAAACACTAAACAGGTCTGCAAAACTGTACGAAACTAGATAAAAACAGAGCAGATTGAACCAATTGTAGCATGAATCATAGTATCCACACATTATGTCGTCTCAGTCAGTGTACTAAACACACATCACGAAATGGTTGATCCGATATAACAGAAATGACAGAACAGGAGTTACACTTGCGCGGCCACAGCTCACGATGACCCGATCAACCTGGATATCTGTTAAGAATCGTGTATAGACAAGGTCCCTGCACTACACATAGCACATACAGGTTTATTTATAATATAAATATAGGTTCTCTTATATACATATATGTACACGAACACATGCTCTTCTACAAGTCCCTTGTGAAAAGAACACAGCAGTTCATGACATATACGTCCTTCCCTGTATCTGTCATCAAACTAATAGTTACTTCACTGCAGAACGAGTGCAGAACACCATTCTTTACTTACAATTTCAGAATATATCATATTAAAGCATGGCTATGGTTAATAGCGTAACATTGAACACTAACAAATGCGTGCACCACACCAGCACAGTGCAAATACACCATGCACAGAAATAGAATCAACTCGATGGATGCGCCTTACAGTTCGGCATGCGAAGTATTCCACCTCTCCCAAAACTCATTCATATTTTATAGAAATAATTTGATTCCATTTTGCAAATTTAGCCTCACTTCAGGTAATGTAATGCCACCTGCAAATATCTTTTTTAATAGCAACACTACAACTTCTAAAACCCATCCAAAATTTGGGTGAACAATTCTGACGACAACCAAATACACCAAAATGCAATTTCACTAGACAACTTATTAGTTATATATCCAGCTGTCATAGTGGGCGAGGGAGTATGGTAAGACACGGGTGACAAGTGATGAGGGGGAACACCCTGCAGTTCTGAATATGCAAAGTGCACATCCTCACTCAGGCATAGGCATGTAAGACAATCACAGAACACTAGTACAAACACACAAGATTAAGCGATCAAACACAAATGAAAATATGTCATGTGACATGAACATGTCATGTGATATACGTGTCATATGGAACATGTCAAACTCGGCCAAGATTTCGTATAACATGTCATAATACATGTTGATCAAATGAACACTGATATATTGCAAACCATACATTATAACATACATACAACCTACCTCATCCCATCATGCAATGCACAGTGTCACTCAAAATTGTCCACCATGCATCAGTACACTCACGAATCCACAATATCAAGTATACAAACAATTATTTCAGTCATATCACACATACAAATATACACATCAACACTAGATTGATAGTTTGCTTAGTGAAAACATACTTCTAACTTGGTTGAAAACGTCTGGTACAGCATTAATAATTTCATTTTTTGGATGAGGTTACATATTATTGTCATACAAACTCTCACTGAAACCCCAGAATAGTCAGCCCTTATCTTTCTCATAACACCAGATGGAAACATGACAGATTGCAACTAACAACACACTAGATAGCATCTACCTTCTCTACTGAATCATCAAGTGTAACTAGTCATAACTGCTGTGTCTTTTCACGTGACCCACCCTCAACTACATCTCCCACCCCTAAACCCCATAAAAATGTTTGAAATTGCGCTTTCAAACCGCACATACACACGTTGGTGTATGCTAGTAGATATCACCAGAGACAATTGCAATTGCGAAAACACGCTTGAGCTATTAATTTGTTGCATCAACGGCAGGTGGCGCCACCAATCGCACCACGTTATACATCAAACTACACTCGCTAGGTGGCGCCACGCAAATTTGGCCATTCCAAACAGAAAGCCTGAACAGAAACATGTCCAACATAATTATTGTGACCAGTGTTTCAACAGGAAACAAATACAGCAGTTTGGTCCAGGATTATAACACCGCCTCTGACTGTGTTATTCCCATGAAGTGACAAGTCAAGGCGCTTCATCCCTTGATATGAAAACAAGTCCTGAGAGTCACACTAAATTTGGTCCCACCAACACTGTTCTAGATAGTTGAACAAGAGTCAATATAAATGTTGGCATACTATATTAATCCCTGAACAAAACAAAACATGTTTTACCCGCTGTAACACATGATATCTTTCCAAGCAATTAAAAACTTAAGTGAATAATCCGATGCCAGGATTGGTCCACCAGCCTGACTTGGATTACGGATCAAATTTACTGTGACACTCTCTCATTGAAATTGACCTACGGAAAACATATTGCAACAGACTGCCCTATGACACAGGCTCCGCTACCGTGGCGACGACCTCTGGCGTGGGAGCAGCGGCATGCAACATGACGGCCTCTGACCCTGCAAGATACCCATCACCCTGTTCATTCCGCCGGGTGATGGCGAACTTAAAGAACTCATACACGGACCACGAGATCGCGGTTGAGGGAACCTGGTAGATGATCCGTGCCGACGATCCGCTGAAAAACCCCGCCATTCCGCGGAACGTGTACACGACTTTGAAGGCGTGGAACAGCCCCGAGACCGACGTCTTTCCCTTGCCGATGGCGCACTTCTCCTGTGTGTTCAACAGCGTCTTACAAACGTCAAGTGGCGACGTGACGTACGCCGCCACAGCGCCGGCGAGACCCCCCGACACCATGTGGGTCAGGGGGTTGTATTGTCGGTCCGGATTCAGCCAATCCTGACACTCTTCGTAGGTGACAAAATGGAGGGCTTGGAAGGGGATGTTCATCACGAGCTGTGTGGAGTAGCTGCGGTAGAACGCGTGCATTCCCTCCAGGCGCAGCACCGTGCGGCCGCACTCCGTACACGTCTTGTAGGGACTGTTGTAGATCTGCATCCGTTGCTTGATCACTGGGAACAGGGAAACACAAGTATGAGTCCCTGCCAACTCTAATAAGCACCAAGTCACATCTGTGCAATTTTTAATGTACAGTGTAACAGTCAGGTCTCACACTTTGTTTCCCAAGGTTTTTGGTCGGATGAATGAAATGTGCGTATTAGTGAACACGTATCATACATGGTATCAAGACAGTTTCAACACCAACATGAAACAATTGGATTATTGAATATCGGATAAATGTAACATGACTGTACAAATACATACATTTATTTCTCCAGAGACTATATCATTCATTGCTTTAATGGTTTATAGTCATGTAAGTTACTGCTGAAATAACACAGAGATAACGCAAAGTACTCTACCGTATAAGTTATTGGTTTGCTGTTTGTGCTTTTACATAGAAGTTGGAATCAGCCAACCAGTAAGTTCCGATCTGTTCAATTTGTTTGATATGGTTACTGTACACCGTGTCCTTCCCTGAGGTCGCATTTACCTTGAATATTCCTATATGTGCCTAATTAATTAATATTTATCATAATGCTATTGTAGTTGCAAGTTAGGCTAAATAATATCACTGATCAAAGCACACCAATTATCGTTGGCATAAGCAAATTATGTTTTAGTGTGTCTTTTAACTGTTGCCAAAAGTTACACTGCAAATATTATTACTTAATTATTATAAAATGCCATCACTTCTTTTTATTAATGATGTAAATTTAAATGTTGGAATTAGCATTATATCTGTTTCATTACTGACTCTTAAGTGTGGCATAAACACCAGGTTTCATATCTAACGGTAGCACATAATAACAAAAGCTTTATTTGACATTTTAACATGCAATGTACATTTTGTCAAATAGGAATGCTTTCTGTCGTTTGGGTCACATAATGCCTACATAGAATAACATTAAATACAATATATATATATATATATATATATATAAATAATGTATTAATATATAAAAAAAATCTTTAAAACGGTAAATTATCCATGGTGCATACAACAAAACTTAATAGCAATGTCAGACTTTTAAAATGTTTTATTGCATAGTTTTAGCCAATACCAGACCTAGCAAAATTCTTTAGAAATCTCACAATTCTAGAACAAATGCAATTAATAAATTATTTAATTAATTACTTCCGTCTACACCAAGAGGGTGCCCTGGGAAACAATTAATGACTATGACTTGCATATGTCATCCTGACCTGAGTACAGTAAAAACATAAATACGTTGGTCATGCTTCCATTTTTCATGAAAACGACTTCATTGTTAGCAGTAAAAAGTCCATAAAAGTGACAAATTCATCACCTCACTCTGAGGACTGAACAAGTGAGAGAAATGGTGACACGACCTTACCTTCTATTGGTGTCATGACAGCGTCATGCATCACTGTCGCTGCTGATCCAGCAATTCCTACAAAAAAAAACGACACAGTGAGTCACTATGACACAAGTCATTAATTCACTTCTTGGTTCGAGACACATGAATAGAGGGGCAGTTATCTATGTACCTCACACCTCTTCTTCTTCTTCTTATGGTTAGCTCATCACTCTATGTTAGCCACATGTTTGTGACTAGAGTATTGTCGAGCTTGGCTTTCAGAGTTGTCCTTCTGTAGAACTTCATACTAATCATTCTGAACTCGGACGTAAATCACGTAACAAGCTGTAATGAAATTAAGTGAACAAATGCTTTAAGATGTTAGCCTGTAGAAAAGACAAACACTGATCTGTCCCCATTTACTTAGTTGACAACTACATAGTGCTACTGCTGTGTAAACATTATGTAACCACAGGCTCAATCATAATATTATAATGCTAGTGCCTAGTGGTAGATTGGTAACAAACCTATATGTATAACAAATTAACAATGCAGTTGAATACAAATGTATAATGTACAATGCAAATGGGTGCATGCCATGACGCCAACTCATCACCCAAACTTTCAGAGTTTGCAATAAAGACATGTTACTTAACTTTGTTAATAAAATGGGTCCATGCATCATTTCAAGCCTCAACTATTACAAGGTTTAATAGAGATACGGTTTGTTGAAAATTATTTGAACGTGAATTAAAAAGTTCAAAGTATCTTACAATCTATGAGGATACATGACCAACCCTCATCCAACTGTTACATATTTTGCATATATATTTAACGTAGAAGTGTCATTCTGATGACACACAAGGTATATCATGATTCCTGTCCTAATACTGATGACAGACCTCCAACCCGACTCACCGTGCACAAGATGGTTACTGCGGTGTGGCTTAGAGAGCGTGTGTTTCACTTTCTCGTACATCGCGAAGTAGAGGGCGTGAGCGGGCCCCGCTCCGTACATGACCACGTTGATGCCCCGTACCGTGTACATGTAGCCCTCGTGCCGTACGATGCGGTACAGGGCGTCGATGACGCTGCGGTAGTTGGCATTCGGGTCCGGCACGAGACATTGCATCCGCGTCTGGAGAGAAAGACACTCGCGATAAGACATGTTTGGTGTGATCAGAAGAAACAGGCCGAGGCGGTGTGGGAACGTATGCAAAGTGAAAGGACAATGTGGACTGGGTAAAAGGCTGTACAAAGCTACTAGTTAGTGATGGAATGGACAGCTCACATCGGAAGGCGAAGAAACGACAGGAGTCTGTGTCCTCAGACTTGAGTCTGATGCAGGGTTTTGTGCAGTATAACATTTTGCCAGTCACACGTTTTGTTGGTGAACTCATATACGAGATGTGTTTTATGACCTGAAATAAACTACAATTACATGCGTAACACCTCAAGGCATAACTGACAACGTCGAGGCTTTTTAAACCCTTTTCTGCTCGTTACATATGTATCTGTCCACCACCCAACCAGTGAAATTTCTACAAGTTCACAACAGGTTTTACCCATCAACTGTGCCAGTCGGAGGAAGGCACCTGGGAGAGAGGTGAACCCAATAGGGCAACTGGGAGAGAGGTGAACCCAGTAGGACACCTGGGAGAGAGGTGAACCCAACAGGGCACCTGGAAGAGAGGTGAACCCAATAGGGCACCTGGAAGAGAGGTGAACCCAATAGGACACCTGGAAGAGAGGTGAACCCAACAGGGCACCTGGGAGAGAGGTGAACCCAACAGGGCACCTGGGAGAGAGGTGAACCCAACAGGGCACCAGGGAGAGAGGTGAACCCAACAGGACACCTGGGAGAGAGGTGAACCCAACAGGGCACCTGGGAGAGAGGTGAACCCAACAGGACACCTGGGAGAGAGGTGAACCCAACAGGGCACCTGGGAGAGAGGTGAACCCAACAGGACACCTGGGAGAGAGGTGAACCCAACAGGACACCTGGGAGAGAGGTGAACCCAACAGGGCACCTGGGAGAGAGGTGAACCCAACAGGGCACCTGGGAGAGAGGTGAACGAAACAGGGCAACTGGGAGAGAGGTGAACCCAACAGGGCACCTGGGAGAGAGGTGAACCCAACAGGGTACCTGGGAGAGAGGTGAACCCAATAGGACACCTGGGAGAGAGGTGAACCCAACAGGGCACCTGGGAGAGAGGTGAACCCAATAGGACACCTGGGAGAGAGGTGAACCCAACAGGACACCTGGGAGAGAGGTGAACCCAACAGGGCACCTGGGAGAGAGGTGAACCCAACAGGGCACCTGGGAGAGAGGTGAACCCAACAGGGCAACTGGGAGATAGGTGAACCCAACAGGGCACCTGGGAGAGAGGTGAACCCAACAGGGCACCTGGGAGAGAGGTGAACCCAACAGGGCACCTGGGAGAGAGGTGAACCCAACAGGGCACCTGGGAGAGAGGTGAACCCAACAGGGCAACTGGGAGAGAGGTGAGGAGGTAATCTCATCATCACAAAATCCATCTCAGAGCACTCTTAAGCCTTTACTCTTCACCTGCGGCAAACCTGTTTATTCAAACACCATCACAATTTTCTAGGAATTTACCAACAAAACTGCAATTGACGAATACACAAAGACTATTCATCTGAGATATCATCACGCCTTGAGATTTTATAGCTTTACCACTATTGCTAGGCTGCTAACAATAAATACGTCTGAATATGAAATTTGCAGTGGACAAAATTGGAATATTGTTAATGTGCAGTCTAAGTAAATTACAACAATTTGGTTTAAATAAAAAAAATAAACACAAGACAAAAACATCACTGAACAGAAGACATGAGTAGACAAGAACAATAATATATGAGCCCGTCCAAAGAGCCTATCCCAAAGTTTGACCTACTTTGTCAAACCCAGACTGGCGGATATAAATCACTAGGTAGTTATGGCAATCATGCACGACTTTGCAAGTCATGGTGTGACATTGACTGCAATCCTATTTCAAACATTTTAAAGAACCATTTAAATTTGCTCACTGGCATTACACATGAAATTACAAAATTATAATATGCCTGTGACATGACCAGTATCATAATTAGAATATGGACCACATAGAAAATGGACCCTGGGTCCATATATATTCTATTATAAAATATGGACCCGCCCCATAGAATTTTGACTTGTGTGGGGTCCATATTTTATGGAGGTCCTTGTACTGTCTCATAGAATATGGACCCGATAGAAAATAGACATGGATCCATATTTTATATATTTTTGTATGTGTCATACAATATGAACCCCCATAGAAAACAGACGAAGATTCCATGTTGCGTTGTTGATAAATTCCTTATTTATAAGTCAACTGAAAGTATTGAAGCATCAACATGAAACACCCGTATATTCTAAATGTCACCGGTATCATAATTACAAGACATTCTTAGAGTTAATATGGTCATTTTACACTAAACGGGTCCATGCCAGTGGAAGACATGAATACGGGGGATAGTTCTTAAAAACAACCGTGGTCTGGCGGAATGGGTCAGACAGACGAAGCCATTGTCTAGTGTGTGCCCTGCTAGACTTTGTGCAGTCTGTGGAGGTGACAATGGTATCAGTGGACCTGTGACACACCACAGACTGACACGACTGTCAGTAGACTCAGTACACACCTCCTGTGACACTCAACACCTAATGTAAGGACACACAGAACTCTGTTACACTCTCAATTACAGTATTACTCTGTATACTGTAATTGATGGTATTACTTTGTACAGCAATTTTGTATACTTAAATTATATAAAAACAATTTTTATAATAAAATGTTTCTTGTTTTATCCAGCAGATGATTCTGATTATTATTATATTCATTATGATTGTGAATGCAGGTAAACTAGTTTTTGTTCAATTACATTAACTTTCTAACCAAGTGCTGTAATTTTTTCTAATCACTATATTTATTATATGTTGTAGGTATTCGTCATGTTGGTCAACTCAACAAGTCTTACTGCTGGTCTTCAAAGACCAATCATTACGTGTCTGTATTTACTGTATTATTACATACACAGCTGATCTGAAATAAATAAAAAATATCTATCTATATATATCTAAAGTTAACACTTTTTTTTAGTATAGCTACAAATGTCTTCCATATTTTCACTAAATTAATGGGAAAAGACGCAATAACTCAAAAAGACAATTCATGACAGCATTTGAAGAGGCTAAAGATATGTCTCTGTGACGTTGTTGCGTTCTGACACTGTATGCACACAACTCTGTGTTTAATTCATACAAATCCCTAAAAATATTTGGTTTTAGTGATATAAATAATTATTTCAATCATTACTTTAAAAATTAATTTTAAATTAATTTTTAAATTTACTTTTAAATTAATTATTTAAATCAGATGATGTCAATCAAACAATTTTGGTGACAGTATGTATGTTAAATGTATGCTAACCATGTGGCATATCTTTACTCAGCTGGTTTATTCCAGTATATTATGTTTAACCAATGATTCCCTGAGGCAGGACTTTCTGTGTGATGTCATAAATGAGCACTGAACTTACACTGAAAGCCATCAGGGTGATAGCCTTCAGTGCAGGGCAAGGCTAACAATACAATACCTTCTGCAGTGAAATATTAAAATAGCAGACACAAAGAGTTCACTGCACGAGTGTCTCTACTCATGCATGAAGGCTAGGTAATCATTGTCTATACGTTACATTTACACAGTATGACCACATCATGCATGATCACGATGAAGGTTCAAGTTTAGTGGTGACCCGCTGACCCTAGATTCATTGTTAGACCACTGATAAGGTCCATCTAAGGTCCTGACTGGCCTGTTTTAATTCCCTAGTATTGTGACATGGCTAATTCAAGTCAAGGTTTATGACATACACAATCTGTGACATATGTATTATTTAATTTAACAGTTCCAATCTTGTTGACAAACCATCGACCATGACAGAAACGGTGCAACTGCACCATTTGAAATGTGTACAGATTATGTGTTTAATTGATTATTTGCTTTAAAACATACGCATTATTGTTGTGAATCTAGTCTACTGTTTTCTGAACAAACCTTGAAGCTTCAGATATGCATAATACTCCCCAAAATACTCACTACACCTTGAACTTGGAGACCAGCCACATGCAGTTACTAGCGAGATACTGAGATTATACTCAAGTAGCCTTGATGTATGTCCTTGGCCATTCCACACACTGATCATCAGCCACATGGGCTTGGCCAGACATCTTAGACAACTGACCCAGTCAGGTGATTACAACTAATTGGACATGTATAATTTAGAGAGGGCCTGATAGTTCCAAGTCTATGGAGTCATATCACTGGCACAACTGGTCTAACTGGCAATGGTCATGAAACAAACCAACTGGATCAGTATTATATGTAAATAGATAAATAAATGGGTTAAATAACAGGTATGTTTGTCTCTGAAAAAAACTGGTCAGTGGTCAGTAATAGTTTAACTGTTTCCAAGCTTTTTTCACTAAATGCTCACTTTTGATCAATTCTAAACAGGCAGAATTTTTTTAGCTACGGACTCAGCTGGACTACTGGACCATGTTAGTAGGGAGGAGTCAGTACTATATAATGAATGTGAGTCTTGAAGCTGCGCCCTCCACTGGTTAAGTGTGTCATGAAATATGACCTCTATTGTTGTTCTCAGTTTGAAGCAACACTGCCAACTTATGCCTAGATGAATGGGTTTAACATGTTTTATTCTTTATGGTGGGGTGGGTGTGGTGACTGTGGTCACATGTAAAACATATTTGCATAATCAATGACACATTGTAAAGTGTAGTTTGTAACACATTGGATGTCTTTGTTTAGTTGGCACTTACATTACCAGATTTATTGGGGGTACCATTATCACATACACTCAATTTGTCAATAAACAATCACTTCATTTCTGAGACGCTATGGGTAGTAAATATATGGCAATGCAACGTTGCCAAATGTTGGTTTTAAAAGGGTTGGACTTTTGAGTAATTTTATTGACGTGATGCATCCATAGCATTACAAGTGTAGATTTGGTGAATGTGGTAAAAAATAAGGAAAATAAAAGAAAGTCTTTCAAGATTATTATATTGTCAGTTATGCCTAAAAAAGTGCATGTCATGTTTCACTTTGTAGTTTCTTCCAGGCCATAATAGTGATAATACACATCCCGACTGGCTTGCATCAGTTGCATGTATGGGAGTTAACATGCACATGTGTTTGCCAAAACAATCCATGCAGTGTACTTTGTGTACCAGTTGAAGTGCCAGAGTTTATTATGCAAGTTTTAATGAACTCAATCTATCATGAGGATTCAGTACCCCTAGTCCCCAGGGGCTATTGGGGGCTAGTGGTACTACTACAACACTACCAGGCTTTTAAACCAGAATTTTAGGCCCCTGATTTTAAATAAGAAAATAGTCATGTATATGATGCACACTCAAGGAATGTCAGACTATTTTGGTTGCAGGTAAACCGCAATTAGCTTTCATGTGTGAGTTAAATTGGATTTTGCTCATCTCAAACAGTTGTATGCAGCGGATATATTTTACCAGTTAGAACAGTGAGCTTTCGATGTGTGAAAGGCTCATGGAACTTTAGATTATTAACTTCACCTATAATTAGAATGATCTAGACTACAAATAGACATACTGAAGGGGGGGGGGGGGCAGGGCTATTGGCATGTCATACAATTATCACACCTCAGAGCCAGAGGGACTATCCCCTGTATGGGGCATCCCTAGATACATGGGGGGGGGGGGGGTAGTGGGTTGATACCATTGTGAGGATGGTAGCAATACATTATCTTACTTGACACATGTGCACATCATCGGTCAATGCAGTAACTATAAAGTTACAGCTACGCCCAACTTGGCTTAGGTTGGGTCAAGATGACCGAAGAATTCCTTCCTTTTTGACTGTATAAATTTGCAGCAACCATCAGTTCCAAAAAAGATGAGGGGCAACACCATAGATTACAGTTTCAGAGTGTGTAAGTAACTATAACATAAAAAAATCAGAAATAATGTGTCCCCCGCATATTATGTACAAAACTCAGTGTGGTCTGTATAGATTCAACATAAGTAGATAAGCCTATAGGCTTAGCCTTAGGCCCTATTCAAAATCAAATAGAACTAATCAAAGGTGTGGTGTAACACCTCCCTTACTGGTAAATGTTGGAATACCCTAAACTCTGTCGATGAACGCACTGGATCTGCGTTCTTGGCAAAAACATGCAAACTACCTGGTACAGTCGTATCAGAAATGGCGATGTGTCTACGACGATTCCCCCGATTATCACCCACTACGGGAATGTCAGCGATGCGACGCACAGGTGGCCCAATCTGAGCGCGATTTTCGCTGAAATTACGACATTTGGAAAGGGAGAATGTAGCCTTCGTACCTTCACACAATCGACGGGATACATAACGACGTGTTCCATGATGCCGGCAGCGGCGCCAGCCACCATGTGAGTCGTCATGGTGGTGGTCGGCGGCAGCGCCTCGTACGGATCGTCCTCCTCCATCGTCGCCGACCGTCGCAAGGCCCGTGTCCCCCGCTTGTATCCACGTCCCCGATGCCGACTAGATGCTTCGTCTGTGTAAGTTCTTATCAATTTGTTGAGATATTGCGTTACAACGCAGTAAGTCAACCCATGGTCAAGGTCCTGTAGGCATCGATGTAGCGCGGGTCACGCTCTTGAGTGAGACTGCCTGTTTTCTGACCTGTGGCGTTGACCAATGAGTGACAAGGAAGTCAGGTCACGGCGTCGCATTTTTCCGGTTCACCCACGTGTTTCGTTTGTTATTGCCAATTCTCACGTTTCAGGACGCTTTAATAAATTTCAATTTGCTGGACTGGGCGGGATTGGGGCCAAAGTTCACAGTGCACATACATTTTTGTATTGATGCTCAATTGTTTTTAAAGCGAGCGTGCCAGCTCTTAGACGGTCCTAGCAGGCTAGCTAGGGCCTAGGCCAGGGTTTTTTCATTTAATATTACTTTTTTATTTTATGTCTTTGTCTGACTCCAACAAATGTTAATGGTACACGTACGTGTTCGCAATATGAAAAATTCAACCGGCAACATGTACATTCAAGTAGTAAACAAAAACAAAATTGATTGGCAATTAATAATGCCTATATAGCCTATAGGTGAGCAGCTGTAGAGGTAATTAACTGCAATAGCCAATACCCATTGATGTTTAACTTTCCCACGTTCTAGACAGCAGACTTTCCGTTACAATTACCTGCTCTGTTAATTCTGGGACGAGGAGCTGGCACATTCCCTTCAAAAATAGACCAGCCAGGCCGGTTTTCAGGGGTACAATTTAATTAATAATATACATTCAATTAATTAATATATATACAAATCTTACTAATTATTGGGCCCTGTATGTCATATAAGCATATAAGCCTTCACAGTTTAATATCGTATTTTGGTCAACCATGATTTTGTAAATGTATGCATAACACGGCCTTTATATTTAAATAAATTATTATGTAAATGTCAACAACATATATAACAACATATTTGAATGTCAGCTAAACTTGTCCACCACTGTATATATTTGAAGTGGAGGACCAGATCAAATTGAGTATTGTTCTTTGCAACATTGGTAGAAAACTTAGAGGTTAGCAATTCATTTGGAGAAGCATTTAATTATATAATTATTTTATACATATAAATAAGAAATTATACATATAATTATATATATATACATATAGTTACATATATGCCTATATATAACTATATAAATATATATATATATAATTATTTATGTATGTATATATCCATGTGTATTCTATGTAGATAGTACCTCTACCTAGTCACATTTTTTAAGTGTCTTGCCCAAGCAATGCTATAAAACTCCCAAGCTTGTAGAGCGCAGTGGCTCAGGGGTAGAGCTTCGGACTCTCGACTACGAGAACCCGGGTTCGAATCCTGGCTGCGGCGTTAAAACCTTGGGCAAGTTTTTTCACTCTACATTGCTCCAGTTCACTCAGCTGAATTAAATGAGTACCTGGCTATAATAGACAGTGGTGGATATGTGTACGAGCAGCCTTCGCGCATTAATTGTAGCATATGGCTGGATGCTTCCCAGAGAAGCCGAGATGGTGTCTGAGTGAACAGGTCTGTCAGGGAAGTAAAGTGTAAAGCGCTTTGAATGGTCCTGAGGATTGGATATTGCGCTATATAAGAACTGCCTTTACTTTACTTTTTTACGTTCAACCAAAGTCAGTGTAAAGATACATTTTCCAAATGCATGGTCCATGAGCTAAGACAGGAGCAGCAGTCACATCACTTGCAAGTGTATATTTTGTCTTACCAAGATAATTACTGCAAAATCAACTGTTCCTATTTCAAGTAGTGGTATGACATGTATTTCATAAGAAACCTATCTGAGATTTTTTGTGTATTGAGTATGAAATAAATTACATGGAAATCTTCATCAAACAAATTATACTAATTTGCACTTGACATAGACTAGGTGAGTTGCAATTATAATAGTCAGACTTTTTCAAAGTGAAAATGTTCCACATAAAACTGAAGCCAATGGATTCAATGGAACGGAGCAGTCTCAACATTCTGTGAAAAACCGACCCTCCGACCTTTTACAATGAACTCTGACCCATCCACATTACTGATGGCATAATTTGACTGCAGAAATGTCCCCACCTGGAGGTGGGAAAATAAAAAATGTGTAATACCATGCACATCCAGAATAATGCAAATTAAAAATTTAGTTCAACTAAATATTTAAGAAATACAGGACTATTTACAATTCATTCTTTAATTGCATTTTACTACAATAATACATCATTCATAAATACACATACAACGGGAATACTGAAATACAATAAACAGTTTATATCAACAGTTCCTGCCTCACAGCGGATCATGACCAAACCAACCAGAATTGTTAAAATAAAGTCCTGGCAAATCATCAACATTCAGTAAAATACTTCTGCTACTGGAATAGCAATAGGGTCTCATGCACCACACAAGCACCGTGTACAACACTGAACATCTTTAAAACAACGTCTGCCATCTTAACTGTCACCATGGCAACCATTCTACCACCGGGAGAAAACAGCTCCTGAGAAGGGTGCACTGGTTACTGAACATGCTCTGTGAATCATTATATCAGTCTCATTTCCCCGTACTATACCAATAACACTAAGGAAACCACCAGAATCAATCACCCGTCAAGCCATCACATGGAACCCCCCAGGGAAGAGAAGAAGAGGTAGGCCACGAAACACCTGGCAGAGAGTCACAGAAAAAGATACAAAAGAGATGGGGTACACCCGGAAAGAAATGGAGAAGATGGCCACAGACAGAAAACAGTGGCATTCCTTAGTCGATGGCCTATGCTCCGAGCGAGCGAAAAGGCATAAGTAAGTAAGTAAAATACCAATAACACATTTTTCACCAGGAAGGCAGATGAAAATGGCACTCTTTTTTAGTAATTTGTCAAATTAAATATATAAAAATAGACATTCAATGTAATTGATTTAATGTAATTATAAACGTGATGGTGCAATATGTCCCTTGCAAACTGTACATGCCATGTACCAGAAAAATATGGTGTTATACCAAGACACACAATTATAATTTCAGACATGGCTGCTGTCCGGATATCACACCGAGACGAAAAGGCATTACAAACAACATAGCTAAATAAACAGTGAAATATGACATTTGCTGCTAAATTAACATGTCTACCTGCTTCTGCAAAGTAGATCAGTTTCATATGTAGTTGGCATATAATCTTTTTCTTAAAGATGATATGCTATAAATCACTCAACCGTTTCCGTTTCAAAATCTTCATAATATTGTCTGCTCAGCAAATACCACATGATACTGATGGCTAGTTCAACAATATGATAACATCTAAACCACAATGTAGTAACATAAACAAAAGGCAACAGAACACTACACCTCAACATTGAACTGTAGCAGCTTTCGGCTGAGAAGTTACTAGGAATAAATGGCATTTCTCAGTATCTGAACTTGTTCCTGTTCATCTTTGATTGATGCAATACTCAAGAGTTGGGACCAAAGTACTCATTACCTAGGGACTGATTTTAACAATGTCTTGTTACTTGTATGTTACAATGTTAAGGTATTCATATTCAGTACTATTCAAAATATGAGTGTTTGAGTACTTTTTAGATTTTTATGTATTTTATATAACAAACAGTGTGGGATGGAGAATGACCTCTGAATAATTTCAGAAATAAAGACACTTGCTGGAGAGAAGATTTCAAATTAGATATGACCATCACACACATTTCTAATGTTTCTAACACATTATATATATAAATTTATTCTAAAAAATATTTAAATACATTTAAATAAGAAACATCCATTGCGTACAACACCAGTGTCATTAGCTGAATGCCACATACTGAAAAGTTGAAACAAACCCAGGGGCAGAATTAATTTAAACATTTGATATATTTTCATAGGTGATGATAAAATTAATCGCAACTGCTTAAAATATGCACCCAAAACATTCTCACACATTTTTAGAAAGCATCTTTTTTACATTCTAAGTGTACCGGTAGATAAAATCAGTCACCATCGAGTAAAATCTCAACCAAAAATTACCTTACACTGAGACTGGACGCCATTAAAAAAAACGTTCTTTTCAGTGTCCAGGCAAATATTAACATGATCATCATTGCTAAAATCTGTGCGTAAACTGTCCAAGTATTTGTTGGGTTGAACGGCATTTTGAAAGACTACATTTAAATGTTCTTCTTCATTCCATGTTCAGGAATTGACACTGCTGAAATCCTTGACTACTTAACACAACGGTCGTATGTTCACCAATATATAACGCCGAGCAAACAAGTTCCCGTGGTTGGATTCTGGAGTCGCTTTGTGTTGTGACATGACGGTTGCCATGGTAACACATCACAACTCGTCAGGAAGGACGGTGATGGCGAGACCTCTGTCCGCCCAGTGGTAGTTCTTTGGTAGGTCAAGCTGCAGGTCAAATGATAACACAGTTAATCAGTCAACTATTCATACATTTATTTTAATTAATTTATTATTTTAATTAGTATATATTTTTATTTACTACATATTTATACTATTTTACTTATTTATTCATTTTTAATATAGTGTGTAGTTGTGTGGCAATTTAAGTCGGTATTTTAAAGTATCATATTTGTTTTATTAGCATATCCACATGTTATCAAAGTTTATATTGTATTCACTTTTAGAATTATTATTATTTATATATACATATATAAATATATATATTTATTATTATGTTATTAGTATGTATTTTTATTATCATTATTTTATGAATAATCATTGTAAAGCGCCCCAGAACAATTATTTGGATGGGGCGCTATATAAGAAATAAACTATATTATGGTCACAATAAGAAATGTCTACAGGATTTAAATTTGTGTGGTTCACAAGTGCAACAAGCCAAAATGTTTTAAGAATAATCTACATATAACTGAGCTAGCATTTCTAGTATGTACATATGCTAGCAGGATTAAATTGTTGTCTGAAAAAATATCCCATAGAAATAATTCTAAACTATATGGCCAGAAATACAGCGGAATAGATGCATAGCTGAAATAAGTTTTTATTGTTCCTCAAATTTGTATTTGTCCAACCACATATTTTACCTGTCCAAATGACTGCTCCCTAAATAAGGCTGTGACATAAGGAAGAAGTGTGCATGGGTTAGTTGTTGTTCTATATGACTTTCTGGGAGTAACCTTCAGAAGACGAGTAATGTCATTGATTTTTTTTAAATTGTCCATGGGGTAAGGTTTTTTAGAGTCAATTCCAAACAGTACATGGATGGGTATCTGTTGTTTACGTCATAACATGTAACTTGTAACAGGCGTGACATGGCGGCCATGTGCACGCAGCAAATATGTTGCAAAAATGTTTCCGCAAACATCAGATATGAACTCTCCGGGAATATGCTGCGTCTGTGTATACAGCGCCACCTGGAGGACAGAGGAGGCATTGAATTTGGACACACAGAAATCAGCATGAGAACTAGGGTCCACCTAGCCTCGGTTACCCAGGCACTGTGATGTCAGCACTTTAGTGCCTCACGGCCAGGTGAGAGTTTAATGCTCTGCCAATGTTGCCACCAGGGCCGCCTCACCCCAGAATAGGGTAGAGACACTGATTGGCTCTCAGCCCAACTATGAAATAAAAGTAAAACTAAAATAAGGATATATTTTATAAGATAATACTATGCTATTAAACATTAATCCAGATTATTGTTTCCTTTGAAGATGGCTACAGTTTCAGATAAGTCTAACATGATGACAATTAATTTTATTGGTTGACTCTTAACAGCTTCTACAAAAAGTGGCGTCGGAAACACGTTCTGTTTGGCATAACTGGGGGTTTGATTATTTGCGGGGCGGGCGGGGGGGGGGGGCGGGGCAGGGTACTCACATGATCAACATCCGAGAGCTGTGAGAGATCGTGGTGGAGGTGGTTGATAAAGTCATCGGGCAACAACACCTGGTGGAGAAAACACACATCACAATAATGTGAAATAGACGCGTCCTTTGTAACTGGACTAACTTTACTCCAAGACGCTAATGCCACGTAAGCATTGTTTAAATATTTAGTGTACACATTGCAGTGCACAAAATGACAGATACAACTTTTGACATGGAAGATTTTTATATTATGATCTTAGTTTATTTTAAATGTTATATTTATTAAGAAACGTATTACATTGATGTTTTACATTTAATTGATTTATGACTTTGTAGTTTAATTTTGTAATTTGTGAACACATTACATAGCTACTGCAGCCCAAAGTTGCACATTAGTGAATGCTGATTGTTATTACTTTGTCAAGGATGTTTTATACAATGCCTGGAAATGGGAGCGATAGATTAAAAATAAACTAAATTGTTACAAACATTTCGATAAAAAAACTGATTATTAAACTTCAAGGCGGCAAATGAGTGCTGAAGGGCATGATGTAGAATTATTTTATGCAAATTTCATATTTGACCAAATTCTACAGCAATTGGGCCTCGATGTAAAGTGCAGTGTATATTTTAATCATTTTCACAGGACATAGTTGGCCTATTTTATATAATGATATTTTACTACTATTAATATCAATACCTGCAGCCATGAGCCGTGGGCTGCGTATGGATGCTGCTCATTGACAATTGAACCAATCACGTTGCTTGACACAAGTGTGATGGCACTGTCATCAAGGACACTCTTGAAGGTGAAGTGGCGGCCATGCTTTAATCTGCCTCTGTCAACAACAAGATGTCACAGTTGAGTGGAGCCTTATCTCAAAAAAAATTCATCGACCTATTTGCCAACAATATTTAATATGCAAAATCCTCAGAGGACAATGGGACAAAGAAACCTTTAGCTTACCAAAATTTCCTGAATTTTTGTGTCTGCATTTATATGATACTGTAGAAGCAATTTTTGCATAATACATGTACAGTGTATATGGATGTTTCCCAGAGAAGATGTCACAGCAGAGTGGATCTTACAACAAATTCATCAACCTACTTGCCAACAATATTTAATACGCAAAATCCACAGACAAGTCTAGGGGACATGGAAACCTTTACCTTACAAAACTTTCCAGAATTTTTGTGTCTGTATTTATATGATAATGTAGGAGCAATTTTTGCATAATGTATGGATATTTCCCAGAGAAGCCGAGATTGTGTTTGATTGAACAGGTCTACCAGGGAGTAAAGTGTAAAAGCGCTTTGAGCAATCCTGATGATTGGACATTGCGCTATATAAAAACGTACCTTTACTTTACTTTTTTACTTACTAAAAAGTTGCCCTTTTATCATTCCCCATACTAGTGTCCTATTTTATAAGCATTTATCTCAATAAAATCTGAATGAAATGGGGCATGCAGATTAAACACAAATGAATAGAGACACTCTGGACACATCACATCAGATGCTACATTCAATAAAATACTAGCTTACTGTTTTGCATGCAAACTCATTGGTCATTATTAAAACTACAGATCAGGTTTGTAAAAGAGTAACCTGGCTTACAGAAGTGAAAGAGAAAAATTCTTATATAGCACAGTATCCAGTCACCAGGAATCCAGGATTGCTTGAAATGCTTTACATATTAGTTTGTAGCAGACCTGTTTAATCAAGCACCATCTCAACTTCTCCAGGAAGGATTCAGCCACACTGCCAATATTGTGCCAAGACTATTCACACACATATATCCACCACTGTCTTTAACCAGGCACTCATCCATACAGCTGGGTGAACTGGAGCAGTGTAGATTGAACAGAGAGGTCCAATAAATCGGTGACCTCAGGGTGAGGTTGCATGACCCCTGGGGGGGGGGGTAACTGACCTGAGGGCAAGGGGCAGTAGAGAGGCAGCCTCCAGGTTGAACTGTAGGTGAACTGAGGTGTATGTCTTGGAGCGAAGCAGTTCCATAGGGGGGTCACTGCCACTCAGACTGCACATGGAGTCTGGACGGGAACAACCTCGGGGGCTGGCAATGTAATAGTAACATAATAATTATAATAATAATAATAATTTTTTATTTGTAAAGCGCTGTATATCCGGAAACATTTCCGCTCAGAGGAACAATATATACATTATAACACATACATATTTAAAATATTCATAATCAGTTTAAATTTTCACGTAAATACAAAATGTTAAATTATAATAAATAGATAATTAAATACAGCTTCCAAAAGTCCTAGTTCATAAGCTAAACTTATCAGCAATAAATAGATAAAATAAAATAATAAATAACAATAAACTATAATTACAGTTAAAATAAATTCATTATAAAATACCCTAGTAGTTTACAAATGCGGCCTTAAAAAGGTGTGTCTTCAAGTTGGACCTAAAAAGTTCAAGTGAGTCTATTATACACAGACTATAAACAAATATAAGCATTTATTATTATTAATATTTGGAAACATTTATAAAGCACCACGCATCTGGGTTTAAAACCTGCTCAAAGGCAGTAACAATATAAAAACAGTAAATACATAATAAATTATGTGGTTATAAGCTATATAATTCAGTTAAATAAATATGTGTTAAAATGTTAAATAAATTGTTTAATTGAGTAACATAAATAAGTTCAATACGAATCTAAATCAACTAATATTAGAGGAAATGTGACTGAATTTTTTCCAAAACATGGCTGCTAACAATGCATGGCAGGCGCAGAGTGTTGGCATAACTTTGTTGGATTTACAGCCCAAAAGACTAAAAATGTCTTATATCACAGTAACAGACTTTCTATGTATATCACTGTCAGGCTATCTAAGTCACATGACCCATCCAAATACCCCTGCACAACATTCCTGTGCTTCCTACCATAATGTGATGATTGCTTAACCCCCTACCTGTCTCTGCTGGATTCATTTGGGTATTTGTCGAGTGGTTCGGCCTTGATCGGTGGCAAAGGGTTAAATTTTGACAGTCCCTTCTGTAATGTAGCCTTGATCTGCTCCGCATCTAAAATACACCCGACAAATGATGTGAAAAGAAGCTTTACTCTTTAAGTTACATAGTAGAGACAAATTAGAGGATGTGTCATAACGGATGATTAGATAGACATTTCCTGGTCAATTCAACATAAAAAGTAGTAGAAATTTGGCCTGGCAGGTTTGACAAAGGCTATAATCTTAAGATTCGTAAATTTAAAGTGCAACTGTCTGCAACTTTAATCTCTTAAATTACATTATCTAATCATTTTCACCACATCAGGTAAATCAGTAAGATGGATATTTAAAACGGTAAAATCCAATTGGGCAATCAAAACGTTATGAGCAGATGCACCGACTGATAGTCACATGACTTGTCACATGACCTGCATCAACATCACATGACCTACCGAACGGAGTGAGAGGCGCGCGGTCAGACCCGAGGTTGCCGCCTGTGCAGCCCCGTAGTGCCACCTGGTGTCCGTCCTGGATACTGTCATCACTGTTGCTCCGTGAGACGGAGTACTGCTCCCAGGAGCAGCGGCTCGTTACTCCGCTCAGGTTGGAGCCCTCCTCCTCTATGCCTCGCTCTACCTCGTCCTGTCGACAGACACAATAGACACCTCGTCAACACAACGCCACTTTTGTATTTCATACTACCGGGTAATGTAATTCGACATTAATATTTTTAATAATTATTTATTACTATTATCAATGCATATTTTTATTTAAAAAAAAAAAAATTACATACAATAATTTGTTACATTAGTATTATTATTATAATTTTCTTTAAACATTTAGAATAATTTTTTTAAATTTACTAAATTAGTTATTACTATTAACCATACATATACATTAATTTATCAGTAGTATTGTTATGGAATTATTTACTAGCTTGGTTATTGTGTATTTCTTATGACTACCGGTAATAGGTAACTTTTTGATTAATTTACATTTTTTAGAAATGCTATGCTATTAAATACTGCATTACTTTTAGTTATTAAATTTTATATAAATATACATAATTATATTTATTATTATTTATTTATATAAATATTAGTATTCTTCTTATTGTAATTCTTCTTAATAGTAATATGTTGTGAAGCAACACAAACAATTATTGATGTGGCACTATGTGAAATGAAATAAAATATATTATTACTGTTGTTATCATTGCATGCCAGTGGTGCCCGCTGCTGATGGTGTTAGTGTCAGCCAGCAGTACTTCTGGCCGAGTCTTGTAAAACTCTAAATTTAGGCTCAGCCTAGGAAATTACACACTAGATCAGTAGTTAGCAGCAGAGACAGTAATCATGGTAAAACTAATTTCAACCAATCATGGCTCGTGTTATATGCAATGTTGCCAATGGGTCATTATCCTGAATTTGTTATTTGTCTTCAGTTTGGGGTGGGTATTGCAACTGGTGAGGACGGACGGACGGACGGACGGACGGACGGACGGACGGACGGACGGACGGACGGACGGACGGACGGACGGACGGACGGACGGACGGACGGACGGACGGACGGACGGACGGACGGACGGACGGACGGACGGACGGACGGACGGACGGACGGACGGACGGACGGACGGACAGCTTTAATCTAAGCACCACTCACCTGTAGTTGAGGTTCTGTTTCAAATATCGTCTCCCCTCGTCTCATATCCGTGATGAGCCAAGGTCCCCCCGCCCTGGATAAAGTCACATGGGAGGGTAAATACACGAGTCATCACTTACTACAGAGCTGTGATTGATCTAGGACTGTGTATGTGCCAGTAAATAAGAAGTTTATAATTAGAGCTACAAATCCGGTGTAACATTGTAGGGACATCTTATTGTTGTCCACGGGTTGACAACTTGACACTGACTGGACACTGTACACCAGGTGGTCAACTGGCCTCATAACACACAGTCACAGGACTGTCCATATTTCTGAGGGGGACTGTAGCAGTAAGATCATTAGTTTGTATTTTACTGTGTTCACACATTATTTGACGCACACAAATGAGTGCACAAGCATACATGTACACTAATCCAAGTATATGTTTCACTATGTATGTGCAGTTTTATTGTGCACACAAAACATGCACCAATCTTTGCACGTCCAAATAACCATTTTTTTCTAGACATACGGTGAAATTGATTTTGTGTACAGAAGAATCCTTAGTACTGACCGAATTATCCTGTCTTAACAGTATCACTCACACAGGAATGGTTTTGAGTAGGTCCAAGATGCCGGTGCCATTCCAGTGTTGCGCAGCCTTCAGTTCCTCACTGCAGACTCCAACAATCTGTGTTAAGTCAGAGCGACAGGTGAATGCAACAAAACATGTTTGTGTGCGAAATTATAGCATACAGCCAAATAGGAAAATTTGCTAAATTCAATAACAGAAGTGTAAAAAACCTATGCGGTGGCAAATAAAAAAAACACCTGGATACGTGACCATGATTTATAACCAGTGACAGTGTTTCAGCCTCTCTTTAACAAAACACACTACACTACACTGAGCTCTTGAGAACTAAGGATTATAACCAATCAACCTAATCACAGAAATCTGACGTTCTTATAGATTTAACAAGATTTAACAAGATTGCCACCTAGAGAATCAACTCTAGATGGCAGGTGGACAAGGAAGCCGTTTGGCTTATCGAGAGTCCAACCTATCTATTTAAGTATACCCTGCCCGTCTTAGGTATATGTCAATTTTATTTTTAAACATATTAACACTTCTAGCACCTACACAATCAGCTGATAATTTGTTCCATTCGTTTACTATTCTTTGGGAAAATGAAAATTTTCTAATATCTAGTCTACACTGCTTCTTTGCTAATGCAACTCCATGTCCTCTAGTCCTTCTCTCTTCCTTGACCGTGAAAAAAATATTTCTGTCAATATTTTCATACCCATTCAATATTTTAAAAACCTCAATCTGATCTCCTCTCAATCTTCTGGTTTCTAGTGTTGTTAGACCACATTCTTTTAGACGCATTTCATAACTAATATTCCTGAGTTTTGGTATCATTTTTGTTGCTCTCCTTTGTACTCTTTCTAGCATATCAATATCCTTCTTGCGATATGGCCTCCATGCTTGTATACAATATTCTAAATGAGGCCTAACTATTGTTTTATAAAGCGGTATTATTAGTTCTTTTTCTTTGTATACTATATTTCGCCTAATTAATCCAAGAATTTGGTTTGCCTTCGCTGCTGCAATTCCACACTGCTCTGATACCTTCATGTCAGCACTAATGGTTAAACCTAAGTCCTTTTCCTTTACAGTAGTATTTAGTACAGTACCACCCATTGTATATTGTGCATTTTCATTCCCATGTCCTGTGTGGAGGCACTTACACTTTCCAAAGTTAAACAGCATTTGCCATTTCTCAGACCATTCTATCAACTTATTTAGATCATCTTGTAAATGCTGTCTATCTGCATCGCTTTTTATTTTCCTAAACACTTTTGTGTCGTCCGCAAACTTCAACACCTTGCTTGTTATGTCATCATCCAAATCATTGATATATATTAAGAATAAAATAGGTCCCAATACTGATCCTTGCGGTACTCCACTCAAAACAGATTTCCAATTTGAAACCTCCCCATCAACTACTACTCTTTGTCTTCTATCAATAAGCCATTTTTCTATCCAGTTAATCATACTATTTCCTATGCCATGGGCCTTTAGTTTAAGTAGTAATCTTTGGTGTGGCACTTTGTCAAAGGCTTTTTTAAAATCTAAGTAGATTATATCTACTGGTGATCCCTCATCTACCCACTTTGTGACATCTTCCAAAAAACATAACATATTTGTTAAGCATGACCTCGCTTTTAAAAACCCATGTTGAGATGTGTTTATCAATTTATTTTTAACAAGAAAATCAACCAAGTGATCTTTAATTAGTCTTTCTAATAGTTTACAAATCACCGATGTTAAACTCACTGGTCTATAGTTCTCTGACTTGCTTCTTGATCCTTTTTTAAATAATGGTATGATGTTTGCTTCTTTCCATTCTACCGGAACCACTCCTTCCTCTAATGCCAAATTGAACACTGTTGCAAGTGGTATGCTAATTTGTTCTACAATTTCCAGTAGTAATTTGGGAGGAATCCCATCCACTCCTGGTGATTTATTATCCTTCATATCTCTTATTTTCATAGCTACCATTTTTGGGGTTACAGTTAGTTGTCCTAAATAGTCACACTCTCTCCCTTCGAACTTAGTCTCTAGTACTGGTAATGTACTAATATCTTCCCTGGTAAACACCGAACTAAAGTATTCATTTAGGTTTTCTGCCATTAAGAATCCCTCCGTTATTATGTTTCCATCACTACCTTCTAGTGGCCCGACCTTATCTTGAACTTTCTGTTTACTTCGAACATACGCATAAAAACTCTTGCTGTCATGTTTTATGTTGAAAGCTATTTTTTGTTCATAGCTTCTCTTCGAATTTCTAATTTCAGCTGTAGCTTGATTAAGTGCTTCTTTATAAATGGCATAGTCTTCTTCACTTCCAGTATGTCTATATGTCTTCCACATCATTTGCTTGTACTTGATTTTTCTAATGGCTTCCTTCGATAAGTGTTTCTTCTTTGACCTTTTCCCTTGTTTTTTCAAGGGGACAAATTTGTCAACGACGCAGTCAATTTCCCTCTTTAAGATATTCCAGCATTCTGTTGCTGTCTTATTCTTCAGTGTGTTATTCCAGTCTATCTTCGCTAAATATTCCCTCATGTCCTTATATCTTCCTTTGTGAAAATTTTTCCTGTACCGTATTTTTCTGTTCCGTTCTCCTTTTACTTTGATGATAAAATGTATCTGGTTATGATCACTACATCCCAGTGGCTCACATATATTGACATTATCAACAAATTCCTTCTGTGAGCTCAAAACTATGTCCAACACGTTCTTGTCCCTGGTTGGTTCTAACACATGTTGAAAAAGGAAACTATCTTGTACTAAATTTAAAAACTCTTGATCCTCTCTCCCAGGACTCTGTAGAGATGTCCACTTTATATGCCCATGGTTAAAATCCCCCATAATAATACAGTCCCGTTTACTCACTTCTTTTATAGCGTTGTGCATTTTTTCATTCTCTTCTATGCTTATGTTTGGACTACGATAAACTAACCCAACAGTTAATGTTGAGTTTCCTGTAACTATGTTACACCAGACAGCTTCACATTCTGCTTCTTTTTCTAATTTTATTTCATAAGCCTGGATGGATTCTTTAATATATAAAATAACTCCGCCTCCCCTTCTTCCTAATCTATCTTTCCTAAACATTACATATCCTGTCATTCCTAATTCGGCATCTGATATATCGGGGGTGGCCCAAGATTCAGTTATACCTATTATGTGAGGGTCAATATCTTCTACCATAATGTTTAGTTCATTTCTTTTGTTTACTATGCTCCTTGCATTTAAACAAACACATTTATAACCAAATTTCGTAGGGCTTTCCAGGCTGTTTTTTGCTGATTTCTTTTTGCTGTCTTTAGCTATGCCTCTAGTATTTGGCTTCTCTGTGTATCCCCCCTGCGAAACTAGTTTAAAAAATTGCAACCTGTTCCTCTGTCCATAGATTGAAGCAGGTTCTCGGAGAACACTGCTGCGCCCTTTCCGCTTAGATGGAGGCCATCTCTCACGTACATATCTTCCTTCCCAACAAAGTATCCCCACAAATCTACAAATCCAACTCCTTCTCCTTCACACATCTGCTCCACCAGAGCATTGATTGCCATCCTCTTACAGTTTCTATAGGTTGCTCCCCTTCCTCCGATTACTGGCAAGATTCCTGAGATAATGATCTGTTCAACTCTTGTCTTCTTCAGTTTCCCTACCAACTGTCTGTATCTTTGCACTATTCTAGTTGTCCCCTCCCTGTCTGCATTGTTCGTCCCTACATGTACTAATATCGATCCTCCCTGGCCATGCCCCAACACGTTCTCTACCCTATCTGTCACATGCTCAATCCGAGCGCCCGGAAGACAAACAACAACATCTTCTCCTTTGTTTAACGTCTTGTCCGTCTTTCGCAAAATTGAGTCGCCCATAAAAACCCTTTCTGTTCTCAATGCACCCTCGATCACTGCTTCAGAGTAGCTCCTCCGTTTTGCATCTCCCTGGTTGCTGACTTCCCCCCCTGCCGCTTTCTCTGTTCCTCTCTTTCCTGTCTCTTTTCTTCCTGACATCTTCCTTGTTATTGACTTCCGTTTGGTCATATCTACTCTCAGTTCCTTTCTTCCCTTCGTCTTTCCTCCTGTCGCATCTACTTCTATCATCTCCTGTCCCCTTGTCCCTCCCTCCTTCTCTACTGTCACTTTCTCCACTGTCTCCTTCATGCATGGCATGTTTTCTGTTGTTCTTTCTCCATTTGTTTTCCTTGCTATCATCCTCCCTCCTCTCTCCATCTCCTTCACAAGATCCGTTAGCTTAGCTAGCTCTGCCGTCAGACAGTCCACTTTCCAACACCCTAAACATTGGAAAGTAAACCCTTCCTCCGTTGTCTCTGACCAAGACTTTCCGCACCCCGATAAGGCAAAATCCACCAAGCTGTGGCAGTGATCACACAGCAAGTGCCTCCTTGCCTTCACTTGCCGCTTGGAAGGTGCCATAATACGATTGATCAAATCAACTTCGTTTATACCAACTTAGTCTTTAGAAAGACTGTTTGTTTATTGTGTACAGCAACTGCAGCACACTACGTGTTATAAACAACTTACTTCCTATGCTACCATGAACAATAATTTTATTCTGTACTGGTACCGTTCCCTAGCGGATACTTTGGACACTACCTATATAAACAGACTAGGGCTTTCTGCTAAAACACTTGCTTATTTTTAATAACAATGGCACCGAATCAAAGAATTATCCTATGTATACAGCTGTTTTGCTTACCACTTTATCTGTTATATATCATATCAATTTATCAGATTTGCTAAATTTTGTTTACAATCTTGTTGAAAGCTAGATTACCCTATTTCACCCACTATAAATAATAGTCTGCACAAACTAAGGATTCCTACTAAAAAGCTTGTTTATTTTTAATAACAATGATACCTATTCAGAGTGTTACCTTACACATATAGTTGTTACGCTTATTGCTTTGTCTCTTATATACGATATCAAATAAACAGATTTTGCTCAGTCTTGTTTACAATTTGTCGAAGGCTAGATTACCCTATTATCACCCACGTATACTAATTTGTTCAAAAATACTGTTTACTAACTAAATTTAACCAAAACTGCCACTCAATATATGTCTAGTACACCCTTATGAATAACCTTAGCACAAAAATAATACTTATCAATCAATACTTCCGCTTGTTTTTCAACTTTTATACACCACCAAATTCAAACATCTGCATCCACCAAGTTTCCCGCCAAGATTTATAGTTTCAGATAAAATCAATGATCTTTGGAAGTCTGATTATTTTTAGAGATGATGCAAACTTAGTTATTCATCCTACATTGCCTTAGTTTTCAGTAGTGATATAATAATCTGCTTGTCCCTTTTATGCAGGTGAAGTCAAAGATCCCATGAGACGGAACATTAAAACCTGTCATGAACTCACATATTATCTAAACCCTCATTAGCGACAATGTCACAAAAAGAACCCTGTCAACAGGAAGAAGAAAACATTCTTACCAAAGTTGTATCGACAGATCCATCCACCCACCATTTGGGTGTGGAAGTCCATTTTTGGACAGTAACGGACAGGTAAAAATGTCAGGAGTAAAATTTTAAAATGTTTATTTTTCCTGTGTGTTCGTGTGCGCGTGTGCGCGTGTGCGCGTGTGTGCGTGTGTGTGTCTGTGCGTGTGTCTGTGCGTGTGTCCGTGTGTGTCTGTGTGTGTCTGTGTGTGCGCATGTGTGTGTCTGTGTGTCTGTGTGTGTGCATGTGTTCGTGCATGCATGTGTTCGTGTGTGCGTGTGTGCGTGTGTGTGCGTGCGTGTGTTGTCCATTACACTTTCAAAATGGAGTCTCCTATGTCTTCTATGTATGTCAGTTCCCACTGGTGCTTACCACAACATTTTTGGACTGGCAAAACATTATCCTGCCTAGTTCTCACCTGGACGAAGTTGACAGAACCAAACGGCGTGCTGATTGGCTGCAGCTGGACGTCATCCGTCATCAGCATGTGTTGTATACGGGACTCACTCCCATCCAGGGAACTGTGCCAGGGAACGTGATCCCCCACACATAGGCTGTTCTCTGTAGGAGGGGATAAGAAATAGGGCCTGTAAGTGTGTCACGATACATGGCGAGGCTCCACACGACTGGAACCGATTGGAGACAGGATATAATTATGACATTCTAATGACGGATGACAGTTGTGGTTTCCGACTGATGAATATTAGAAAAATCAGGTCATAAATACATTTGTGATAGTTTTCTTATCTTAACTCTCCCATTTAATATTGAGTTTACCACACTGTCATAGACATGTAGCGATTTACGCAGGGCAGATACTATGAACAATTTTAGGCAGTATGTTGATTTTACGCGATTTGCATTTTACATTGTTGTACGCTGTGGTTTCACAACAGTTCGATAAGCACATACATCTGACAAGGTGTCTAAATGCACATAATCATTCATAACACACGTCCACATTTGCCCCAAAACCGGTTGTACAGCGTGAAAGTTGGCATTCTTCATTACTTGTCAAGATCCCTAAACACAAGTATTCGCTGCCCTTGCAACCACCATAATAATCGATTAAAAAGCATGATTTTATGGTCATTCTAACCAGCAAAATCCCACACTGCTTCTGCTGGTAACTATCCTTCAGAAAATATAGCTATCTGGGGTTATTTGGGGACAGCTCGATTATTACAACCACAAACAAAACAAATTCCAATCTTTTACCATGGAGAAAATGGACTTCCTACCTCCAAGAGCCCCAACCTAATTTTCGAGTGCGAGACTTACATGGTATGTGGCTAGTGGTTACATGTCCGTTGTACACCCTCACATAGGGCTGTTTCCCGTGCAAAATTTGCCCTGGCACTCCCTACAGGGAGTGCAGAAGTTAGCTGAGTCAAACTACTAACTGATTTTGCCAGTCATGACTGAGTCAGCTGTGAAAACATACGTTAATCCCCTCCATATTCTCTGTCTTAATGCCTGTGAAGCCTATTCTGTGCCACCAAGTAAATGTACCTACAAGTCACCAGGCTGCAGGCATCGTTGAAGAAGCACAATTTACCTGACTTGAAGATGTACTTCACTAGCACCTGCATCAGTTGAGACCTGTCTGACCTGAAGACATATTTCACCTCCCTCAGTTGTGACGTACCACACTTGAAGACACATATTTCACCTCCCTCAGTTGTGACGTACCTGACTTGAAGACGTATCTGGCCAGCGCCTGCATCAGTTGTGACGTACCTCACTTGAAGACATATATTTCACCTCCCTCAGTTGTGACGTACCTGACTTGAAGACATATATTTCACCTCCCTCAGTCGTGACGTACCTGACTTGAAGACATATATTTCACCTCCCTCAGTTGTGACGTACCTGACTTGAAGACGTATCTGGCCAGCGCCTGCATCAGTTGAGACATGTCTGATAATCTGATTTAAAGACATATTTCACCTCCCTCAGTTGTGACGTACCTGACTTGAAGACATATCTGGCCAGCGCCTGCATCAGTGCGGCAGGCCAGGTAGGGGGCGCTGTCTCCCCAGGTTCGTGGCGCAGACGAAATGTCAACTCAAAGCCGTAGCCACTCGCACTGTTCTGGCCTGTGAAACTGGACGATGCAAGGAACATCACAATTAGAAGTTACAGTATATTTAAAATAACCGCGTAAAGCCAATAAAATAATTAATGACAACACACATATTCTACATAACAAGTACGTCCTTCTGCCCTCGCCCAGAAATTTCAGAACCATCACATCTAAAACAAATAGGAAGCGTGATTAATTTATTCCAATGTCTGTATGACTTCTCAATGACAAGTACCTCTGACGTTTCCGTGAACACGTCAATCATTATGTGTGTATGTTGTATTTGGTTTCTTTTATTTTTTATTTGTGAAAGGACGACCACAATTACAATTGTAACTATAATTTACAATTATATTAAATATTAGTTTTGTATTTTATTATGATTAATGTTTACATACTGTTTTAATAATGAATTTATCTGTATTTTTATACTTCTCTACACCTGTATTATATATTTTTAGGATGAACACTGCAAAATGAATTTCCCGTTCCGGGACAATAAAGTTTTATTGTATTGTATTGTATTGTATTGTATTGTATTGTATTGTATTGTATTGTATTGTATTGTATTGTATTGTATTGTATTGTATTGTATTGTATTGTAATCATTAGATGTAACAAAAACTAAGTAAAATGGAGTACATAGTAAATGAGTTCACTCTAGTGTGTAGACAGGGGTGGGTGACTGAGATCACTGTCATTGTGCATTAATTGCTGGACAATTCTAATAGAAACTGAGCTGGAGTTTGTATGGCAGATCTGACTGGGGAGAAATCACGATGCTTTGAGCATTTCCAAGGATTCAATGTATCAGAATGTATGTTTTACTTTTTTGTTTTAACACGTATGTAATAAACTCTTAGTTAATCAATACTACAATTGTGAACCATATGTCTTCACATGGTGTATGGCATGAACCAGATATTTTATAAGCTAAGTGGTTTTTCTGTTTCTGAAATTGTTTCCTAGAGGTGTTCCATGTCTGGCTTAACCAACTCTTGATCAGTAACATCTTCTTTAAAAATAAATTACAAACCATGAATATTGGCTGCAAATTCTGGATGCTTTCATTTATAAGACATATCCATCTTCAAGTTAATAACACATTTAGAGTCTACCTACGTACATCGTCATCATAATAGGCTAGGTTCATCTTTATATTTAACGATATCCATGGATATGACAATAACAAGTATGATATATCTAGCACTAATTAATCAGTTACGTACAGAGCATTTGGCATGTTCCAATTATGGTCGACTCATCACTATCATAACTTACCCGTGTACGCGCTCATCGCCATGGAGATCAGACAGGCCAAAGCTGACATAATGCCAGTGCGGAGGAATGCCACGTTCGGGAGCGCCAGGGTTGGAGTACATGCTGATGTAGTCCAGGGGGTCGGGCCCACCCAGCCTACAACCCATCAGTCAAATCAATCATACAGTTAAATTAAACATCACAAACAGATAACAGATGACATTAATTCAGTGTAAATATTTTGTTCATTCACCTGGTGTGATTTGTTTACTGTCCTGCAAAGATGGAGGAAATATTAAGTATTTCCCACTACGAATTCAGTATTTCCAACTATGAGTTTCTACAGTTATATCAGCGATTATAATGGTTTAATTAATTATTATGTTAAAATCCAATTAACTGAAGAAACCGAGATAATTTGCAGTTTTACTCCAATGTAAAGCTTTGTGTTTTCATTGCCTAACTTGCTAGGAAATGCACAAATCCTCTTCTTCTGGTGATATTATCCCTCACAGGGTTGGCCTGACATTAGGAGTTGTCACCAGGGTCGGCCTGACATGTAGGACTAGGAGTTGTCACCACTTGTTCTGGTCTTGTGTGTCACCTTCTCTCAGCCCTTTCACATCCAAATCCTTCTTCCCACATTCTTTCCCTCTTTTTGCTGGTCTACCTCTTTTTCCTCTTCAAGTCTGCCTAGCATGGTTCTCATGTCTTTCCATCATCTCTAGACACGCACACACCACTGAAGCCGGGTTCTCTCAACCTCTCTTCCCTGCCCTCTACTCCTCCCAATGGTCACATCTCCTCATTTGTTTTCTGGTCCCTGATTCGGAACGAAATGTTCATCCTCACCTCAGTTCTCGTGAGGAGTTCTTCTTCTCTTCCGGACGCATGTATCCACTCTGTACTGGCTGGATGATTACAGTAGATCTTGATATTTAGCCTGTGTGGTCAGTTGTGTGGTCAGTTGTGTGGTCACTTGTGTGATAACTTATGGTCACTTGTGTGGTCACTTGTGTGGTCACTTGTGTGGTCACTTGTGTGGTCACTTGTGTGGTCACTTGTGTGGTCACTTGTGTGGTCACTTGTGTGGTCACTTGTGTGGTCACTTGTGTGGTCACTTGTGTGGTCACTTGTGTGGTCACTTGTGTGGTCACTTGTGTGGTCACTTGTGTGGTCACTTGTGTGGTCACTTGTGTGGTCACTTGTGTGGTCACTTGTGTGGTCACTTGTGTGGTCACTTGTGTGGTCACTTGTGTGGTCACTTGTGTGGTCACTTGTGTGGTCACTTGTGTGGTCACTTGTGTGGTCACTTGTGTGGTCACTGGTGTGGTCACTTGTGTGGTCACTTGTGTGGTCACTTGTGTGGTCACTTGTGTGGTCACTTGTGTGATAACTTGTGGTCACTTGTATGGTAACTTTTGGTCACTTGTGCTGTAACTTGTGGTCACTTGTGTGGTAGCTTTTGGTCACTTGTGTGGTAGCTTTTGGTCACACTAGACACAAGCAGTGAGAGCAGAAATTTGTGTGTGTGCTAATTTGTGGGTTGGTGAAAAAATAATTCTGCATATAGCTAACCATGTGCTGTACAAAAACAAGGCATGACTTGTTGGCACACATTTATAATTATTCATTTGATTAGTTAATTGTTAGTTGCAGATGTTAGGTAACACATGCCTGCCTCCTGAGCACATGTGTGAGAGGATCGGTTGAGTTTCTCAATCAACCCATGGCTTGAAAAAGGACAAAACACTCCCTGACTTGAACTGAATAAGTACCCTAGGCCTAGGGGGAGAAAACAAAGAAATAGTTGCCTAGCCACTAATTTTGATTGGGTTTCTTAGAAGAGCATTTAGAAATGGTGTGTCAAAGTGACAGGTCAGACCTGGAGGTGTGGTAATCCAAAACAGACAATAATTAATTGCAGTAGCACAATCATTTGACTGCAGGTGGTCATGTTAGGGCTCTGGAATCAATCAACAGTGATTTCGTGAAGAGTTTCCATACCAGCAGAACCACATCCAATTGATGTGCATTTTACCTATAATAATTACGATGCTTCTTGTTATATTAGAATTATTACTGATTTTTTATTTGACAATCTGCACTGCCCACAGACATGACGAACCATGAAACGGGTTTAATTAATTAGTTATTTATAAGCTTTTTGTAAACAGCAGTGATACATCATTTACATTTGTATATTATAGAAGATATTGGTAATGCATAGAATATTATACAGGGGAACAACCCTCTATGATAATAAATATTACAAGTACACGTGCCACAATACATTCAACGTTGGTAAGTATAACCCGCGCCATGGGTTAACCCTGAGATTAACCTGGGTTGTGCTCAACCTTCGTTTGGGCTAATCTGGGTTAGACTTAACAGACTGGTCGAGCATGTTTCAACCACCACTGATGAAGGTCAGTGATAGTGGTTAAAATGTCAAAGTAGGTATGCTCGATGGTAGTACACCCCAAAGACAAAACACCTAAAGAACACCAATGTGGAACCATCTATAACATCATGTGTGACATCGACAGCAGCCACACATACATAGGTGAAACCAAGAGAACTCTCAGCCAGAGATTCAAAGAACACACAAACCTGGACAAACCAACAGGAGTAGGAGATCATTGTCGGGCCACAGGACACCCAGTGTCATTGAAGAACACAAAAATACTGACCGGTGAATCCAACTGGCACAAGAGAAAAGTGAAGGAGGCCATATACATCAGACAGAGAGCCCCTACCATGAACAGAGATCAGGGATACCATCTGCCTGCCATCTACAACCAAATTATCCCGCTGAAATCTGAGGCCATACACGTGACACCAGTACGTGAACAAGATCAGTAGCTGACGGACCAAAATGTCGTACTCAGCTTTGACATAAAGCTCCAAAGTAAGTTAATTATACTACAATAGGTACGGGTAATTATATAGTTTCAGGAGTTTAGGTTTTCGAGAAAGACATCCCAGCAAACAACGACCCGTGATTTCACATGTTCTGTGAATTGTGAATTAACGAGTTCAACTGGCTCAATTCATGTGAATTCACTGGATTCTGTGAACAAATTTGGTGTGTCGACACGTGTTTACCACAAAATCACGAGTTTGTCACGTGATGAGTTCTGACCCAGTACGACTCGTGTCAAACTCGTTCAAAACTTGTGACAACAGGCAGAACACGTGTATTCAATATGAAATACACATGAAAACATATACCGGTGGAGCAATACCAATTATGAACAGGATGACACATGCCAACTAGTTCAGAAATGGTTCCTTGTTTGCTGGGATGGCTGCTGTTTTTCTTGATCCAAGTAAAACCATAAAAAGAAATGGGGCGTGTCAGTCTTGTATGCCGCCATATTGTTGTTATGTTATTTTATCATATTCATTCATTGTTCTGTCCGAACTAAAATAAGCTATGTATTCTAAATGACATAAATTATAATGACACAAATATATATACCCCAAAATATATACCCCCAAAATGCAGCATATTTTAAACTAGGCCAATCCCAAATCCATGCTGCTTACCTTTACTGATGATGTGTTACTTGTCACTGGCTTAATTTTGATAGAAAACTCATCTAAAAAATATTTCTTTTGAAACCTGTCAATAATACCATGTGCTGACTGCTACAATGTTCCCCTGCTATAGGGATGGGCCAAGTGACACTGTGTTTTCTAAGCCATTTCACCCAAAATATGCCAACATTGCCAATTAAATAATCGCACACCTATCTCCTGTGCCACTGCTGACTATTTTACAAGTAATATTTCAAACATGTTTACACTCCACCTTGTAGATTTATTTATGTCCTCACTATATTTCAGGGAACAGGTTAAAACATGTTTTATGTTGCACCATTTTGAAGCTAATTAAAAAAAAGTTATGGGGGCTATGTCTATTATGAAATCATGAATCCATGCATCATATATAATTTTGTCAGCTGCAACCACTTCATTGATTGCATGGTAAAAACCTCTAATGGGTTGCTTTTATGCCTACTCTATTAACTGCAACCTGTAATGAGCACTGCCATTGAATGAGGTAACTCAATCAGGAAATGTAACAGACGCGCTTGACACCTACTTTAATCCGTTTTACAAACCATTGTCACCGCTGGCGCGCTGCAATTAACAACACTAGACAGTACAATCAACAAACACAATCACCACAATCACCACAATTACACGGATTAGTAAAGGGTCTAACACAATACACAAAACAACGCACTCGTTGTTACTAGGAATAGACAGTACTCAGTTATATACGGCTCCCTGTGGCTGTGACACAGCCATCAATTCAATACAAAAATAATTATGCTCAAACAACGCCGGCGGAAGTTTAACTGCAAATACCATATTCGATATTCTGTTATATTTTTTCGAACATATTACGTTCATATACTCAGTCCCTTGTGCACATTTCCTTCAGGATCACTTCTAGCCAGATTTTTCGGCTCAAACTTCAACTCAAGTCAATCAAGCCGAGAAGCTCACCTCTCAAACTCTGAGAGAAGACCGACATCTCAGTCTCATATTCACTCTCAGACTCGGATATAATAACGTCAACAACGTTTCGGAATGACGCTTACCAGTATTTCACCAAAGCCGTGACTTGGAGAGGGTTCGGCTGACTGGGGTAGAGTCGACGACATGCCGTATATATTGCCTGCAGTCCAGGCGGCGTCACGGGGACAGGATAGTTCTGAGCCATGAACGACTCGTCCCCCATCACATTAGCCCAAGACTGAGGACTCCGTCTCTACTCGCAGCTGTGTTGACAATTCCGTCACGACACCACCCCCTAACGTGCTGTTTCAACCTGTTTTAGAGTCAATGTATTTCCATTAAATGCAAGCAAATAACACACACGTAGTGGCGTATTTCGTGTACTATGGATGTTGTAATTTTATTGATGATTAGCGCCTACAATTATAGAAATTTTAAATTTTATTGCAATGTGCGGTGGGGTGAAACAAATCTTGGAATGGTCACGCCAACTTCCGTTTATCCAGACCACCCAAGTAGAACCTACAGTTACATTACCAACTGGCAAAAGACAATAACACGTAATTAAGAAATAACATACTGAATTTTATGATTTAATAATGCATGCGGTAGCACCGCGATTTGCAATATTTTGTTTTATTTTCAATGTGGGAAGCCTACGTGAGTCATTAGGCGACAGTTTCCGTTTCCGGTCTGCGCCGCTCCAGAGAAACTGAATAATTCGATGGTGTCCGAGTTCTAAGTTGCAGACACAGATAGTGTTATTTTATGCAAAATGGAATCGTATGATGTTATAGCCAACCAGCCAGTAGTGATAGATAACGTGAGTAGGAAAGCATACGTTCAGTCCAAGAGTTTCACTCAATGAATTAGCATTCTACAGCAGCCCTTCTCAGACCGTTTCATTCATGGAATCATGTCGCGATCAACATCGGTGACGTCCAGACCGGGCCTTGTCTGTGAACAGATATAAGTTAGACAATTGCGTTATCCAGGCTATGTAACTGCAGTAAAAACAACAACTCGTTGACTGTCCTGTTTTGCAGTTCGAGCAACTTGTCTACAACAAATAGATGCTCCGCATTCTAGACATATAGTAGTAGTTTCCAAATGGAAATAAAATAGGGATTACCCTGGCCTGGGTGGACCCTTCTTCAGTCTCATAATAAGACACGATACACATCAACTGGTCATTGCAAAGTTGTCTATGAACATTGTTCTGGTGACACATCATAAGATGTACATTTCATCACATTTTTGATGCAGTTTGAATGTGCAGATTGAACATCAAAGAATTCCATCTTTCCTCCCATGTTGTCTGTTATACATGTATTGCAATAACATAGTTAGTATACTTACACATTTTGACACTCGTTATAAATCCAATTTTAAGGCCTGAAAAGTATCAAATCTTGGTGTTTTGGGGATGTTGTGAAACATTTGTTGCAACAACAAAATTATAATATTCAAGTTGCATGTACATAAATTATAGGCTTTGTATAATACTATACATCACTACACACCAATTGATAAGTTATATAGCACTACTATTTTGTATATGTATATTTGTACAATTGGCACAGCTGAACATCAGCAGTAGTTACATTTTCAGGACACATTTTTTTATTTACAGGGCTCAGGCGTAATCAAGGCTGGTTTTGCTGGTGATCAAGTTCCTAAGCATCATTTTGCAAATTAGTAAGTGTTGTAGTTCATTTAATAATTTGTTTGTATATACTAATATTTTTAAAGATTTGTAGTTGTTGGATAAAATATGTAGAACTCTCAGTTCCTACTATTGTTATCTTGACAAATTAACAGTACCCAGGATGTTTGTGTATTGCCATTGTAATATTTGCCAGTTGATTGGACACTGCCCATATTAAGTACATTTCACAGAACTTTAGGTTGTTTAATGAATAAATAAATATACTTATATATAGCGCAAAATCTAGTTAAAACTATTGAAGGTACTTTACATGTACATGTAGTAGATGTAAATTAAAATAATTACTTAAGCATGTGACTATAATTACCTCTGCATTATCAGTGTGTCATGTAAACAGAGTACCTGGACATAAGATCAATAAATAAACAAAATGAAAACATACAGTTCTAAGGGTTAGATGCATAATGACAGAAAACATTACTTCAAGTCCACTGAGCATGCAGAGCTTGGTTGCAAAGTTGTTGATTAAGGATTTACTACCTGATTTAAGTTCATGTATGGGTTTTATTATAAAATACAGCTTAAGGTGCTTGTTTTAGTTAATGGCTTGAATCTCATAAATTGAGTTATAATATTGCTGATGTCCAATAGCACCAACATAATACAGTCGTCTGTTTTGTTTAATATATATATATATATATATATATATATATATATATATATATATATATAATCAGATCAGTAGTTCCTTGTGCAGTCTGTAGAAGTACTCTGATGAACGTACCTTAGCAGATGTCTCAAACTCAGACAGTCATTTTAAGCAGCAGGTCACTGAAGTGACAAGATGGTGTAAGACTTGAATGTGGACAAGATCGGGAAAATGGTAGTACACATGTAGACCCCAGAAAGAAGGGGGATCGATAATTATTGAAGGCGTGACTGTCAAAGTGAGTGAGTTAACGAGGAAAAATATATTTGCACAGTTTTGGATAATACACTCACCTTTGAATTCAGTTTTGACACCAATAACATTGTAAAGAAATGTCATCCGAGAATGTTCTGCCTGTTCATATTGAGATCTTTTGGTGTGGGTCCTAAGACTCTGCATATGTTTTATTGTAGCTTCATTGAATCTGTTTTGACATCTTGTCCTATCTGCTGGTTTTGGTACTATCAGTGTGAAGAATAGAGGCAACTTGGACAGTATCGTTAACAGAGGAAGTAAAGTAGTGGGAGTGAGTCAGACTGGACTCAATCACCTGTATGAGATGAGAGTGAAGAGAAAGGGTATAGAAATCATGAGTGACTTGTGTCACAGCCTGTCTCAATATTATAATATGCTACAATCAGACTCAGGGCGTTTAGGGCAAAGAAAGCAAATACATTGAGTAGTCTTACCCCATGTCAATAAAATTCATCAATCAAACCTTAAACCGATTATCTATAAATCTCAAATTATAAAGATTATCAATAAATCTTAGTTATAAGTTCAATGTTTATACCCATATGATGATTTTACTAGGTTTAAAAATGTAATTAAATCAATACTATTTATTTATGTATTTATTTTATAACTGACTAAGTTGTGTAACCTTGTTACCACCACCAAGACCACTGTGAATGTACGGAATATTTGTCTGTGACTGCCTATGTAATTACTGGGTGTTTTTTGTACTGACCACAAGACAATGTTCTCTCATTTGAGAAATTTAATAAACTGTCTTGTAGTGTATACAAAATATATGGTTGTTGATTCAACTGTAGACTGTGACAACTGTTTTGTGTGTTTAAGCATTGGCAGACCCAAACATGTGCGGGTGATGGCAGGGGCCCTGGAGGGTGACATCTTCCTGGGACCCAAGGCTGAGGTAGGTCTGAGTACAGCCACTCTGCTGTGTTGGTATGGTCTAGTTCTGACACACTGCAATGTTTGCCACACTGCAAGATCGGCAGGAAGGACACTACAATCTGTACTAATGTTCTAACCGCATGGAATGTAAATGTTTTCCTTTCAATATGGTACTAATTAAAGTTTGTCATTATTTCGAAATTTTGTTACATTTTGAAATGTTTATTTGCCCGTATATGTTAAAAAAAATCAATATTATCAGAAGAAGCATTTCATATATTTTATTTATATGGCACCAGTACATTTGGAGAACACTTCAGCATCCTAAACAGTGCTTCCCTGTTTGTCTGGGAAAACTGATTTTCAGTTTGTGGCAAATTAAATGTCTCTTCGTGGTTATCCAGTGGACACATGAAAATTGACAGTAAATAAATGATGTATGCAACATAGCACACTTATATTTGAAAAATTAGAGTTGTAGAAATACATTGGAGGTGTATGTATGTTGAATACTACAATAACAGTGTGTTGGTGTGGTTTCATGAACTTAGGAACATCGGGGATTGCTGACAATTCGGTATCCAATGGAACATGGCATCGTCCAAGACTGGAATGATATGGAGCAAATTTGGCAATACATATACTCGAAAGACCAGCTACAGACTTTTGCAGAAGAGGTGTGTGCACTGGCGTTAACAGTTTTACCATTTAAAGAGAATGCACAACAATTTTAATTGGTGAACATAATTTTGTCAAAGTTATATTTGTGCCATTAACACTTTTCAGTTCTCTCACTTCTTTTTCTTAAAGTAAACAATGTTATACCCTGTTTATATTTGTCTTTGTGTCAGGAATAAAAAACTCATGTACTTATATACATTAAAATAAATCATTCAATTCACTCAACATTTTAATGCCAACAATTATAGAAGGTAATTTGATACTTTGAGCATGTTTTTGAAGATGGGTAACTTGTTTTTTACCTCTTCTTCAGCATCCAGTGTTACTGACAGAAGCGCCGCTGAATCCGCGACAGAATCGGGAAAAATCGGCAGAGATTTTCTTTGAGACGTTCAATGTGCCTGCTCTCTTCATCTCCATCCAGGCTGTACTTAGTCTGTGAGTAGAACCTCCACTAGACAACTTCACATGAATGTGTCATATATCCGTTGTCAGTAAGTTGCCACAATATAATAATGAAAAAGGCAACTACGGATGGAGCAGTCTATGGTGTGAACCTGTAGTATAATTTGTAATAGTTAAGGCCTTTATGATAAGAACAGTATGACAAGCATAAAATATTGTGTAAATCAAACATAGAAAACTAATTATAGACAAAGAAATATTTAAAACATTGAAAAAAGAAAATGTTTTAAAAACATTTTAAATAAAAACAAATATTTCAAACCGCTGCTAGTTATAATATTTATGCATTGAGAATAATTTTGTTTGGATAGCATACATCTATCTGTCTTTGGGTCATTTTGTTTTCAATTTGTTTAGTTTCTAATATATATACATTAAAAGTTATCACATGCAAATATGTTGGCTTACACAAAACGTCATGTAAATGATACAAGATCAATGTGCGACATCTGAAACGTAACTACAAGATAGATATTTGAGTTCAACTGTTTGGTGTGTGCCAACAGATATGTACAACATCTGAACAGTAACTACAAGGTAGAGATTTGAGTGCATTTGTGGTGTGTCACAGATATGCGACTGGGCGGACGACTGGTGTGGTGCTGGACGCGGGGGACGGCGTCACACACGCCGTGCCCATCTACGAGGGGTTCGCCATGCCCCACAGTGTCATGAGGGTGGATGTGGCCGGGCGTGACGTCAGCAAATATCTGCAGATGCTCCTTCGTAAGGAAGGACATAAGTTCCACACTAGCGCCGAGTTCGAGATCGTACGCACAATTAAAGAGGTATTGTATTTGTACACTGAACAGTGACTTTACCGTTGTTATGTCTGTGCTACAAAAACCATTACCAACCAGTATCAGATCTGAATAGGGTACATCGTAAGGGGCCAATATTGGCTATTGTATACGACGGGGGGGAGGGGGGTCTGTGCATGTTATTTGTTATTCAGTGTGTGAGCTGCAAGTTAGACGGGTAAAATCAGTTATGGTTTCCGCCTGAACTTGCAACTTTATTCCAGTTAACTCACTGTTGGATATCTGTATAGTACTATAGTGGTATGACGACACCAAAAACACATTCCTTTTCTATGAGTATTGTTGGTAACTGCCACATTAATCATTTAAAAAGTTAAATAGAATTATGGTAAAATAATTATAGTTAGCTCTGGTTCAGTTTCATGTCTAACTTATAGTAATATATATATATATATATATATATATATATATATATATATATATATAATATATATGTATATATATATATATATATATACATGTTATATGTATATATGTAATTTACATAAACCAGGTATATTCTTTTTACTAGTTTTATATTTATGAATATATATATATATATATTCCATTTACATATACCCGGTATATTTTTTCACTAGTTTTATATTATTTCTTTGTTATATTTTGTATACATTTTTGTTAACCATTATATCTGTAATGCATGTGTCTTTAGAAAAACTGCTATGTTAAATTAAAATGTGCCCAATATTATTGTTATCCAGGTATGTCTGCATGTTTTGCAATCACGTCATTATTTTTACTGTCTTGTTTGAGCAATGCCACTACAACTGATATCACACATGAATAAATCTGATTTTTGTCTTCCATAAATAAAGATTATATAGAAGGATTAGAAGGATTAGAGATCAAACCGTCCTTGGGTGGCTGAGCATTGTAAAACTTCCATTCCATCCAAATACTTGTGAATTCAGCCAATGAAATTGTGTCTGCCCATTTGCAGCGAGTCTGCTATCTCTCGCTAAACCCACAGAAGGAGGAAACGATGAAAACGGAGAAGACGCAATACAAACTACCAGATGGCAGCACCGTTGAGGTATTTTGTGATTGTCACCTGATGTTGACTGAAGGCACCTGTTGTGACGACATGTCTTGTTTCTGAGGTAGACTTGGAAATATGACCATAGTTGCTGATATAATATGGAGAAATATTAACCACATTTACTTTATGCAAACTATTATTACGCTTACTACTTATATACTACAATATTGGTAGACATTTGGGTTTACCGTTAAATCTCAATTTGGCTAAACCATGGACAGGCTCAAATTATTCTTATAACATAACAATTTACGAATGTAGTCCTAGTATTATGGTCACTTTACCATACAGGTAATCTTGTCATACAGGTAATCTTGTCATACAGGTAATCTTGTCATACAGGTATTCTTGTCATACAGGTAATCTTGTCATACAGGTCACCTAGTCATACAGGTCACCTAGTCATACAGGTCACCTTGTCATACAGGTCACTGCCATACAATCCCCATGCAGCTGTCTTGAGGTTCAATTGTACTTTGATCCCATATTTCTTAATCTGCCTTGTTTTTAGATCTAATTAAACACTGAATCACACAACGACTGATCATTAGGCCAATATTCAATGACGTATATACAGTATGTGTATGTGTATTCTATGGTAAATAAATAGCGTGTGTCGTATATTTCCCCCAGGTTGGCTCGGCTCGATTCCGGGCGCCGGAGCTGCTGTTTCGTCCGGATCTGATTGGGGAGGAATGTGAAGGGATCCATGAAGTCCTGACGTACGCGATCCGCAAGTCAGACATGGACTTGAGGCGAACCCTGTTCTCTAATATTGTTCTCTCCGGTGGATCAACGCTATTCAAAGGTGGGTTTATAATGCTATTGTGAGACGTTGTAATGAAAAATGTCACTAAACAGAAACTTAATGATACAGATGTTTTGTTCAACAAAAACATTTGGCTTAAAGCCGGCTTTATTTTTGTATAGCTAGCTCTTTGAAAACCTGTTTGTCAACTTTGGATGACATGTTTTTCTGTGACATCATTTAAATTTGATTTGATACTTGGTTTACATTGATCAGATGAATTGGAAATCTTCACTAATCAAGGTACAAATATACAAATGAAACATTCCGCAGTCACACCATGATGGTTTGCGTTTAAAAAAATAAATAGATTACTGTGTTAGTGTGGGTGATAGGCTGTGTGAACGGATAGGTGTAGTACTAGTACGTTGTTGTTGTAGGTTTTGGTGACAGGTTACTGAGTGAAGTGAAAATGTTAGCTCCTAAGGACGTCAAGATTAAGGTGAGTTCTGACGTGTTACTATTGGGATGGAATAAAGTGTCCCTGCTGGGCTGGGCTGAGTTGGGCTGAGCTGGGCAGGGCCGGGCTGGACAGACACATGAGACACATCTCAACGGGGTTAAACTTGATGTCTGTTTGTTTACGTGCTCACGTTGATAGTTCATAAAACAGATGCAGATTTCGAAGCCTTTCGTGTATTTAGCTAGTAATTTGATGTTTACTACATTACGACTAGGAAAGTAATGATGACATGTAGACAACACAAGGCCATGACAACACCATGAGTCCCAGTTTATTGAATTTCATTGATATAGCCTTTGTTCAATTTTTACTGAGTAACTGTTGCTGCACATATATCATGAAATGCTCATTCTTGTAACGACGTGATACACACGCGGATATGTAATTTGTTGAGATTAGATGTAATAGACATACTGAGCTGTTCTGTGTTTTACCTTATGTACCTTTTGTACTTCATGAAATATACATAATTATCTTTACAGATTTCGGCACCTCAAGAACGGTTGTACGCCACGTGGATAGGGTAAGTTTGGAAGTTCTGATTACAAATTACCATTGTTAACCTGTATCATATGAACTGACTTGAGTCACACATGTGTCTTAAAATTCAGCGACATTGCTCAAAATTGGAGATAATTAAACTTGACTTTCTGTGAATGCAGCTTGAGTCAACCCCCTTTTCTAGTGTAATAAGAAATTCAGTATTACTGTTGATGTATAAAAATAAAACACTGCCTGTCTGAACATCTGAAATATAACTATCACTTGTCCTGCAACTAAATTTCAAAACCAACTTATCCGTAGGTAATTAACAAGAGTTGAATAGGGTGTGTTGAAAACTCTGTCAAAGGCAATGCATACTAGACTGTGTTTACCTGAGAAGAACTGAAGAACTGTGCTGCCCTACACCCTAACTCAGTCAACAACTAGTAACAGCCACACTTGTGCAGTGACATGTCCAGTTGTTGTGGACAAACATAATTTTGACTGCTAGACTAATTAATCATAATCATGCTAAATAATTAGTGTTAATAGACAGGTAAATGATTGCGTTTGCATGAATCATTTTGAGTTTTGCTAGTGTGTGGATGGTTAATTATCCAGCTGATTATAATGAATATTTATGCATGTGCAGTGAACCATGGAAAGACCGTTGATATCTCACCTAGATAACCCAACCTAGATAATCCACACTTGTAGAGTTTATTTTTGACATATTGTCAGATTAGTCAAACAATTCTAATGAAATAAAGGCGTAGAAGTACACAAAAGTAATTATATTAGCAGGATTAATTAATAATTGCATTATTTGCACAGTTAAAAATTAACAAATAAACCCATTAAACACATCATTGGATTAGTTAAAGAAATTGTTTCAATAAAAATATGAATGTTCAGTAATAAGAAACATGCATTCTCAGATTGTCACTTCCAATGTTTCAGGGGCTCCATCCTTGCATCGTTAGACACGTTTAAGAAGATGTGGGTCTCAAAGCGAGAGTACGAAGACGAGGGAATGCGGGCCATACACCGCAAGACATTCTGAGCGCGCTCAGTACAAGTGGTCTAATGCTTACAATGCTACTAGTGTTCCTATATCGAATGACGTTATTTATCGCCGCCGCTGCAACGTTGCCCGTTTAAGTTATTGACGATGCCGAAGGTGACGAAGTCGATATGCGTGCGCGGCTGGCAGCTGTATATAATATATTTTATGTCATCGGGGTTACCAGGCCTCCTTGTGGAGAATATGTGCATCTCACTTATCCCGGTTGCTGTTACAAATTTCGTGGCTATCTTTGCTAGGGTCAGTTTAATATTCTCAGCAACGTCGGCGAAAAGAAGCTGCAATATTTGACCATAGATGGCGCTATGGGGATAACTACAGCACGAGACATAAATGGTTGCATTACTGCCACGTTGATGTAGCAACTGTCTGTCTTTGTCGATCTGTACAGTAGTAATAGAATACTAGTAATGCCACCTGACGAGCATTGAAAATTCCAGCGTAATGCATGTAGCTACAAAATAACAGTCAGTTTACCACCAAATGAAGAATGGAAAGCGATGCCTAAAGTGGGTGATTTTTCGTCGTGGGTAGTTTCAGTGATTCATATCTTGTTTGGTAACCTGGCTTGGTTGTTGTGGTTTTGAAATGTCATTGCCAGCTGGCAGTATCTTGCAAGGTATTCCAATGGTGGTAAATAGTTCGGGTGAATACCATGGTTTTTCAATCACACCTAAGAACAGGTGTGATTGAAACACGTTGAAAAGATAACATCGTCTGTTGTATGCAGTTCATTGGTAAATACCTTGTTAGAGTCTGAGTTTGAACAAGTCGAAAATGGCAGAGCAAATCTCATGTTTTGTAATGATGTGTGTGTGTGGGTGTCTGCTTGCGTACGACTCGCGTCTGAAAGTGTGTGCCTGTGATATTTTTATTACTTTCGATGTTCTTGCCCTGATAACATTTAATGATGCTCGATATTTTCATCACAGAAGCGTTCCAGAATCTGTTGTCGGCGTTCCGCAAATGTTATGCTTTTTTGCTGTGTAGAAAAATGTTTTGCTAAACCTTGGGGAAGTCAAACTGACTAAATCTCCTCCCCCACATAGGAGTACTTCATCTCAAACATAAACCGACCAAACACAGTTCTTACAGACACATTGAAACTGTTTATTACGCTTCTTCCAATGGATATGATGAAAACTTACATGTTAGTCAGCTGACTTGTAACCATATAAAACTTTGTAAACAAGACATGTTGTTGTACGGATATGGCCAATATACTTGCGCAAAGCGTATTACCTCGTGGTAATTAACAGGCAGAGAAAGATAATTATATTTTTAACATTAAGTTGCATTACATGCATAGCATATTTTGAATTCAACCAGTCGAGGTCATGCTTTGACTTTTGGTTTATTACAAATGAATACATCACTTGATTACTCCCCTAAGTGTAACAACTGTTGAATCAACTGTTGTTGACATTACGTGTTGTGTTAGTTTAGGAAATCTGTCTTCCTGGTGTCTGCCGCTTCAACAAGTGTGTTATGTATGATGTCCACATTACACATAGATGTGACTAGGTCATGGTGGATTGTGTTGTCTGTTGTGGCCCCAGGTGCTCGCCTCAGTCTGTGGAAACTATAAATAAATTCTGCTTCACAACCTCACCTTGCCCAGGAAATATATCCATATTAGCAAGCTGAAAAATAAGGCCGGTCCGATCATCCGGGATGAGTAGTTTTAGAACTCGGACTAGTGGTTTTAGAGCAGTCCGGTCAGACTAGCTATGACTTGCAAATGGCAGTCAGACTACCAGCTAGCTATAACTATCGTGCACCCTGAATTAGCACTATTTGCAATTTTGTAGCCCAACATAATGTGTTAAATCTGACATCATTCACTAGTCTCCAAGATATAATTTCGGTGCCCATGCCTTTTTTGGCGATACGTTTTGTGTAGGTGATACTTTTACGTAGTTTAGTAATGTAACGGGCTCGTCTGTTCCAAGTCGCAATCATTTGTGTTGACTCATCAGTCCCTGCTCTTGTTGCTCTCTGGTCAATGTCTTCTATGCTTTAGTGTATTTTGCAAGAAAATGTATATCTATAAATTAATTAAATGTCTTGTCAGAATTTGCAGTGATTTGACTTTATTAACAGTCGGGAAATCAAACTTATAATGTCAATATTCATATACAAGATTATATTATAGCCTATAGGATGGGGATCATATAGGAGGAAAGGATATCACACGAGGGAGAGGGATGATGTCAAAGGGCTGGCTGATGGCAGTGGGAGGGATGACAGTAGATGTGGGTGGGAAGGGGAGGCATGAAATCAGAGGGAATGGTTCCAGTAGGAACGGGAAGAAATCGGCTGACTACAAGCAGACCGACACACCAGCATGTAAACATATCCTCTTTTCAGTTTATGATGGACTTTAAACTCGTTTTGACAAGACAAATTTATTAGCTATATCACTACCACTATGATTTGTTCACCACACTGGAAAAAGCACAACCGGTCAATGCGTCAATTACTTGTAGTTAATGTTCGTGTGTAAAACAGATCGTCCACCAACACTGTCCAAGCATACTGTCAGCACACTACACGGGTTCACTTGGCAGGAGATGGAGAAGTCCAATCAACGACATCGCAGCTACGGGACGGGCAAGCAGTACATGTTCCTAGACACAACAGTCTAAACAACTCTATATTACACAAGAGATCCAGCAACTAAACTAGTCAGTGGTGAACGCATCTCGTCACGGAATGAACGCTATCCCAGAATCGTGCAACGCCAACATTCAAATGCCACCTGAATCAGTGGCGCAACCGTTTTGCTATCGGCAACGAGGCTTCCTCACTTTTCCTCCGACTAGCCCGCGTCATCGGTGTGTTCCCAGCCTTCCCCTTCTTCCCCTTTGGCGGCGTCACTATCTTCGCGGGTGGAGTCACCACTTTCCCCGGCCTCCGACCGACTGAGGAAGACCGCACTTGTTGTGGCTGACCAGACCCTGTACTTCTGACACTCGGCTGTCGCGATCGCGTCGGCGGTGGCGTCGATGGCCGTCTCAGCTTACGCGGCTCTCTAGTGCTGCCCTCTGGTGGCGTAACCACGGCTCGCTGGCCTCGTGTTTCCCGCGGTGTGGCGGACATCGACTGTGACCGATCACGTGAACGTTGACGTGGTTTGGTGCCTGTGTCACCGTCAGATGTCTCTGCGTCCTTCAGCTGCTCTGCCACCGACCTCCTTGACTTCCTTCTCCCGGTGTCCCTCAACTCCTTGTTGTCCTGTTTCAGTTCTGCCGACTTCGCCTCGACGTGTTGTGTCTCCGGTGAAACCGACGGCGTCGATGTGTCTGTGTCCGATACTTGCCGAGTGTCATCCTTCTTGTCAGGCGTCTCGGTGCCTCTGGCGCTAGTCTCACTGACATCTCCATCCAGTGAGGACTCTGCGTCACCTTCAACCGACTTTGCATCATTCGACGTGGCTTTGGCATCGTCTGTAACCATGTGTTCTTCCTCTTGGTCGGCTTCTTTTTCCTGATGGTTTTCCTCTTCGATACATGGCTCTTCTGCCGTCTGGACTTCTGCCACAGATTCCACTGTATCTGGGACCGAGGCATCTGGACGATCGCCTAATGCAGCCTTGCTTGCTACAACAGAGTCATCGACCGTTGCTGAATTGTCTGTCGCGTGCAGCGATCCTTGTTCACCGTCACCCACTACGCTAGGACTAGGTGGGTCTGGCAAACTGTCTTTCTCACCATGCAGGGCATCGGAATCATGGTCACACTTGCCCGTCTCTCCACTGTCTGACAGCTCATTGTCTACATCCCGGCTGTCAACTTCTGACTTTGGTGTTTCACTCATCACTGCCACTGCTGTCAGTGTTGCAGACTCTGCAGTTTCCTCTGTTTCTTCGTGAAATGACGACATCTCCACGTCCTCCTCAACGGGACTGTTTCCTCCATCGTGGCACGGGGAAGACTCGATCGTTTCACAAACAACCTCTTCATTCCCAGCATCCTCCAGGGCTACTTTGTCACTATCCTTTATGGATGCATCTGTTGGTGACACATCAGGGCGTGCTTCGGTGACGTCCACCGGTGCCGACTGTTGTTGTTCCTCCCCACACGGGGACACAGATCTCGGGGAGTGTGGTGGCAGTTCTTCCCCTTCAGAAGCACCGACTGACACAGCCGTCACATCAGTAACCACTTTGGGCGGCGTCATCTCATCTAGCAACAAGATCTCGTCTAATTCTCGCGAGGTTTCATCAGTCGACCTATCAACGGGACACTGTGTCGATGTCCCATCAGCTACAGTAGGAATCAGAACACTCTCTCCAGGTCTCTCAGGAGTAGGTGGAGATTTCTCCATGTCGATCTCAGGTGCGTGAACTCTTTCGTCAGTTCCATCACGTGTAGGTGATGTCTCCACAGCATCTGCTGTTGATACTTCTTGGGAATCGGGTGACGAGGAGGACATCTGCCCCATATCTGCACGTCTTTCAAGTTTGTCTGTCCAGACATCTGGCAAATCTTCATGGGTGTCTGTACCCTGAAGAGAATCACCGCCTACAACATCACGTATGTCTGTCACTGCCTCTGCCTGCACATTGGGTATCGTGTCCTCGGGAGAAACACTGTCACTGGGTGGCACATCTGCCAAAATGTTATTCTGTTCTTCACCTGACGTTTGCTCTGGTTCAACAGGCGGAGGAGGGTTCTCGACTGTGTGAAATTCCTCTGCTTCCACAACAGGTGAACACGTGGTGTCTTCCACAGTTGCTTCCACGGTAGGTGTGGCAGGTGATGTTGTTTCACCCTGTGTCTGTGCAACAATCGCTACCTCCTCATTGCTGGCTCCCGCTGATGAATCACTCCTTGCCCTTTTAGCCGGGGCACACACCGGCGATCCCCCATCACTACCAGGACTTTGGGGTCTTTTCTGACCCTTGTTGGTGTTCCTGTCGACACAGCTGATGGCGGTTTCGTCATAAGACACCTGATTGTCCTTTGGCACAATAGTGACACTCTCCCCTTGGTCTACTGCTGTGACGTTAGAGTCAGGTTCTTGTACTGAGATCACCTCCATCGACGGTGCCATCTCAGAGCTAGACCCAACGTTCTCCACCGACAGACTCCAGTGGGACGACCCCTGCCATATCTCCAGCTGTATCTCCCCTTGCTCCAACTGCAACTCCTGTGTCTCTGTCACTGACGTCGGCTGTAAACGTGATAGTGATGTGTCGACTGATCCCACCGTCACCTCCATTCCACACTCCACAGAACCCGTCCCATCTGCCGTCTGGCTGACGTCAACCTCTCCAGCAGTGACACCAGACATGTCCTGTGCTGACACATAAATATTCTCAGCAATAAATCCAGTGTCGTCAGATGTGTATTTCACGTCTTGTGCGTTGGCAGCGTCCGACACCGACATCGACGCGTCATCGTCAGAGTCGGACGTCTCGCCTTCTTCTCTCTGAACACCAAGACGAGGCTCATCCTCATCCGTCCGACTCTCACCAGGTGGTCGAGCCGGGTAAGGATCAAGGTCGTCACCTCCTGAAGATGACTGACTGACTCTCTTCTGCCGCGAGACCTTCGAGTATTCCTCGGAGCCGGAGCAGGAAGAGTCCTCCGTCTTCCTCCTCTTTTTCTTCCTCTTCTTCCTGTCAGACTTTGCTGGCGTCTCCTCCGATCGCCATTCGCTTTGTGACCTTGACCTCGGTCGACCTTTTGACCTTGAGTTGTCGTCGTCGTCGTCCTGCGATGATGATTTCGTCGACTGCCAACTTCCGTGGGTGGAGCCTGATTTCAACGTGTCACGATATTTCTCGTCCCGAGCTGACCAATAAGTCCCTCCAGATGGCAACACTGGTTCTCGCACCGGCATTCTTTCGACTCTGTCGCCTGGACTTTTGCTGGATGATGCTCGTCTCACCTCGTGTCTGTAAAACAACATTAACAAGTTTTAGTCTTGGCTGGTGGAAATAGGTTATATCATGGACAAATCAAACATCATATCGCCGAACTGACGAACATTTTCAATTAGTTTAATCTCACTCAGGCCCCATTAGCGTGGGATTTTGGATACCAGTAAATAACGCATTGAGTAAGTAACACACTGTAGCTTGGAATTGTAGTAAGATTGTATGTACATTTTATAATCTGTTTGATCTAGACGCGATATTAAAATGTTAATAGCTGTCTATTCTCACTGATCAATTCAGGGAAAACATGATTGCTATAACATTGTGTTATCTACATTCTTGGTAGTTACCTGTTCTAATAAGCAAGGTAACTTTACAGATGCCTTAATCATAGTGTTATCATACCTACTGCACGTCATCAATAAACCACGCCACGCATCAAATTTGTAAAACTAACAAATTGTATTTGGGTCAAATTAGCAATGTCTGACCCTATCATTGTAACCTCCAAAGCCAACATTGGCAGTTGATTCCATGATTGTAGTTTAATTTGTACCGCCACCTCGTGAATGGACATGGAAGTTTTGCCACCTAGCGTGACACAACAACATTGTTCTGGTATCTGAACAGTGCAGCGTTTCCCCTGAGTAAAATGAGGGGCGAGGTGGTAGGGTGGGTTGAGTGAGCACCAAATGCATGGTGCAGACTATGTGGGTCTTGGGGCATGTCCACCATTAAACATTTAAAAAAAAACCTTTAACATGGTACATTCTGAAGGGTATTTTAACCAATTCCCTGGGAAATAGGGAGTAAATAAATGCATAACTACAACATATTTGTAGCAAGAAATAGCTATGAGGTGACAATTCTGGCATATTTTGTGCAACGTAGCCTTGAAAAACAGTGAGGTGGGCTCAGGTGGCCCACCTCACTCATCATATAGCAAGGGTAACACTGCAGTGGTTAAATGGGTGTACGTTCATTAGAATGCATATTTAGACAAATTCACATCTAAAATATTTTCCATGCGTTCCGTGCATTTAATAGAACGAATACGGTGTGTACCCTGAAACCGTAATAACACAATTGTCGTACCTTGCTGACTGACCAAATCTCTGTCGGATTGCTTTCGATCGTCGTTCCGCTTCTCCAAAACTGATTTGTTGTAGAGACTTCTTTGCGGCCTCTCCGAAGTCCACCTCATCTATTGGCGGTGCTTTTCGCTTCTCTTGGCCTTTATCTGGCTCCGTTGCGCTGGGTCGCACTTGTGGCTCCCTCTGTGTGGGTGGTGGTGAACTATGGTGGGATGATCGATTGCGCACGTGATGGGGTTTGTACAGGTCTGCTATGGCATACCTATAGGTGTAAATACGTTGGAGGTTGAAACAGCAGTAATCCTGGTAAATCATCGAGTCACTTCCAGTGGTGGATTCGTGCTTGTTATGTTTACGATAAATAAAACCTCAAAGTAGCCAGCTTGTATAACAAAAATTCATTTTGTTCTGACAAAATCATTTAGGAAAACATAAAAATTATTTTGTAATCCTGGAGTCAACATTTGGCAAAAAATGTACCCAGGTAGAATGTATGGTAAGTACAACATTCATGATACACTATCAGGTCTATTAATTTACTGCAAGACACCCACTCTAGCAACCAAAGTTAATTAATTCAATGACAAAAGTAAAATGTTTTTTACACCATATGACAGACATATGACCCACCGTGCCAAAATCTGATGCTTTTTGATAAATATGTTTTATATTGCTTATTTGTAAAGTTCAAATGGAAAAAATTATACCTCACTGGCACTAGTTCTATTATGTCGTGGGATATAGAAAAGTTAATGTTGAAAATACAAAATATATGAAAAAAAGCTTCATATTCCACTCATTAAGCTGTGGCTTTCACACTATAAACTGTAGTTTTTGTACAGTTAACTCGGTTTTATTTCTATCACGTGTTCTTTACATGTTATTTAATAATTCAAATTTTATATTTTACATATATATATATTATACATATACCTAGGCATTGGAATTGTCGTATAACAAAATGTTAAAATATACATTTTTATTTGATAAATTTTACCCAACAACTAAAATTGCATCTAAAAGATTTGCATCGTAAGGCCTAGGAAAATAAATACCTTGTTTCCGATTTCATGCTTGGAAAAAATAGGGTAGGTAGGTAGGGAAATGTATTTTTTTATCTTAACTTTTTATGGTCTTCAAAATAGGGTAGGTAGGCATTTTAAACTTTTTTATGCTCTTCAAAATAGGGTAGGTAGGGATTTTCTTGGGCACAAAAGCCCGTGTCATTCCGAATCCCATCAAAAGATTGAATGCATTGGACACCTCGCCTGCTTCATTTCCTTTGCACATCGCGGCTTCGGTTTCCTCGACTTTGGCCTGACAACGAAACTCCACCGTGTTGATGCCAAAAACATCCAACTGATGGACAGACAGATCGAGAGAAATCTCGCCGAATGAAGAATTATGTGCCGTTTGCACATAATTATCTGGGTCCAGAGGTGGATGGTATGTCTGGAACACATTCGGCAGCGTACCACCGGAATGTGCGGGCACAAAATACATGCAGCCATTTTTCCGCGCTTAGTACATGAAATCATGTCATTCGTGACGCGGCCACGCTCACAGCCAATGAGCGTCTTTGTAGCAAATGAATATCTCAAATTGACCCAATTGCGATTGAAACTACGGAAGCCAAACGGTGACATACGTTTTTAAAAATAAAAAGATATAAATGTCGGTCGTTTTATTCAGGGTCGGTCGGAGCTTTTTATTTTTATTTTAGTCAACCCATAAAAAGTTATCATGTAGGGTCAGTCGGGAAATCGGAAACAGAGTATTTATTTTTCTAGGCCTAATAATCACCAGAGAATATACAAACCTTTGTACATTTGCTTTGGTGGATTCGACGGATGATGTCGTCGACGATGTGTCACTGGACTGACACTGTTTCTGTCGTGAGTCACTGCTCTGTCGCTCTCCCGATGACTTACGCCTGACACGTGCCAGAGGTGTGTCACCATCGTTGTGTCCTGTTGACTTTTCGGGGCTGTCAGAGAAGGTACATTTCACGTGACATAAATTCATACGATTGCTAGTAAAAATGACGGGTAGAAAATGGCTGAAGTAACACCGCAGTAATGTGAAAAAACGAGATTCTGTCAAATTGTGATAGCTGGCGTGTTTTATGACAATAAAATGACTATTGTAATTCCGCTAAATCATGCCATGTTATAAATTAACTCGATTAAATAATAAAACTTGTTATTCAAATGTTCATGACTGCATTTTACTACAGTGTAATACATATATATATAGAAGTTGAATACCTGTAATTAAGTCAGTCAATGTTGAATTGTATTTCTTCTTGTTCATAAAACTGGTAGAAAACATTAATAAATTTACCGGACGTTGGAAGCATTAGTATTTTTTTGCCCAAAAAATGGAAGTCACCAAGAATTTTTTTTTTCTTCAATTATTTGTTGCAAAACATGTTTTTTATTATTTTTTAACAAACCTACCCTTTCACTGCTGATGCTGCGACATGCAGTGATGTCAGGTCCTGTCTACCCTCGGAGGGTGAATGGTGGGTCTTGGAATCAACCGACGACCCCGAGAAGCTGAGAGCATCTGACGACACGTCACTATAGGGCATTCCCGACTCCATGGCGCCGTCACCAGTGTCCAGTGTCAACTGCTTCGTCTTCGACCGCGTCATGTGCACGAACTTCGAAATCGAGAGCCCTGACATGTGCGGGTTTGTGACCTCGTATATCGGTATCTGGTCACTAGATGGCGCATGCGTGGCGTCTTCGCTCTGATGCGATCCCGCGTATGCAAAATGCTCGTCTTGCGTCGGTGTCGGTGGTGACTTGACGTCGCAAGGCACCGAGTAAGTGTCACTGGGTGTGTCGACGATTTTTGTATAGCTCTCGTTCGAGCGCATGCATTTGTTGCCAGAGAAAAAGGTCGTGAACTCGTCGGATGTGTAGCGGCGGTTGCGGGTTCGTTGTCGTCTCAGCGCCATCCTCATCTCCTTCACCTTCTGTTCCCGCAGCTCCTCCTTGCGTTTCTCCTTCGTTCGGTGCTGATCCCGCTTCCTGGGTTTCGGCTCCCCACCTCCCTCCTCCTCTTCCTTCTTCTTCTCTTCATCCTTCGTGTCTGCGACACAATAATAACTTGGTTATTTTGATGTTATCATAATGCATGTGATGTGTGGGCAGTTTCACAATGATCTACATATCCATAGCTTTATGCAGATACCCATCCACCTCTCATTTGGACGGGTAAAACCGAATATGGACGTGTAGAAATATAGGTGGACGGGTAAAAAATTAAGGAGCAAAAAAGTTCTTCCAAAAGCACAGATATTGTTATTGAAAGTAAGTGTAAATGGTGTCACATGTGTGTCACATGTCTATTTCAGGTCATCAGACACATTTAAAAGTTCGTAAACAAGCTTAACAATTAACATCCATGTGTCCACCAAAACATGTGTGACTGGCGATAAATTTATCCTGCATAAAGCCTTGGTGACAGCTTCTGTTATTTTTGCCTTGTGAGAAATTAATAAATGTCCGTCCTAACTTTAAACGATGATATGTGCAGTGTTAGCACAGCCGCCATCTTGGATTACGGGCTACATCAAAGTGTTCAGTTGTGATTGGACAAAATATTTTACATCATAATGTATTATTAGATCTATTGAAAATGTGCGCACTCCCAATATTTTTAGTGGACTCCCAATACGAATTTAATTTTGTTTCTTCCAAAAACATTTCAACAATTTCCCCAAAATAATCCAGGCTTTAAACGATGATATGTGCAGTGTTAGCACAGACGCCATCTTGGATTATGGGCTATATGAAAGTGTTCAGTTGTGATTGGTCAAAACATTTTATATTATTATTTATTATTAGGTTTACTGAAAACTCCCAAATATTTTTGCGGTCTCCCAATACAAATTTTCCAAAAACGTTTCAACAATTTCCAAAAAAAAATCGAGAGGCAACGGGTTGCACCACCTCTGATGGCCTCCTTCCTCTGGGCTGTGGCTGCCGCGGCCAGCCTCCTCTGTCTCCTCTGCTCCCTCTCCACAGCCTTCTCGTCCTCCCTCTCCTTCCTCTTCGCCTCCAGCTCAGCCCGTCTCTGTTGTCTCCGCAGGTAACGCTCCTCTATCTCATGCGCCTGCAACAACAACCCACAGGTCAGTGATCTACACCTTTCTTCTATCTCACGCGCCTGCAACAACAACACACAGGTCAGTGATCTACACCTTTCTTCTATCTCACGCGCCTGCAACAACAACACACATGTAAGTCAACTGTGTTGACATTTGACAACAACATTATACAGACCTACACTGCCCTTCTATATCTCATGTGGCTTTCAACAACACACAACAACATAATTTTGTGGACTGTCAAACAGCCAAATATATGTGTGACAGATTTACCCTGCATAAAACCATGTCAGTAACACACAATAATGTGACATTCATTTTCAGAACATAACAGACAATATAATTATATTACATGAAATAAACCTTTTAGTGCCTCAAATTTTGACCAGTCCACTGTACATTTTACACAAAATAAACTTTACCTGTCCAAATGACAGGTGGTCCATTCTCTAGATAAACCTTCGCCTAGTTCTAATGTCCAGGGGCCCATTTCACTAATGTTGTTAAGAACTCTCTTTCACACTTCAAAAACCTACTTTGATCCATACCAGTAATCTTGAATACCTGAAAAACTGTCAACACCATAACGCACAAGTCGGACATTGTCACTGGTGTGTCATGGAGTGTCCTCAGTAACATGGCAGTGGATATTTACATTAAAAAAATCACTTAATTTAACAACAAATTTAAGGATGAATTTTCCTTAAGAGTTCTTTATCGTAGTGAAACAGTCCCCAGAACTGACTTGAAGGAAGGAATGTGGACTTACAATTCTCGCCTTCCTCTCCTCGCGAGACTCATCCTCCTCGCTGTCACTGTAGTTGTACTGCAGGGAGATCAGACGCCGCGGCTTCTGTCTCGGCGCCACCACGGTGGCGACCTCTGCTGGTACCTCAATGTCCACGGGGGCAGCACCTGTCTCTTTTGTGCTCATCACATCTGTGGGAGTCATGTATCAATGACAGCTCTTTGTGCCCAACTCGCAACTGTTTATGTTCGAAGGATATGGTTAAATTATTTGAAAGAAAAGTAATTTATATACGAGAAGATTTATTTGATAACCTTCGACTGTAACAGTCCATCCATGAGTGATACTATATATATATATATATATATATATATATATACCAAAATATATATATATATATACACCAAAAACGTCAGATTAACAAAGGTCTGTACTTTATCATAAATGAAGTGCAACTTTATAATAAATTGATGTCCTTCAAAAACTCACAGCACAGAACACAGACCAAAACATTACTGTGATCCTTCTTGACATAACCCACAACATACCTGCTTCTCGTTGCATTGCCTCTTTGACCTTGACATCGTCAGTGACCTTGCGCTCTAGGTCTTCGTCGCTTGACCTTGTGGTCATGTCACTACCGTCGTCAAATGATGACAGGTCACTGGTGTGAACGGAGCTGACGGTGGCGTCAGAGATGCAGCCAGCGTCAATGTTATCCCACACAAAGTGGTACACCTTTGATTCGCCATCGCCTTCCTTCGCCTCCTCGTGACCTTTGCCCTCTGGCGTCGCTGTCGATTCGCCAAGAGTCTGACTAGATTCTTTTCTGCTGCCTTCTTCCACCTCGACTTTGACCGATTCAGTTTTTACTTCGTTGGTATCACTAACACCACTGCTGTCGTCCACTGGCTTTTTAACGTCTGACGTTTTGTTTGTCTGTCGATGAGTCTCTCGCGCTCTCCTCTGTCCATCCCTCGACTGGCCCTTCTCTTGAACCTTTTCTACTTTAACCTTTGGCCTATCGACCTTTTCCGAGTGTCTCGGCTTCGTTTCGGAAACATCGCTACTACTGCTGACATCCTGGCCTTCAACCTCCATCTTCTCTACAGAGGGAGCCACCGGGACCACAGCTGACTTTGTCTCCACGGTTTGTTTCGTCAGTGTTTCTCGTTTCGGCTTGACGTCGTCTTTGGTTTCTGCGACAACGGGGGACTGCCTTCCAAACTCCTCCTTCTTTTCCGTCTTCCCCTTTGTCAGAATGTGGGTTTTAGGGGGCAGCGGAATGTTCAAAAGTTCTTCCACAGTCAGTGGCTCCGGTTTCTTCTTTTTCGCGTGCTTTCGATCTTTCTCCTTCGTCTCCGTGACAACAACCGGCGACACTTCGACGGGAGCCGCCACCAGGGGCTGTGGTGGCGCCACTGTCACATCGGTGGCCATTGGGTACTGGGGGATGGTCGACGCGAATCCAGGGGGCATGGTGGCGGAGTACCCCAGGGGGTACTGCAGCATGCCCTGCTGGGTCATCCCCGGGTAAGCTCCCGTCTGGGTTGGATACCCGTACTGCATGCCGGCGGGAAACCCGTACGGTGCCGACGGCGGGTATGTGATGCCCCCCACACTGGTGCTGCCACCTGCTGAGCTGCCCCCGGCCACTGTCATCTGCGGCGTGATGGAGCTGGGACTCACGGACTCCATGTGTGTGCTTCCCTGTTGCATGTAGGGCACCCGGAGGTCTAGGAGACTGGGGATGACCGGGGAGGACCCTACCCCATAGCTACTGTCTGGAGTCACCGTCCCTGGGGGGAAGGGCTGCTGGCCCCCTGTAGGACACAAGCATATAGTGAGAGACATGTACAGTCTAAACAAGTTCACATACATTTATATATAGACACACACACACATATATATATATAATTTCATTATATAAACACATATATATTATATACATACACATATATTAATAATATTGAAATTTTTGAGATATTAGCAAACTAGTTTTATGGTAACAGACAAATTTAAAATGTTTTGTGTAACAAAATATACAGGCCTTTCAAGGGAGATATCTTGTGATAGATATGCGATATATTGTAGTGTGTGTGTGTATATATATATATATATATATATATATATATATATATATATATATATATATATATATATAGCATATATATGTATGTATAAATATATTACATATATACATACATATACACACTACAATATATAATTTATTTTTATTATACACTACAACACATAGCATAGTTATCACAAGATACATCCCTGGAAAAGCCCAGATATCTTACTACACAAACATCTGAAATTTGTCAGATTATCATAAAACTAGTTTGCCATTACAGCTGTATTTGTCAAACTTAAATATTTTGGTCCCAATACAAAGTTGTTCATGAAAGGTAATTTTCAAGGAATAAAAATAGTAATGCTTCTGTAGCACGTATGGCTTCGAGAATCTGAGCTCAGAGGTGCAACGAAATCATTAAGCATGGTCATGAACAAGCCCAGGCCCGAGTGACAGAGAAAGAAAACCGTGACATACAGTTTCATTCTCAGTTTGTTCTTCATATTAATGTAAAAATGTCATGAACTGGGAGAGAATCATTATAGTCCTGAGAGAATCTTAAAATACCAGCTTCACATGACAATAACAGACAACACAACCAACAACAAAAATGACAGCGGAAACGGCAAACAGAAACAACCAGTGCTGCCCTCACCTGGCAGATAGCTGCACTCCATCTGCATGCGCTGGCGACGCTGCTCCTCGTCCTTCAGCTTTAGTTGTCTCTCTCGTTCGTCCGGGTCTATGCCCAGAAACTCACAAACCACTCGGTCAATCTGAGGCTTGAAGACCCGGTAGATCTTTGGGTTGACCACTTGCTCCACCACACGGTCAATGCCACTGGACATCATCGACGATCTGCCAGACAAGCAACAGACCGGGGTAAAACATAAATGCGATGTGCTTTGATTCAATGTTAGAAATGACGTTTTCTGGGCTATTTATGACTGATTGACTATGGTTTTAACTATTTATTTTACTGGCTTAAACAGCCAGCAAATTAAATAAAGTTAAAACCTCAACTGAAAATTCAAGCAAATGTTTCTGAATAAACTTTTGTAGTAGTTTTTTCTGCTTCATTGTGAATTATTTACCTCATACAATTTATTTTTCAATAGACATGTTTTTTTTATTAACAAATGCCACAAATTGTAACAGAACATGTTTCTGTATATATCTGTGATTAGGTTCGGTCATAGACAATAAATGACTGAGATTGAGAACAACAGACTTACTCATTTATGTGCTTGCGAAGACTGTCTCTCAACTGGTTCTTGTTCAAGGCCGGATGCCATGTCTGAGTTGACAGGAAACGAGCGACGGCAACTTCCGTCCGGTGCCGCAGGTTCAGATAGGCCGGCTGTAACAAATAGGCTGGCTGTAATCAAAATAAACACTCAAACCTCCTTCGCAAGCCCCTTGTGATTATGAACCCACTAAGAGTCTAAGACTGTCCCAAATTAGTTGTACTAAAGTTAGTTTGACTGCAAATAGCCAAATACAGTCACCTCACTACGCAAATCACTTTGGTCACTGAGAGTGTTATTAATTTATTGAAAATGTATTAATGATAATCAACACATATATGTATATACATTATGTATATACATTAAGTCAACTGTACATTAACAAATTCAACAGAATATATGAAAATAACAAATACTACTAATTTAATATATAGCATAACAATTCTTTAAACTAAGGCTCTCAATTCCTTACTACAAAATCAAATATTCTTAATGATATCATAAACATGTCTAAGGGAAAACAAAAACGTAAAATGATGTCCACAATTTGGGTACCCCAAATGCAAAAACTATAAACAGACGTTTCAGTTTCGTCGTGTGCTGCATAGCCAACATTGTGGCAAAGGCTTTTGATGACCATTTAATATTCCACATTCCAGACAAATCATTCTGCAAAATTCCTGCCAATAATTACAACCGAAGCTGCTTCTCAGTATTGGAAAAGACTGCCCTACTTTCACTTTTGGCATATATCATGTAAACTCCCAACCTTTGTGTCGACGTCAGCCAGGCATTCTTTTCTAAACTTGTCAAATAACCCTTGTTTCTTCAGCCGGTCAACAATGCTGTTGATGACCTTTGGGTCAGGTTCTGAAGAGTTTGACGCCATTTGGGCGTCCTTGTGCCAGCTGCAACAAAATGTTTTTTATTATTTTAACACTGATTCATTTGGAGACTTGACATCGCTGGCCGATAAATATGTTAAAAAGGCATATTGTAAAAGCAGAGGGGGCATTTGGGGTCAACCTCAAGGATGGTTCTGAAGGAGACTGAAGAGTTTGGGAGGTGGGGATGGGATTCTAATTGCTCATGGCAGCTCAAGAAAGAGGCAGAGTTTCATGCAGAATAAATGTATTGCCAGTAGCACGTGCATGTTAACTCACATGTACACAAACCAGTTAAGATATATGTGTTATTACCTAAAATAAACTACAAATCATAGCTTTATCTAGAGACCCGTCCACCCGTCATTTGGACGGGCAATTTCAAATATGGACAGGGAAAATTTTTCGAGGACGGGGTACAACCCGTCACAGTGTCACAAGGCCTCGTCCTGGCAGTTTGTATGATGGGTTTCACCGTGTCAGCATTGGAATATAACGTGTTCTGTATCCCCCCCAGAAACAAATCTTTCCAGTACTGTGAATTACTTCAGCATTTTCCGGACGCACAGTGCTCAAAGATGCCTACCACCAAACTATTCATGCGTACTATAAATATACACTGCAGGCGTAGCGGTAGCGCAGCGCAAGAAGCTCATTTTACGCGTGTAGGGCGCCTACTCACAGCGGTCCTACACGTGGTTTCATTTGCGACTAGAGGGGTCAATGCAATGCGTTAACGGTCCTATAACTATTTCGCAAATAGCATACGTGATTGGTTAATTCCTTTTGGGGTGTCACACGTCAATAATAATGGGCATGAATTAACCAGTAACGCAAACTTTGTAATACAGATTATGCGCACTTTTCAAAGCGTCAAACATCCATATAAATTACATATATACGTTAGGGAGTTTATATCAGTAATAAATATCAAAGTGTTATATGCCTGTATATTATCAACATTTCGACTTTATGGCGTTCATGCCAGGAGTGACTTCCGGGAATGATCAGATTTAAAACGAGGCCACATTAACGACGCACGCGGCTATGAATAAACATTACATATTATCGTCCACACGATGCCTCCAAAGCCAAACGGTCGCAAACTAACAATAATAACCCAGTTTTTTACGGGAACACCGACACCAACTGTTACGGCAACACCTTCACCGCCGACGACATCGACTGTCATGGACTCAGTGACAATAATAGCCAATGTACATCGTGCTGATGCCCTCAATGGCAATGAGGCTGCCGACGAGTCGGCCAACGTCGTTACTGCTAGCGTGTCACTGTCAGCCGAGAACGTTAGCCCGCCTACGGCCACGCCGGCTAGATTTGACGACACCATTACTGTCATTGTCACTAACATTGGTTGAGTGTATTGTATATAATGACTGCATAATTTACATAAAATGTGTTTTGTTGGAAGAAGTGAATAAAATGTACTCAAAATGTTCAGTGCATTATTTAATAATGCACTGAATAATTTTTTTGACACTGCAACATAACATAACTACTTTTTGATTAGGCATGGTTGGGTTGTAATCACGTATTATTATTGTTGTGTTATTGATTGGACATAAGTAAGATAGAATAGCAAAAAAAGTTTACAAAAATAATTGCATATATATGGTTGTTGACGGGCAAACATTTGATCCTGCATAAAGCCCTGCACGTGTGACACCCATTTTCAAAAGGCATAATTGATGATATGTATGATTTTTGAAGACTGTTTTTGTCCTTTTTTTATACATCAACCACCCGTCAGGATATTTTTATCCCATCCAAATATTGGGTGGACAGGCTGTGGAAAGAAGGAATGCAGAGGTATTGCTTCTGGTGTTGTGTGTGTGATGAGGAGCTCGGAAAACTGGCCTTGGGTGAGCTGGGTGGAAAGAATGTTTGGTTTGGCTATTAATTTAGGCTATTAATTTGAATTTTATGAGTGAGGAGTTTTGGTGTGTGTCGCTGTCACTGTCAGTGACAGTGTCATTCCATATAATCCATGGCAAGAGAAGTTACAATACCATAAAACGTTTAGAATTCCAATATGAAGGTGAAATAAACCCAACATCAACGCTTAGGCAACACTGTTTAGTTATACTATACATTTAGCGGGGTAGCCCGGGAATAATAATGACAGCGACACAACGTGCCGCGATCTAACGTGCCACTAAGTGACAAACAGTGATGAAACTGATGAATAATTTACATTTACCTTCCTTAACAAATTACTGCCAAGATAAATTTGAATCCGCAAGAATACAAAGACTGGCTAATTACCTTACCTGATACACAAAACCTGGCAAAGTCGCCTTTTTTGCCAATCAAGCAACCATTCTCATCGATGTTTTTGGTCGGTGTCCGATATTTGGCGTTGTTGCCGAAGTTGGCTCAAATATTGACGTCAGTACGTACATACTTGGTGGCATTACTGAGTTTTGAGCGGGCCCTACTAATTGGCGGACCGGAATTGGCGGACCGCGCCGAAACGGCGGACCACATTCACAAAGATTCCATCGATCGGTACGCTCCATGTTTACAAGCTTTGTTGTTTGCGCGTCCGATCATAAATATTGCAGACTGTTATTATTATTGTGTTGTACTAACAATTCTAAATGTAATACCGGATGGTATTACTTGTATTTATTAAATTCTATAAATAAAATAAATACTAATTAACTCTACGAGTATTCGCTCAATCAAAAACAGAAGTCCCACATAATAGTCAGAGATGATAGACGGCAGCTGCATACAATCCGTTTATTTAAATCGTTTGATGTAATGACTCGCCTAAGGGTACATGTGTTCATAGGGCACCAATTCCCGTTATTGAATACCGAAACGGTCACCTGGCAGGTGCGGAATTCTGAGGCTCCAGCCGTCTTTTGATGTTCTTTGGTCTACTGTGAAAGGGCATATACGTAGATTGATCTCGGATTGCACTACTAGCTGCACATTCGTTAATGGGTGGGTGAGTAGTTCGTGTTATTGAGGATTATTTAATAGAATGTACTTCACTGAGATCATGGACATTGTATCTGAGGTTAGCTGTCTTTTGTGTTAAAAACCTTTACTTTACCTTTTTGGTAAAGTAAAAATATGGCTATTGTCGCTTCTAGTGGTGTTATTTTTTAACATGGTATACATATGGTACATACATTGTATTACACACAAATATATATATATATATATATATATATATATGTATATATATACATATATATATAATTATATTCTATTTAATATGTGATACATATATATATATATATACATTGTATTACACACACAAATATATATAACATTCTATTTATTCTGTGATATATATATATATATATATATATATATATATATACATATATACATTGTATTACACACAAACAGTTATATATATATATATATAACATTCTATTTATTCTGCGATATATATATACATACATACATACACACATATATATATATATATATATATATATATATATATATATATATATATATATAGACAGAGAGAGAGATGTCATTGTTCTAGTGAACTAGTGATACTAAGGAATGCTTACTGTGTTGGCGAAAATAAAAACAAACAAACAACAAATCCAAGAATTGTTATTTCGTCTTTCAAACATTGTATATGCTAACTGTACTGTAGTTCTATTTGCTTATTACACGTCTGTTATTATTGAAAGACATCTCAACATCACAAGAACACCGTAAAAACAGCAACTATAAGGCGCCAACTAGAACAACGCACGTAAATGGCCCCCACGTAAACATGGAGCGTATCGATCGATGGAATCTTTGTGAATGTGGTCCGCCGTTTCCGCGCGGTCCGCCAATTCCGGTCCGCCAATTAGTAGGGCCCGTTTTGAGCACCGGTTTTGTTAATGTGCTAAGTTTCGGTATTGTACACAATAAGAACATAGTAATTTTGTTTAAATAAAGACTCAATCAAATAATAAATCATGCCAGGGTGTTCTGAAATCCGATCTTACTTGTCATTACAATAAAATATTAACAAAATATGACAGCTATAATGACCCTAATCGTCTAGCTGTCACCGGTATAATTTTAGTATTATAATCCAGCCCCGGGTTTTCTACCTATCCATCCAGTCTTGGCAGCCAAGATCGTGCCGATCCTCCTACGAACAGCGCTAGCCTCGGTTACCCAGACTCCGTGAGGTGGCAGCACTTTTAAGCCCCCTCAACTACGCCTGGGACAGTATATATGCTTAAGTTTCTACATCCGGGCAGCCTTACCCCAGAATAGGGTAGAGACGCTGATTGGCTCTCAGGCCAACTATGAAATAAAAATTTAAATAACGATATAGTTTTACAAGATAATAATATCATTTGAAAAGTATTCACCATTGAACTTATATTAACACAACAGTAAGTAAAAATTCAAATTTACCGTTGTTTATAAAATAAGAATTACGGCAGGATTAACCAGTATCCGTGAGGTGGCAGCATTGTCTAGCCCGACACGGATAGCATACAAATTAAATAAGGAAACCTTTTGATCAAATAATGCTGTATTATAACAACTATTAAAAATTAAACTTATATTAACCCAAAATAAATAGAAATACAAATTTGTAGTTGTTTATAAAAAAAATATTACGGCAGTGTCCGTGAGGTGGCAGCATTTTATAGATCACGCGGATACCAAACAAAAGCCGGCAAATGTCACCAGACTGTCTTCTCGGCGTAGTTCCGCAGCCGACCGACAGTCGGTTAAGCGAGACTAGAACAGCGCATGTTGTTGCACGAGACCTTCATCGTCGCCACTAGAACGTCGCCGGTCACGTGGTACATCACGTGACAACAATGTACACCAAAGTGATTTCAATGTTGGCCCGATTGCCGTTCAATCAAGTGTTCCTGAAGTTGTCGTACCGGACCTAACCGTTGGTTATAACACGCAACTGCGTCATCAGCTCGGAATATTAAAAATACGTGTATCATCATAAAAAGACGGATACAACGCGACACGTAAACAACACCCAACTCTCGGTGGTTGCCCCTTTCACTTGCCTTAACTACAAAAACGTTATTAAGCTGTAGAAAGTACGGTGCGAATTAACAAAGACGTCATTGTTTTTGTAGTTAAATCAAGTGAAAGGGGGCAATTACCGGGTCATGGATGTTGTTTGCTTGTCGCGTTGTCTCCGTGTTTTTCTAAACAGACAATGGATGACGCAGTTGGGTCATTTCACGGTAACCGGGCTAAACGGTGTCCCGGCTCTTCTGTATAGAACTATTCGATAAAGAAATCTCGTAAAACTATATTTCTTATATGTGGCGCTTTATACAGTATTGTTCTTCATTTCTAATATAATAATGGCATTCTAAGTCGTTATTCTAGTTATTTCTCGTTATATCTCCCAGTCTACGTCATCGAAAAGTGGCTGTCCCCATCGCCTGGTCCTCAATTTGCACGTTATTGTAAAGGTGTACTAATTACACATTAAATAATAAATATATTGCGTAAGGTTGTCATTGCGATGTCTCTCTTCATATTTGTCCAAAAAACAGCATTATTTATTCAATTGTTTGAGTAGTCGATGTTTTTCAACATAAAAATATATGTCCCCTGGTTCCATGTCATCTACGTCACGACAACTTTGATGCCACGCCTGTCCAGAGTCGGAAGAACTACCACATCCACGTGGAATCACAATTACGTTGCCGCCATATATGCATATTGGAAACAACTCCAAAACCGTTTTTGCTGCGATTTACGCGAGATATTCGACATTTTAGGGCAGGAGTCAGGTGAGTAGGTTTATTCCATGTCATCTACGAATGGTCTGCACCGCGTGCTATACACGTCAGTCACACAACATTATTGATAATCACGTCTTAAGTGGTGTCAACCAACTCAACTAGAAATTGCATACGCCAGTTAAGCTCACGACAGACATGATATTGGCCATGACTCGCAAGGCACGTCATCTACGTCACAATCATCTACGTCACATATTTGTCGTGACGGAGATGACATGGAGGGTGACGTAGATGACAAACGTAGTTGTAATTAAGATAAAACGGTGACAGGATTAGCTGAAATTGGATAATTATCATCTTGGATAAATTAACTTAATATCTGATGATATTTTTCATTTTTAGACATTGACATAACTGCTGATGAACGGTACAAAAGAATCTAAACAAGCGAACCAGGCTGGCTATGAAGAATTTCTTTAGAAAGAAAGAAAATGCCGAAGAAACCAGTAGGCCTACATACACATAAGTTGCAGATAACAAGCAAACATGCGTGCAACATCAAATTAAGTGCAGTTGGAGAAGCAACCAAATGTCTTCGCGTAGTCATCAAGCGAAATTCCTTCGCTCACCAAACAGCTTCATTGGACAGCCACAACCCCACAACCCCGTGAACGTGGTCGAAAGAATGCTCTGCAAGACCGAGCAAAGGCGTACAAACGGATTGGCAAACTGACAGAAAGTCTAGCCGCCTGAAGGAGACCATCTCAACGCTACAAGAAGCGCTATAAGGGGTTGACATGGAAGCTACATAGCAACGGCATTTATCAGACAAAGAACAACAGATTCATGAATGCATCATCGCGAAACACGAAAATGTCTTCAGAGGCTTCCGTTTCATAATGCCCTTACAAAGGAGCTGGGGTCGAAATATCATAGTAACTGCTACTATACTAATCAGTTCATCAAGATACTGACTACGGGAATGACATTGCAGAAGCATCGACTGCTGTATTATAGACGACTCATATTCGCCTGTTAATCGGGAAAAGGGCACGAAGTAAATGCCATTTTAAAGCTTGACAACAAGTGCATAGGTTAACCGTAGATTCTACTAATGTAACGACTACAGTTACATCACACATAGCAAGCAAGATACCGTCACATAAATGAAATAAGTTGAGTAAAAAGAACCGTTTGCTCTCGGACACCATGATGATATCATATGCAAAATTGCACTAGGCCCCCATGAGCACAATGACATTGGCATGGGCTACGGCAAACACCGAAGACGACCGCAACACGTATATGTACAGTGATACAGTAGCGTGGAGCTGATGGAAGAGACACTTTACTGAGAACATATAATCATCATCAGCGGTGCATCGAAATGAGAATTGCGTCTTTCAGATGTCTGTCATGTGTATCCTGAGGTGACTCCATTATTGATCTGCAGATCTTGTTGCAGTGTGGGCAGGAGGGGCCTGGTGTAAGGGACGCGTGATAATATTTGGACATCTCCCTTGTCATTTCTCTTCTGCTGTTTCTCCCCCTCGTGAAGAAGATGATGTTTCAAATTTGGCAGTTGCCTCGCATATGGTACGGCGGTTAAGTGAATGGTCCTCAGGGTTTTCTTCCCAAGTAAATTTGGCTTTTCTTCATGTAATGTTTAGCAGTCCATTAGAATCGTTTTCTCTGGCTGTAACCACGTGTTCTCATACCACGTGTTAGCATGTGTTAAACAATACTTATCGGGGAAGGCGGCTATCCGACATTCTAACACAGTGGCCAGTCCCCAGCTGAATTGGTTCTGCATTATCATTGCCTCAATACTATAGTTGTATTGGCCTCCAAGAAGACACTGGCGTTGGGGCGGCGATCTTCCCATAGGATACAAACAAAATCTGTCTGAGACAACTTTGGTGGACAGTCTTTATGGTCTTCAGGTGGCATCGATATGTAACCCACCCCTCGCTCGTGTAGAGTGATAGTACGCACGGCTTTATAGAACATCACCTTTGTTTCTTCCATGAGGTTGTGGGTGACTCGGTTACGCAGATCATGAAGGATGTGATGGTACAGGATATTATGATGCTGAATTTCTGCTTCGATAGTGGCCTTCTGGGATAGATGACTCCCCAAGTAAGGGAAATGTTCAACACTGTCTAGGGTTGTTCCATATGTTTTAATGTCATGAGGTCCTTCATTGTTGCCAGGAGCGGATTGGTAGATGATGTTGGTTTTTCTTATGCTGATGGAAAGTCATGAATATACTTTGATAAGTTAGTTTGAAGTTATTCTGCTGTGTGGGCAAGAATGTCACAGTCATCGGCATACTGAATTGTATGAGAAGAGACGAGACTATTGCGTACACCGGACACGAACAACAACGTCATAAGCTGTGACCAGTTGGTAACCTAAGAAAATGAGTGGGTCATGACGGATTTAGAAGACAAATCAGTAAAACGCATGAAGTTGCGCATGTAGGAATCTTGCATGACTAAAAGAAAAACAATTTCTACACGAAATTTGGAAGCTGAAACCATGCTTAACAACCAATACATTCAACACTAGCCTGAACTACGCCATTCTGCGTGGTCTTGGGGAGAATCTCCGGGAAGACAATGTGGGCAATCTACCGAAGTCAAGAGCGTCCACTTAGACGGATTGCACAAGCATGCGTTTTGCACCCAGGAATCAACGAATAGTTGCAGTATCACTTTGTTATTCCGAGTCATTAACGTAGATATGTCATCTACGTCACGGCGTGTCACCTACGTCACGACAAGTCATCTACGTCACGGCGTATATTTTATTTAATATCTCGAAACCTAACTAACTGATCTAATGAATACACACCGGTTCATACAGTAAATCGTCTCGTTTTCCTTCATGAATAAACCTACCGCAACATGAAGTATATATAAGTCTCAAAACAATAACTAACTACTACTAATTTTCGTCCATATCAGATATATGAGACACTAGGCGCTTCGAGAGGTTCAATGGTATTCGGCTGTGTCACAAGAGCCGAATAATCACTGAACACAACTTTTGCAACAGTACGTAAATAAAGTGGGACACAAATTAAAAGAAACTATGTTTAGAAAAGGAGTAATAAATGGACATCAATCTGGAAATATTTTTGTGACGTAGATGACATTCATTCATGACATCATGCTAATAAAATAAAAAAGAAATAGGAAACGATGCAAAAGGTCACTGCTGCTCATTGGATTAGTCACACATTATATTAAGCTTCCTAACTAACGCCGAAAATGCGATAAATATTATGGTCGAAAATATTTTTTTACTCTGGACGAAATATGCCTGTTACCGTGAAATGACCCAGTTGCGTTCTTACGGCGGCGCCTTAAGTCGTAATACTGTGAGGGGCTAGACAGTTGACTACGACAACTTTAAACGTAATATTATTACGTGATGGCATCACCGATTGCAGTGTCGCGGTGAAGTCGAGAAATATATAATTTCGTGATATCAAATTCTCTTAACATTTCTGTTAATAGATGTAATCCTTAATCGTGACTGCAAGCAGGCATGTGCATTTAAAGCGTTTGATCTAATTTCAGTGGCATTGATACTTTTACGGAGGAATAGCAGAAATAAGTTTACTTGACAGTTTCTGCATATTGCAGACATCAAAAGACCGCGCTGACCGTACAGGTAACGTAACGCGACGCGACGCGACGCGACGCGACGCGACGCGACGCGACGCGACGCGACGCGACGCGACGCGACGCGACGCGACGCGACGTTTTAGTACGAAAGAAAGATGGGGAAGTAAGATACACAGTAGATTATAGACAAGTAAATGTGAAAACTGTTAAAGACACTTTTCCATTGCCTTTGATCGAAGAGTGTATCGATAATTTGGCAGATAACCTGTGGTTTCACACACTAGATCTTGCAAGTGGCTATTGGCAAATCATGGTAGATGAACGCGACAGTCATAAGACGGCGTTCCTTACCAAATATGGCCTCTTCGAGCATGTCAGAATGGCCCAGGGATTATGTAATGCACCTGCCACCTTCCAAAGGGTCATGAATCTCGTTCTACGCGGTCTCGCTTGGAACAAGGTACTGATATACCTAGATGATGTAATCGTATTAGGAAGAAGCTTTGAGGAGTCCCTCGAAAATTTGGAAATCGTTCTCCAGAGATTTGAGATACATAATTTAAAGCTGAAACCTAAGAAATGTTCCTTGTTTAGTACGGAAGTTCACTTTCTTGGACGAAAAGTGTCCCGCGAGGGTGTCTCCGTCACTAATGACCACGTAAAGAGTGTACTAAATTGGCCACGGCCAAAGAATGCATTGCAAGTAAGTAAGTAAGTTCACAGGGTTTGTCAACTATCACAGATAATTTATTCAGGGATTATCTGAAAAAATGAAACCGCTTTATGCATTAACAAAGCCAAAGGAACCATTCGAATGGACCAAGTCGTGTGAAACGGCGTTTCAGGAACTAAAGCACGCAAAGACAACTACGCCCGTGCTGGCGGTCCCCAACACTGTAGATCCATTCATCCTTGATACAGATGCCTCAGATGTGGCAATTGGCGTTGCCCTGTATCAGTTACAGAATAGAACATTACGTCCAATTTCCTTTGCGTCGCACACCCTGACTCCAATACAACAACGGTATTGCACTACACGCAAGGAACTGCTGGCTATTGTCATGTTCACGCGCCATTACAAACATTATCTACTTCGTCGCGAGTATACTCTAAGGACAGGCCATAGGTCACTCACATGGGTATTCCGCTTTAAACACCCTGTGGGTCAGCTTGGTAGGTGGCTGGAAGAACTGTCACAGTACTCCACGACCATACAACATAGACCCTGGGTTAAGCACACTAATGCCGATGCATTATCACGAATCCCAGAGGAACACGAAATATGCAATTGCTATGAAGCTGGGAAAGATGTAAGCTCTCGTTCTTGTGGTGGCTGTCCATATTGTACAAAACTACATAACCAGTGGGGAGCATTCGAGTCGGAAGTTGATTATGTAGTGCCATTAGCAGCAAGACAACTTGGAGTGTCTAGTGATGTTAATGGTACAACGACAGAGGACTGCTCTGGCTCAAATTATATGCAACAATATAGCTCACAGGAATTACGAGAGTTCCAGATGCAAGACACTGAATTACGACCCGTAATCACCTGGTTAGAAGGGGAGCCCCCTACACAAAACAATTTACAACTTCAAGGTGTGGGAACCCGCAAGTTGTGGAATACCAAGGATATGTTGCATATAAAAGATGGGGTCCTATACTGTAGTTGGGAGGAGGAGATTGGTCCCCCTACATTAAAGATAGTAGTACCATTATCAATGAGGGAGGAAGCCCTTAAAATGACCCATGATAGTCGCATCGGAGGACATTGGGGCAGGAACAAAACATTCCTAAAACTACAGAAAAGCTTTTTCTGGCCGAGTATGCGCCGGGACTGTCAACTGTTTGTGGACACTTGCGCTGTATGCCACCTCAACAAACTGGGACGACCACAGCGTGCACAGTTGCTCCACTATCAGGCGGGAGTCCCCGGGGAGCGGGTACACTTGGATATCCTGGGGCGATTTACAACGAGTGAATCAGGAAATAAGTATGTACTTATGATTGTGGACCAATTAACTCGCTGGTTAGAATTGCATGCATTGCCCGAACAAACGGCTGAAATTACAGCCAAAACGTTTTTCGAGCAATGGATAACCAGATATGGCGCCCCACTCCAGGTGCACACAGACCAGGGCAGAAACTTCGATAGCCAACTGTTCATTGAAGTGTGCAAATTAATGCAAGTAGAGAAAACTAGGACAACATCTTATCGACCCTGTTCTAACGGTCAAGTGGAGAGACAAAATCAAATGGTTCTCTCCTTTATTCGGTGTTACCTCACGGACAAGATATCTCAATGGGACGAACACCCAGCCACACTGGGGACGAACACCCAGCCACACTGGGGACGAACACCCAGCCACACTGGGGGTGAACACCTAGCCACACTGGGGATGAACACCTAGCCACACTGGGGATGAACACCCAGCCACACTGGGGATGAACACCCAGCCACACTGGGGACGAACACCCAGCCACACTGGGGACGAACACCCAGCCACACTGGGGGTGAACACCGAGCCACACTGGGGATGAACACCCAGCCACACTGGGGATGAACACCTAGCCACACTGGGGGTGAACACCCAGCCACACTGGGGGTGAACACCCAGCCACACTGGGGATGAACACCTAGCCACACTGGGGATGAACACCCAGCCACACTGGGGATGAACACCTAGCCACACTGGGGGTGAACACCCAGCCACACTAGGGACGAACACCCAGCCACACTGGGGGTGAACACCCAGCCACACTGGGGATGAACACCTAGCCACACTGGGGATGAACACCCAGCCACACTGGGGATGAGCCTACGGGCCACGGTGAATCGGAGTACTGGATTTACGCCAAATATGCTGTTGTTAGGACGAGAAGTATGTATGCCCGAGGAGATCTTATTCGGACTTCGTAATGTTAATTCCATGGGACAACCACCAGCAAATTATCTTAAGAATTTAATTGATAAAATCAACACAGCATCTACGGCAGCACGTAATAATCTACGTATGGCACAAAACCGCCAGAAGAGAGATTATGATACCCGAGCTACAGTTCGCGAAAGAACATTTGATGCGGGCGATCTAGTCTATATCCGTAATCATGGGACACTCTTGGGGCAAAGTAAGAAATTACTCCCAATATGGAAGGGACCATTTGTAGTTACGAAGGTAGTGTCACCTTTCCTCTACCGTATAGCGGGCCGTAAGCGGGAATATGTAAAACATCATGACAAGCTTAGGATATGTGAGGACCGTGATATCCCCATATGGGTAAGGCGGAAGCGACAGGCAATCATCGACTTGAATAGGCCTCACACAGGGGCCGCGACCGTTGATGACCCGCTAGATGGAGTTGAGTCACTGTTCATAAGCCAACCGCTTCCAAGGCAGGAAAAGGAAATATCCAACACACAAGTCAGAATTCCGCGAACTACCCGCATGGGTCGACCTATTAATCGACCTCGCAGGTATGATGAGTAACTGCAATTAAATTAACTATGTTCCAGATGGATGCCACCGACAGTGATGGCACAATCACCCCCATCAGGAACTGGAGGCCTATTTAATTAATTTCCTCATATATTTAGACATATTTTTTTTTAACTTTACACTTATATTTTTTACATTGATCACATCATTGCTTTGAGTGTATTATATGTATTGTACTTTTCATATTTTGTTAATTGTATTTTATGTATATAAATATGGACGACGTCTTGTCTGAAATAAACTTTATTATTATTATTATTATTATTATTATTATTATTATTATTATTATTATTATTATTATTACTGTACTCGGACTAAACGGCGGAGCAGAAATGGGCGGATGCGCTCCATGAGTGGCATGACCGCGCCAACATTACATGCATTGTTTGGTGTGGGTTTTGTGCGGTCCTTCTTAAATTGTGGTTTTTATTTTTTTATTATTATCTGTATATTAATCAAATTTACATGTGCTGAAACGTGTGCTTTTTATATTTATTATACATATAATATATAACGATGGGTATGTGTTTGTGAGAACGCGCGCGCGTGCGCGTGCGTGCGTGCGTGCGTGCGTGCGTGCGTGCGTGTGTGTGTGTGTGTGTGTGTGTGTGTGTGTGTGTGTGTGTGTGTGTGTGTGTGTGTGTGTGTGTGTGAACTAGTGTACATACGTGTGTGTAAGCACGCCCGTTCGTGTGTGCGTACGTGCGTGTGTGTGTACATGCATATACATACATACATACACACATACGTACACACACAATATAATTTTATTTTAATAAAATACTCCCGACAATTCTAGGCTAGTTTTCATTGTGCAGTTAATTGTTATGATGAAATGGAAAATTAGTAAAATAACTGCGTTATGATATAATTAAAAGATTCCTATAATAGTTTAATTCGCAGGAAGACAAAACCAGTCATGTTCAGACGTTCCTAACAAGGCAGAAGCGTTGCTGCGCTAAAGAACGTCTACAAATGTCCTCGGTTGATATACGTATAGCACTGCCAGTTGACGAGGAAGGACGACCTGCAGTTAGATGTTTTCATGATCTGAAAGATTGGCGATATTAATTGCGTTACATTCTTTATAATTTTTATAAATAAAACAGTACGCGAATGTCTGCGTGGATACTACGTCATCGGAGTGTACACAAACCACTGGGATCCAGAATGCCGCGTTTTACGTTACAGATTCTCGCCATGAAGAGGCGTATAGTTTGCATGAATAAAACATGACAACAGCTTCCCGTGTGATTGAGCGAACGGGTCGTTATACTAGTAGCTGGAATTGGGGCGGATATTAGCGCTGTTATCATGGGTGAAGCGTCACGATTGGCAATGTCAATAGGGCCTGTAAGTGGGTCACGATACATGACGAGACACCGCGCGACTGGAGTTGATTGAGGACTGGACACAAGAATAATATTCTAACGACGGATGACAATTGTGGCTTCCGACTGATGAATACTAGGAAATTCAGGTCATAAATAACTTGTATTATACCTTTCTTATCTCAAATGTCCGATTTAATATAGAGTTTACCACACTGTCATATAGCGATTTACGTAGTGCAGATAATAGGCACGATTTTACGTCGTATGTGTCTTTTACGCGATTTGAATGTTACATTGCTGTACGTTGTGTTTTCGATAAGCACTTATATCTGACAAGATGTCTAAATGCACATAATCATAATACATGTATACGTTTGCCTCTATGGCAACCATCAATAATCGATTAAAATTCACAATTTCCGTGATCATTATCACCGGCAAAGTGTTAATTCCATTGCTTCTGCTTGTAATAATCCTTCGGACAATATAACTGCTATTTAGGAGTAGTAGCAGTAGCAGTAGCAGTAGCAGTAGCAGTAGCAGTAGCAGTAGCAGTAGCAGTAGCAGTAGCAGTAGCAGTAGCAGTAGCAGTAGCAGTAGCAGTAGCAGTAGCAGTAGCAGTAGCAGTAGCAGTAGCAGTAGCAGTAGCAGTAGCAGTAGCAGTAGCAGTAGCAGCAGTAGTAGTAGCGCGCGCAGTAGTAGCAGTAATAATAGTAGTAGTAGTATAATTAGTACTAGTCGTATAATTAGTACTAGTAGTAATACTAATAGTAGAAATAGTAATAGTATAGTAATAGAAGTGGTAGTGGTATGGGTAGAGGTTGTGGTAGTGGTAGTTGTAGTGGTTGTGGTAGTAGTAATCATAGTTGTTGTTGATGTTGTAATAATAGCAGATATAATGATAATAGCAGTAGCAGCAGCAGAAGTAGAATTAATATCAATAACAGTAACAATGTATAATATATATATATATATATATATATATATATATATATATATATATATATATATATATATACATATAATCAATAAGAGGTTATATATTAATAGGAATAACAAATCGCTGTGATGATATTAAACAATAATCTGAGCTGCAGTTCATCGCAATAAGGCTACAGATCGACTACCGTACGTAACCGACAATATCCTTTACATGCTTTGAATAATACTTCGCTTCCATTGCATTAGTATATAAATCGTGTTTTCAGACAACTGGTGCGAGAATTCATCGGGAAGATGGAGCTTGCAGCACGGAGGACGACCCAGCAGACTCGCAGACAGTGGTGCTGCAACGACGTGTCATCGTCCATGTCGACATCATCTGACGTTCTCATTGATTTATCTACATAATGCGTCATTACGATTAATTGCGTCCCAATTATCTAATCCTATTCGTACAATAACTGATGTCATCACCAAAGTTTAGTACAGCGCAGACCAAATTAGTGTACTAGTAATCGAATTACTATTATTTTGATCTTATTTGAACTTGCATATGTTAACCGAGATCAAGCGATGAGTCAAATTATGACCATAATTATATTGTAATTAGCTTATGCAAAACATAATAAAAAATACATGAATAGAAATGTACACCACGTATCGTTATATATTTCATGCTAAAACAGTGTTTCACAGTATGTACGCCTTCCTGCCCCTGTCTGTCTGTCTGTCTGTCTGTCTGTCTGTCTGTCTGTCTGTCTGTCTGTCTGTCTGTCTGTCTGTCTGTCTGTCTGTCTGTATGTATGTATGTATCTATGTATATATGTATGTTTTATGTATGTTGACTATTGGTATTAGCAGCACGATTTCCCATTAAGTGGCACGTAACAGCGTATGAGCAGAAGTGCATGTGTGTATATGTGTGCGTGCGTGCGTGCGTGCGTGCGTGCGTGCGTGCGTGAGTGTGTGCATACCTGCGTGTGTATGAAAACGGCATGCTCAAAGGGACATTGTCCGTTCGTGGCTTTTTATTTGTGTTGCAAAATCATGTTAATCAGTATAAGTTATAACTATTGTAGCGTCCTGACCGCCAATAAATGTTTTATCGAAACAGAACGTACTGACTTCGTAATGTTAAACGTTGAATGTTTATATACGCTGTCACTCAAATCGCCGGGAGTCAGACCCACCCTTTGACCTTTACCAACTGGGAGCTGTGCACCCGACTGGGTGTGACATTATTAGAGGCGTCAACTTGTGTTCACGTGATACTGCATCGCGTGATCATGCATTTCCGTCTGGGCGTTTAGCCACGCCTACAACAGTTTCGAAAACACATCGTGGTCGATGTGTTAACACCCCTTACTGCGTGTATTTTCAACCCCTAAATGGTACATGAAAACAAATTTTGACTGGCTTTACGCTATAATAGGTATAATGTATACCGTATAACATGATTTTAAAATAAAAATAAAAAACCACGAACGGACATTGTCCCTTTAAGCCAAGCCGAATCATGGGACACGGGACAATCTTCCGAATGTTGACAAAATATAGAAGATCTACCGATCTCCCGAATTACAGCACAATTCATCTCATGATTAGTTTCGCTTTTGGTGGAACGCCAGGGCTTACAAGAGGCCAAGAACCTGCCTTCGTTCAAAGACGATCACATCTACCTGTGATGGACGCCCACCCTGAAGCCGACTCGCTTCAAGTGCCTAGGTTGCCTTTTCCAGGCGCTCACCATTCTTCGTTACGACCAAATTCAAGTCTCGTAGAAAGGGTGTTCAGTGTTGAGAAATATCAATACAACGTTTCGGCCGTGAGTCACTGGATGCTTGAGCGGCGTGCACAATCAATGGTTCATGTGCATGCGACTAGTTGCAGCAGTCCTCAGGTTTGGTGGCGTACGCCCGAAATGCGACTTACCTTTCTAAAAAATATCATCACGTTGCTAATGCAATAACGTGATAATTACTTAGCGATCTCTGTCTTGTGTTTGTCACACGTGATTTTGTAGTATGTGTGCGTGTGCGTTTTGTGTGTGTATGTGTGTGTTTGTGTGTTTGTATTTATATGTGTGTAAGCGTGTTATGTGGGAGTTGTGTGCGTGTTTTATGTGTATGTAAATATGCATGGGCATGTGTATGTTCGTGTGTGTGTGTGTGTGTGTGTGTGTGCGTGTGCGTGTGCGTGTGCGTGTGCGTGTGCGTGTGCGTGTGCGTGTGTGTGTGTGTGTGTGTGTGTGTGCGCGTGCGTGCGTGTATGCGTATTTGCATGTGTTTGTATGTGTGTGTGGGAGTGCGTGCGTGCGCGCGTGTGTGTGAGTATTGTGTGTTAATGTTTTGTGTCTGCGAAATATCCCTATTGTGTTTTGATAATACAGGGATAGTTCTTAGTATGGGTCCATTCATCAGGTTGTAAGCTTTGCCTTTTAATTGAGATGTTGATAGTAGTTGATATAAACATTCATTAGTATAAAGTGTACATCACGTGTTGGCGGCCAAATGTTTACTTGAATGGATGTGGTATGTGCTTATGACAGTCGGTACCTGTTGCATGACTCCTCATCATTATGGTAGAAGATATTGACCCTCACATAATAGGTATAACTGAATCTTGGGCCACCCCCGATATATCAGATGCCGAATTAGGAATGACAGGATATGTAATGTTTAGGAAAGATAGATTAGGAAGAAGGGGAGGCGGAGTTATTTTATATATTAAAGAATCCATCCAGGCTTATGAAATAAAATTAGAAAAAGAAGCAGAATGTGAAGCTGTCTGGTGTAACATAGTTACAGGAAACTCAACATTAACTGTTGGGTTAGTTTATCGTAGTCCAAACATAAGCATAGAAGAGAATGAAAAAATGCACAACGCTATAAAAGAAGTGAGTAAACGGGACTGTATTATTATGGGGGATTTTAACCATGGGCATATAAAGTGGACATCTCTACAGAGTCCTGGGAGAGAGGATCAAGAGTTTTTAAATTTAGTACAAGATAGTTTCCTTTTTCAACATGTGTTAGAACCAACCAGGGACAAGAACGTGTTGGACATAGTTTTGAGCTCACAGAAGGAATTTGTTGATAATGTCAATATATGTGAGCCACTGGGATGTAGTGATCATAACCAGATACATTTTATCATCAAAGTAAAAGGAGAACGGAACAGTAAAATACGGTACAGGAAAAATTTTCACAAAGGAAGATATAAGGACATGAGGGAATATTTAGCGAAGATAGACTGGAATAACACACTGAAGAATAAGACAGCAACAGAATGCTGGAATATCTTAAAGAGGGAAATTGACTGCGTCGTTGACAAATTTGTCCCCTTGAAAAAACAAGGGAAAAGGTCAAAGAAGAAACACTTATCGAAGGACGCCATTAGAAAAATCAAGTACAAGCAAATGATGTGGAAGACATATAGACATACTGGAAGTGAAGAAGACTATGCCATTTATAAAGAAGCACTTAATCAAGCTACAGCTGAAATTAGAAATTCGAAGAGAAGCTATGAACAAAAAATAGCTTTCAACATAAAACATGACAGCAAGAGTTTTTATGCGTATGTTCGAAGTAAACAGAAAGTTCAAGATAAGGTCGGGCCACTAGAAGGTAGTGATGGAAACATAATAACGGAGGGATTCTTAATGGCAGAAAACCTAAATGAATACTTTAGTTCGGTGTTTACCAGGGAAGATATTAGTACATTACCAGTACTAGAGACTAAGTTCGAAGGGAGAGAGTGTGACTATTTAGGACAACTAACTGTAACCCCAAAAATGGTAGCTATGAAAATAAGAGATATGAAGGATAATAAATCACCAGGAGTGGATGGGATTCCTCCCAAATTACTACTGGAAATTGTAGAACAAATTAGCATACCACTTGCAACAGTGTTTAATTTGGCATTAGAGGAAGGAGTGGTTCCGGTAGAATGGAAAGAAGCAAACATCATACCATTATTTAAAAAAGGATCAAGAAGCAAGTCAGAGAACTATAGGCCAGTGAGTTTAACATCGGTGATTTGTAAACTATTAGAAAGACTAATTAAAGATCACTTGGTTGATTTTCTTGTTAAAAATAAATTGATAAACACATCTCAACATGGGTTTTTAAAAGCGAGGTCATGCTTAACAAATATGTTATGTTTTTTGGAAGATGTCACAAAGTGGGTAGATGAGGGATCACCAGTAGATATAATCTATTTAGATTTTAAAAAAGCCTTTGACAAAGTGCCACACCAAAGATTACTACTTAAACTAAAGGCCCATGGCATAGGAAATAGTATGATTAACTGGATAGAAAAATGGCTTATTGATAGAAGACAAAGAGTAGTAGTTGATGGGGAGGTTTCAAATTGGAAATCTGTTTTGAGTGGAGTACCGCAAGGATCAGTATTGGGACCTATTTTATTCTTAATATATATCAATGATTTGGATGATGACGTAACAAGCAAGGTGTTGAAGTTTGCGGACGACACAAAAGTGTTTAGGAAAATAAAAAGTGATGCAGATAGACAGCATTTACAAGATGATCTAAATAAGTTGATAGAATGGTCTGAGAAATGGCAAATGCTGTTTAACTTTGGAAAGTGTAAGTGCCTCCACACAGGACATGGGAATGAAAATGCACAATATACAATGGGTGGTACTGTACTAAATACTACTGTAAAGGAAAAGGACTTAGGTTTAACCATTAGTGCTGACATGAAGGTATCAGAGCAGTGTGGAATTGCAGCAGCGAAGGCAAACCAAATTCTTGGATTAATTAGGCGAAATATAGTATACAAAGAAAAAGAACTAATAATACCGCTTTATAAAACAATAGTTAGGCCTCATTTAGAATATTGTATACAAGCATGGAGGCCATATCGCAAGAAGGATATTGATATGCTAGAAAGAGTACAAAGGAGAGCAACAAAAATGATACCAAAACTCAGGAATATTAGTTATGAAATGCGTCTAAAAGAATGTGGTCTAACAACACTCGAAACCAGAAGATTGAGAGGAGATCAGATTGAGGTTTTTAAAATATTGAATGGGTATGAAAATATTGACAGAAATATTTTTTTCACGGTCAAGGAAGAGAGAAGGACTAGAGGACATGGAGTTGCATTAGCAAAGAAGCAGTGTAGACTAGATATTAGAAAATTTTCATTTTCCCAAAGAATAGTAAACGAATGGAACAAATTATCAGCTGATTGTGTAGGTGCTAGAAGTGTTAATATGTTTAAAAATAAAATTGACATATACCTAAGACGGGCAGGGTATACTTAGATAGATAGGTTGGACTCTCGATAAGCCAAACGGCTTCCTTGTCCACCTGCCATCTAGAGTTGATTCTCTAGGTGGCAATCTTGTTAAATCTTGTTAAAATCATGAAACAATAGTACTTAGCACAGTAAAGTGTAACGTTTAGGACACTCATTCGTGTTTCGTTTCTTATAATTGTATAGATTTAGCAGAAGACGAGTTCGGTATGCGGTATTCCTTTATTATGCATCATTTTGTTACGCAACAGCCACTTTGAGTTGTAATCATATAACACGTTATGTGTATCGCAGGTATTATAATATAACATGTTCCGAGCTTGTCATCGTAATCATTAGATTCAAATTGATTGGCAAATTACATAGCGATTAGTTTGTTCACCAGGCGCAGAAAGAGAAAACAAATCAAACATTGTAATCATTTACGAAGCACCGTTAGGTATAACACTATCGGTATGTTACACGAACGACGTGGTGGAATGTACGTGTTAGGGTCATTCTAAAGAAGTCTTAACAGTTGGCATGGGAAATGCAATTTTCGTCATAGTCTTCGATGTCCGTTAAACTTGGTAGCTATAACAGATATACTCTAAGGAATGAATTGTCAAAATATTTTCATTTAAATACGAGAATTCACCAAATGGCAGCTATATAATAATAATAAAATATTATCGCGTGTTACGCCCGGTACCAAGGTTTCATGCTCTTTCAAGCGTCTTTAATAAATATTTAAGACAATTACATTTGAAACGTGTTGCTTTTGTTCGATATGTATGTTGTTCTTCGTCATGCAAACGATGAATTATATATGTTTTAAACGTATAAACCCTGCAAATATGGTTGTGTTCACAGAATGTGATTTCATACATGTCAAGGTTGTACCTGTCAGGATATATCAAAACTTGTAAATGGCCAACAATTTTTTTTTTAATTTATTGATGCACAATGCTTTTCACTTATGTCGCATACATCGTATATACCAGCGGTAATGACTTGATTTTTCTGCTTTTGTCTGGACGACATTAAAGTTTGGTATCGGGCGTAACAATAATCGTCATAGTTTGGTATCGGGCATAACAATCATACGATATTTCGGTAACAAAATATGTTATTTTCTCATTATTTGTTAGGAGCATACGTCGTAGTTGACAACATTGACTTATCAATACATAAATTATGATAAAACGAAAACAAATGAAGCATTACTTAATGTTTTACGGAAAGCCATCGTTTCGGCGTATGTGAGCAATACTTTCACTTCATGCAAGAGGGCGCCACACAAATTCTACCTCAAACACTTGCGGTTACAATTTGACAAGCAGAGCCAGAGCTTGGTATCGGGCGTAACACATTTAGTGAAATGCTCTCATTTTAATGGAACGCGTCTGATTTAAATTACAACAATTCAGGCCTCTAGTAAACATTATTATTTACTCATCTATACATTTGGAAGCAGTTATGTTCATTATTTTGTCCTCAGTTGTCATTAGAGCTTGGTATCGGACGTAACCAGTTAAAGTATCGCTGTTTGATAAATAAAAAATCTATAGTCTATAAATAAATTCAACATATACGGCTTCCATGACGATATTAACCGTTAAAAATAATTAATTTGGAATATTAGCACGGGAGAGACGAAGTTTGGTATGGGGGGTAACAACAAAAATGGGCCTATTAGCAATTGATGGTTTGTCGGAATAATTAATCATGGAAGGGGACTACAATACAATGTACTCCTTTATTATATTCCTTGTCTTAGATTTGTACCGAGATACTGAAAATATTTCATTATTTTATATTTTTACAGAGGTGTTATAAATGAAAACAAAACAATGGAAAACGTATTTTGGCTGTTTTTGTCTATTCTAGCAGGAATTAGCATACCTTCATTTTAGAAACAATAGCAAATGTATACATGGCCTGAAAGAACTCGCCGAAACGAATCCCATGATGTTTCTAATTTACATGTGACATAAAAAAATAAGAAACTTATAATGCGTGGAAAACTAAAACCAAAGTGTCAGACTTTTTTTAGAACGGCCCGTTAACACTTCTCGACTCGTGTGATCCTAACGAAAGATGACGCCGAATCAGTGTATGTGTCGTTTGTATCTCGCAAGGTGTAACTCGACGTCAAGGCTGTAGTTGACAGCGGCGATGACACGTGATCTAAGGGTGGCGGGTGACAACAAAGATGACAAGATGTGTCGATGTCCTCATCCCTCCCATGATCCTGATGCTTCGTCAGAGGATTCGTCATCTGATTCTACGATAGTAAATTAAACGTTACATGGTTATATGCAAGCAACCTAATAGTATTGATAACATATATAAGCGTATGATTGAAAAACAGCTATACATGTCGTATAATCCCCGTTTCCTACCGGACAGCGTACATACGCATGGGTTGCCTTCCCCCCATGTCTTTACTCCTGCCATTTATCTTAGATCTTAACCAAATGTTTCACGTCACTCTCCAGGCTCTTGATGGTTGCCAACGTTCCGTCTTTGTGTGGCAGAAGCGCTTTTGCGATATATAAATTTTTGGTTTATCAATATGAAATATATTGCGAAGATAGAATTGAAAGCGTTTGAGTGCTAACACCATTGTGATGGATGTGAGCACAAGATCTTGTTCGCAGCTAACATCGATGTCAGGGAATGTTCTTATGGTTCCTTTATTCAGGTTGGTATCAGCATATGATCAGTCTGACTGTGTATTAATCCGGTTGGAGAAGCCTCATTGTGGACCAACAGAGCCTGCGTAGAGAAAGTGTGTCGGCAATGGCGTGTCGGTTTGTGTTTTTCGAATACTTTTATCCAACTTGAGGAATCGCAAACCGCTGTCGTTGGTCACCTCACTGCCGAGTTGTATTACTGTTTGTGCCTGTGTTTCATGTGCGTCTTGGCTTTCCAATCTCCTTGCACTGCGACGACGTCCTTTCTTGTTATATTCACTACAATGTTACGAATATTTTTTGAAACGGTTCGATTTGTTCGTTGTCGTGGTCTTCTGTTTGGCCCAAAGCCCTGAATGATGGCAATCATTTGTGGTTGTGCAGAAATGCGAGGAGATGAAAATACTTATGACAACTGTGCAACTGGTGGGGCCGCCAGCCTTCTGTTCGTTTAAAACAAGGAAGACTGATTCGCGTTAACGTTGTTGATCTACTCCACGGAACGAGATATGTTGTCTCTCGTCTTCGAAGCCTGTCCGTCTGACCTCAATAATTCACGTCGGTAGTATTTTTTATTCATGTATGTGCTCTTTCACATTCCATGAAGCATGATGTAGCCAGACGTTCCGTGTTCCGGTATCAGGTATTGTAAAGCGCTTTGAAGGGTCCTGAGGAATGGATACTGCGCTATATAAGAAGCTGCCTTTTTTATCAGGTATTTGTTGGAAGCTAGACGGTAGTTTGGACTTCAGAAGCATGTGCGTGGTGGTGTGTCCACTCTGAAAATTCTTAACAGAGTGCATGGTCGTTGTTTATGTGGACCCCCTTCCAGTCGACATGTTATTGGTCTGTGGATAGTCTCCATATCAGTAGGAGAGTCTTGTGCACTCGGCATTGTTTTCATAATTTTTGCTTCTTGAGCTATCCGGAATCTGTTGCTCAAACTGTGAGTATGAAACAAGATCTACTTACTGCATACAGGACTAGGCATTCCATAAAGACCGCTGTTTAAACAAGAATTTATGCGAAAACTGTTCACGACGACACTCAGACATCTAGGCAGATATATTTCGATTCTTAGGCATAATGAGCATTGCTAATTAATTCAGTTATAGAATATTAGGTATGATTTAAAATGTAGAACATTATATTAATTACCTCCGATATAGTCCCCGGGCTTTTCGCACATCGTAATAAAGCACTCTTCCCACCCACTCTAGGGTCTGTCGTGTAGCACCACGGTTTATTTTCAAAACAACCGGGCTTTGCCAGGAAACTATTGCTGCAGAAGTTTTCAGCAGCGCCCTCGCCGAGGCAGAACAAGTGTCTATGTGGCTGTAAAGAAGAACATGGATATTCGTATGAGTCGATAGAGTTAGACTCAGGCATGATACAACTGTTTTCACATAATTTTTAGTGCATACACTCACAGTTAGAATCTTCCTGTCCTGTCCTTTGCTATCTATTAGAAACTATGCCCTTTCACAATTCCCAATAGCAGAACTACCACTAGAAAACACTCCGCAGATCATGTATGACTAACTTTAACTCATAATATTTAAGTCATCCAATTTTTGATATAATATTTTCAAACAATGAAACCTATAAATTTGCAATTTAAACCATTGTTATGCATAACGGATGTTGCCTAGAATACTCGATAATTAGTACATGTTTGATATAACTGTTGTTCTTATTTTTCAAAAATATTGTATTTAATTGAATCAACTTGTGACTTAAACCTTCTAGACTTACAGTTTTAAAACATTTATAACAGATGGTGACTATTATATTTGGTATTGTGTGGTTCTTTAGTATGTATTTGTGTTACTATATTGGTGTTTTTATTAAGTATATGTAATGTTATGTTATTTTTCCTGTTCCTGGATCCTTAGGACCAGTTGGATCGGAAGTAGTATAGTAGGGTATTATCATGGGTACCTTGGAGCGGTGGTATTCCTCCGGAGGAAGGTCAAGTGGCGCCCCACTGGCGGATAGGTCGTGTACTAGTGGCGCCCCCTTGCGGACAAGTCACGAACTAGTACTGTCCAAATTCGTTTATGTTGTTATATTATTTTATTTTATGATGTTGTGTTATATTATGTTATATTATTTAATTTTATTATGTTGTGTTATATTATGTTATATTATTATATTTTATTATGTTGCTTTAAGTTATGTTATGTTATTTAATTTTATTATGTTGTTATATTATTTTATTTTATTATATTGTGTAATATTATGTTATATTATTATATTTTGTTATGTTGCTTTATGTTACGTTATATTTTATTTTATTATGTTGTGTTATATGTTATGTTATTTTATTATATTGGGTAATATTATGTTATGTTATTATATTTTATTATGTTGCTTTAAGTTACGTTATATTACGTTTTGTTATGTTGTGTTATATTATGTTATATTAATTGATTTTATTATGTTGCTTTATGTTACGTTATATTATGTTTTGTTATGTTGTTATATTAATTTATTTTATTTCGCCTTATTTCATGTTATGTTTTGTTATATTATTTTATTTTATTTCATCTTATTTTCTTTGACTTTATTTTTTGTTATGTTATATTATTTTATTATGTTGCTTTATGTTATGTTATGTTATTTAATTTTATTATGGTGTTATATTATTTTATGTTATTTAATTTTATTATGTTGCTTTATGTTGCGTTACATTATGTTTTGTTATGTTGTTGTTATATTATGTTTTGTTATGTTGTTATATTATTTTATTTTATTTCACCTTATTTCATGTTATGTTTTGTTATATTATTGTATTTTATTTCATCGTATTTTATTTGACTTTATTTTTGTTATGTTATATTATTTTATTATGTTGCTTTATGTTACGTTATTTAATTTTATTATGTTGTTATATTATTTTATGTTATTTTATTTTATTATGTTGCTTTATGTTACGTTATATTCTGTTTTGTTATGTTGTTATATTAATTTATTTTATTTCGCCTTATTTCATGTTATGTTTTGTTATATTATTTTATTTCATTTTATTTTATTTGACTTTATTTTTTATTATGTTATATTATTTCATTATGTTGCTTTATGTTATGTTATATTATTTTATTATATTGTGTTATATTACTTTATGTTATTTTATTATATTATGTTGCTTTATTTTATTTTATGTTGTTATATTATATTATGTTATGTTCTGTTGTTATATTATTTTACTTTATTTAATTTCGCCTTATTTCATTTTATGTTGTTTTATATTACTTTATGTTATTTAATATTATTATGTTGCCTTATTTTAAGTTATGTTATGTTACATCATATTATGTTATGTTCTGTTCTGTTACATATTTTATTTTATTATGTTGCTGTATGTTATGTTCTATATTGTATGTTATTTTATTTCGTCTTATTTCATTTTATGTTGTTTTATATTACTTTATGTTATTTAATATTATTATGTTGCCTTATTTTAAGTTATGTTATGTTACATCATATTATGTTATGTTCTGTTCTGTTACATATTTTATTTTATTATGTTGCTGTATATTATGTTCTATATTGTATGTTATTTTATTTCGTCTTATTTCATTTTATGTTGTGTCACATTATGTCATGTTCTGTTATGTTGGTATATTAATTTATTTTATTTCGTCTTATTTCATTTTATGTTGTGTTATATTAGATTATGTTATGTTCTGTTATGTTGGTATATTAATTTATTTTATTTCGTCTTATTTCATTTTATGTTTTGTTATATTAATTTATTTTTTATCATGTTATTTTATTTTACTTTAATTTTTATTATGTTATTTTATTTTATTATGTTTGTTTATGGCATGATCTATTATTTTATTTTATTATGTTGTGTTATATTATTTTGTTATTTTATTTTATTATATTGCTTTATGTTACGTTATGTTGTTATATTATATTATGTTCTGTTCTCTTCTGTTTACTTTTGTTTACTTATTTTATTTCGCCTTATTTCATTTTATGTTGTGTTATATTACTGAAAGTTATTTTATTTTATTATTTTGCTTTATCTTATGTTCTATTATATTATGCTATTTTATTTCATTATGTTGTTTTATTTTACGTTATGTTGTTATATTATGTTCTGTTTTGTTAATTTTATTTTATTATGTTGCTTTATGTTATGTTATATTATTGTGTTATTTTATTTTGTTGCTTTGTGTTACGTTACGTTATGTTATATTTGTGTGTGTGTGCAACCGATATTGTGGACATGGTAGCGACGTGTGAACTACAATTTAGTAATTATTTGAGTAATAAGAGTTACTATACATGACAAAACGGGACCTGGGTAAACGCTAGTTATAACAGGAGAAACAACAACCAATACGGTTTGCAAATTTTCATTGAACAATAATTAATTTATAAAAATATGATAAATGCAGACATGCATAGAGAACGTGTAAAATGATAAAACTGTCAGTTTGCTGCTGCTGCTGCATCAGCTGCCGCTGCTGCATCAGCTGCTGCTGCTGCTGTTCTTGCAGCTGCTGCTACTGCTGCTGCTGCTGCTGCTGACGCTGCTGCCGCCGTCGCTCTGCGACTGGAAGTTCCTTTTTCTCTTTTTATGAAATAAAATACAAATTCTCCTTTTTAATATTGGACATGCTAGCGACGCATGAACTGCAATTTTATACTGAGAGAGAGAGAGAGAGAGAGACAACACAATCACCCAATAAGGTTTGCACATATATTTACAGGTCATTTCCAAAGCAGCTACATAACCTAACGTTAAACATTATTTCGTCGTCGCTCTGCACAACACATGTATTTACAGATAATGTTCTAACGCGGCAAGTACCATACGTTTAACATTATCACGCCATGGCTCTAAAGGATACTCCTCCAACCAACTGTTGATAGCATTCAACTGTTTCAGGTGCCACGTTGGATTGTCTAAGATCTACCTCGAGTAAAAGGGTTAACCAGTCTCTAATGTTAACTTTCTCCACAGCCTTGTTAAAAGTGCATGTAAATTAAAATATCATCAGGGATTTTTAACGGAAACATACCACAGTATATTACTACAACGTTTAATTCACCACGATGGTGTGCAAGGTGTCGTGCGCCGCGGTGCTCTTGCGACGGATGTGACGGGCCTTATGTAGTGTACGTGTCTTGTTGCGCCTCAAAAATGTTTTCCCGCAGTGCGAGCAATCGACCCCTGTCGGCAATGACGGTGGTGGTGGTGCGACGGCGCGGACTTGCGACTACAAGAACGACTATACGACTACGACTATAATATTAAGTCACATGGTCGATTAGCTGAATACATATCCGTCAGATGACTCCACTTGTTTTTTGACCTAGTTTGTAGTTCGTCACCTATCCGTGAGGGGGTGCTACATGACCCCTAACACCATTTTGACCTAATAAAACAAACTTAGATGCAGGAATTGGGACAGTACTCGTTCGTGACTTGTCCGGAAGGGGGCGCCACTTGACTTTCACCCTTCCTCCGGAGGAATTCCACCGCTCCAACGTACCCATGATAAGACCCTACTATACTACTATCGGAAATAATTACAAAACAATATAATTGAAGTGTTAGAGTGAAAGAAACCCGCTGTTATCTTTATGTGAGGTACGCGTTGTTTTTACGTTACATTACAGTATCTGTTTTTATTGATATGTCCACGTCAATTGTATGATATCGCTTCGATTCAAACAATCTCAGCAAACAAATATGTCCAATACAAAAATGTATACCAGACGCATATAACTAGAAATCGGACAAAGTACATAACGATGTTAATAATCTGACAAACGCGCCAATAACGGATTTAATTCACGCCGCGGAGCACCTAGTTCGTTATTTGTGTAATGCAAATGAATATTAGGCTGTTTCTTAGGAAAACAACAGAAATTAAACCGCTTGGCAAGGACTCACCCGCTGCGAACGCCATTTCTGGCATTTCCGACGAGATTTCGTGTAACTTTCGTGGCCACGGTACTCTGCGCCATTGGGTGTTTCCAGGCACTCTGCCACTACGTATTTCATCAAGCTAACTAAGAGAAGATGTGAAAACATCTGACAATAGATGGAAAATATGCCATAATATATCATTGCAAACAACATGTAGAAAGTGATTACAGGTACCCTGGATCTATCGCATGCAAGTAATTATTATACCAGTTTGTGGCAAAATAGCGAAGTATCTTACTATGCTGCGGCGTTTTGAAAAACGTAATGTGGTACCATAACAGCATAATCGTGCGTGGTATGTGCCTACCGTAGGTTTTTTTTTTAAATTGCTGTGTGTGACATTGTCCTAATAAAGCTGCAACAGCCAGCGAATTTCTGAAGTCATTGCATTCGCGTCAGGTATCATCATCGATCATCATCTTGCTGTCGGTCGCGAAGCGACAAAAACTGCTTCCATCATTTGACTGTTGCTCTCCATTTATCTCTATGCTGTGAAAGCGATGTCCATGAGTCGATCTATATGTCGCTCAGCTTCAGGTTTCTCTTGATGGTATCCTTGAACCGGAGACGAGGGCGCCCTCTCTTCCTGTGACCAGAAGACAGTTGCGAGTAGATACTCTGGTTTGCTAGCCTCTCTGGTGACATCCTCGTGAAGTGTCCAGTCCACCAGAGATTCTTTCTGATCAGACAATCTTCAATAGATGGCAACCCTGTCCGTTCGAGTATTTCCTTTTTTGTCACTTTGTCCATCCAGGTTATCCTCATGATCGAACGCAGATGTCGCATCATGAAGGCATGCAGCTTTTCCACCTGTCGTCTGTACACTGACCATGCCTCGGATCCATGTAGGAGGGTGGACAGCACGATTGCACTGTATATCTTGCCTTTAACACGCATGGACATATGGTGGTTGTTCAGAGTCTCTGGCGTAGTGGGCCGAAAGATGCACTAGCCTTGGCCACCCTTCTCTGTATTTCGTCGTCAATGCATCCATCCGTCAATGCTTCCGAGGTTGGTGAATTCCAGAACAGAGTTCAGCTTGTTTCCATGATATCCTCCTCTCGGGTTCGTGTAGAGTTGGGTTTGTACAGCACATCGGTCTTCTTGACGTTAACCTCCAGGCCGGACTTCTTTGACGCATTGGAGGAAGCATCCACTATATTCTGCATCTCTTCAGCAGAGTGTGCAACCAGTGCACTATCATCTGCGAATAGCAGCTCTCTCATCAGTATCCGAGTAGTACTGGTCTTCGCTCTGAAATGTGCGACGTTGAATAGGTCAGCGCTCTGTCTGGACTGTATGTAGACGGCATCCCACATGTCTCGGAAAGCCTCGTCGAGCATTGCTGATAGGAAGATGGAGAAGAGCGTGGGGGCCAGTACACAACCTGGCTTGATCCCATTTGTGACATTGAACGATTCCGAGACTTCCCCTCCAACACTAACATTCGCCTTCATTCCGGTGTGTAGTGCCTCGATCATTGTTGTGAACTTCTCTGGGCAGCCATACTTCCTCAGTAGCTGCCATAGCCCGGTCCTCCCAACTGTATCGAACGTCTTACTGAAGTCGACAAATATCATGTACAGTGATCAGTCCTGCTCAATGCACTTTTCTTATAGTTGTCGGAGAGAAACCATCATATCCACGGTGCTCAGGTTACATCTGAAGCCACATTGAGTCTCCGGAACTACCTCTGGTGTTATGTGGGTAGATAGTCTGTTGAGGAGGATCCTGGCGAAGATCTTGCCTGCTATGGAAAGAAGAGAGATTCCTCTATAGTTCCCACAGTCTGTTCGATCACCTTTCTTGTAGATGGTTACAATGCTGGCATCCTTCCATACTTGTGGTGCAGAACCCACCTCCCAGGCATTGGTGATTAGTTGGTGCAGTCTGCTGAACAGATTGTCTCCTCCGTGCTTCCATACTTCTGCAGGAATTCCATCTCCTCCAGGTGCTTTGCCATCTTTCAGGCCGGCGATTGATCTAGCCATCTCATCCATAGTTGGAATCTCATCGAGGCTTATCTTGATAATGCGCTGCGGGATGTTGTCCAGAGCTTCCTGATCTATGTCGCCGGGGACGTTGAATAGCTTCTGGAAGTGTTCCCTCCATCTTGCCGCAACTCTCTTGCTCTCAGAGAAGGTATCCATTCCATCTGTTAATTTCAGTTGAACAGGTCCCATCTTTTTGGGTCCCAACACTTCCTTCAGTCTATTGTAGAAGCCCTTCATGTTGTTACTGTCAGCAGCTCTCTGCAGCTCCACTGCCTTCCTTTCCCACCAGTCTGACTTCAGTGCACGGGTGTGTTTTTGTAGCAGTCTGCAGGCATCTTTATATGCTGCAGTGGTGGATCTAGTGCTCCTGGTTTGCAACACTCTCTGATGGGCTTGATCTCTTCTGCTCATAAGAGTCTGTAGCTCCTGGTCGTTCGGGTCGAACCAGTCCTGGTGTTTTCTGTATGGCTTGCCAAGATATGTCTTGGCTGTGTTGTACACGACCTGCTGCAGAGCTGCCCATTCCTCGTCTGGTGTTGAGTTTTCCTTCTCCTCCCATTGGGCGAGAGCATTGTCCATCTCCTGCTCAAAACTCTCTCTATGGCTGGTGGTACTTAGTTTTGCAGTGTTGAGCTTGGTCGGCTTACTTCTCCCTTGCCTGCTGTGCTTTGGACGTATTCTGAAAGCCACTTTTGACCTCAGTATCTGGTGATCAGTCCAGCAGTGTGCTCCACGCATGGCTCGGGTACTGTGGATATCCATCTTATCCCAACACCTCGTGACGATGAACTCGATCATATGCCATTGCTTGGAACGAGGATGCATCCAGGTGGTCTTGCGTTCATCCTTCTGCTTGAACATGTTGTTCGTCACTATCAGTTCGAATTCTGAACAGAGCCAGTAGAAGCTCGCCATTGGAGTTGCATTTCCCAATCCCATGTTTGCCCATGACCAAGGGCCACTTGTCATTGTCTCTTCCTATCCTCGCATTGAAGTCTCCTATCAGCAGTAGCTTATCTGCCACTGAGCACACTTGCCAGCTGGTTGTAGAAGGCTTCCTTGTTTTCATCTGGGTTTGTCATTGTTGGAGCGTACACGCTGATAATTGTAGTAAAGCTGTCCTTGCTCAGAGGTAGTCTCGTCGTCATGATTCTGTCACTTACTGGCCGTGGCATTTCTGTCAGCTTTGTGATGATGTCCTTTTTGATAGCAAAGCCCACTCCGACTTCCCATATTTCTCCTCCGGGTTTGCCACTCCTAAAGAAAGAGTATTCCAAGACGTTGAGACAACCAGACTCTGAGAACCTTGTTTCACATAGGGCGGCGATTTCGATGTTATATTTGGCAAGTTCCATTGCTACTAGTGTCGTACGTCTTTCTGGTCGGTTAGCTCCTTCTCGGTAGAGGAGAGTCCTGACGTTCCATTGTCCAATTGTCAGTAGTTGTCTTCTTTGTCTTCTTCTTCCACCGTCGACGGAAGATGAGATCGAGCAGCGCGGTCCTTGGTAACCCGGGCGACGGCCGATCCGGTATGGCGTTTCGTGCAGTTGTACATTTCATGGAAGCTGTTAGCAAAAAGTGTTGAAGTGCCACTGGCTTTTGCAAGTTACTAGCGACACTCCCTCGGGGAACAAATAGAGGTCTCACACCGGCAAGAACATGTCAAGACAGGCGCAAACTATTTGTCCCTGCAGTGGCTGGTCGCGAGATGTTGGGAGTTCCATACACCAACCACCCTTGATGCTGCCACAGTGACATGGTTTTCTGGTTAGGGTTTGCTCCCTTAGTCTTCGGTTCTATCAAGAACCTGTACCACAAGGCAGTGGTTTACAACTCTGCATGGCAGGGGCGTCACACTCCCTGAGGTATTGCTGCAACACCTGCATACCAATGATATCTAAGACACACACACACACACACACACACACACACACACACACACACACACACACACACACACACACACACACACACACACACACACACACACACACACACACACACACACACACACACACACATATATATATATATATATATATATATATATATATATATATATATATATAAAATATATGTATATATATATTATATATATATATATATATATATATATATATATATATATAAATTATATATATATATATATATATATATATATATATATATATATATATATATATATATATATATATTGTACATCATTTTGAAGTGGTACTTTTATGTATTTGAACTGTTTTCTCTTAGTAGGCCCTACATGTAAATGCAAAATTGTAATTATTACCATGGTATGTGAGGCCAGCTTTGCACATACGGATGTTGCAGTATTCCCATTTAACTTTCGGATCCGTCGTGTAGCACCAAGGCCGACTTTTAAAACAACCCGGCTTGCCTTTGAAACTGTTGGTACAGTAGTTGTCAGCAACGGCTTCGCCCTGGCACTCCGGGTGATTGTGGCTGGTGAAAGTGGCAAATATGTGAAGGTCCATGAAACATCGGTAACATTTATTTTTGTTTCCTTAAAGCGGTAAGGAATTTGTGTTAGAGTAGTATATTTCTTCTTGCTGACAGAGATACACGTACATCGCGTATATGTCTTCGTCGTCCTAGCTGAATTCATTCAACCAAATAGAAAACGAATATTTCGTATGAGAAATTCACAATCAATACATCTAACAAAGAGAAAAGGAAAGCTACTCATCTGGCAAATCCGTTACAATTCAACTATATTTCGGTAATTATTGTAATAATTCACGCCGGAAAACGTGTATTTCGTCATTTATATTGTAATTAATATGATTTGTTTTATTGGAACATGTTAGAAAATGAGAAGGAATTACCGTATGCGAACACCAGTATTGACATTTCCGCCCTGTCTCTGTGCGGCTGATTGCTCCCACGAATCCCTGTCCGTCTTTTGTTAACAGACAGTCTGTACCGTATATCGCTGAAATACAAATCGATGTAAATATACCCACCGTGCAGTTGAATCTACCCAATGTTTAGGTAATATACAAAACAAGGTCTATCGTTTATGAAACTGTATAATGCTACTTTGGCACCCTGAAGGAGTTCTAAGTATTGAAGTCAGCTCACAAAAGTATAAATACACAGCATTGACCATACATTTCACTTAGATAATTTACTTTGTATTGAAGTGTATATGTGTCCATAATTAATCCGGTGAGACACCTGTTAGAAACGTACGCCAACAAACGATATTGAGATTATTCATTATGGCGGCCAAAATAACTATTATTACAATGAAAATATATATTATCATGAATTCCTGTATAGCAACTGGCTGCATAAGATGAATGTTTACTTATTCAGAATATACACTATACCACTTTGGCATTGTTGTATTTACCGATCGGGCGGTTGAGCGCAATAAATTTTCAACATGCCATCATAGCTATTGTGCTAGTGCTCTTATCTAGTTTAAATCAGTAATTAAATAAACGCAATCACCGAACTGTCTGTTGTAAAATAATGACTTTGAAGCCGGAACAATGTTCGTCATTTCAGGAATCTCTTTGCTCTCGCACATGGGGATGTCGCACAACTCCCATCTCTTTTCGCGATCCTCGGTGAAGCACCACGGTGATTTTTCAGCACAGCCTTCCAAATCAGCGAAGATGTTGCTACAGTAGTTTTCAGCGTTACAGAACACATGTCGGTGTGGCTGAAAATAAAACGACGGATATTTGCACTGACATGGAAAGATCATTAAACCGTTAGAGGATACCATGATTTTGCAAACATAATGCCTCTAATAAATTGACTGTGTTATGTACATTTGACGGAGTGCGTTATTAATTTCCTGCGCTCTGAATTTATATTTTATTAGTACACTCTGCGCATCTGTTCGCTGGAGAAGTCTGTCATTGATACGTTATCAATTCAATCCAACTCATCTCAATCAATCGAATATAACATAAATATAAGGCATACTGCCGTCTACGATATAAACCAGTTGAAAAAAGAAACAATGTGGTCCGTGTTTACCAGTTGCGCACGCCACCTTTGGCATTTCCGGCCCGACTTCGTGACGCTGATATGCCCGCTGTACTCGAACCCTTGGGGGGTTAAAAGACACACTCGTGGTCCGCCTGCAAGGAGAAGAACGCCAATAAAGGAGTCGCTGCAAATCGTCGAAGGACATACAAGAACAGGTGGGCTAAACGCCAAGAGAAGTTGCAGGACACATGCAACCTTTCTCATGTGAACACATACCACACGCCTTCATAAATAGAACGGTGTATTCGTGAAAGTGATCACTGTTGTATGCAACAACTGTATGTTACTCATATATCACAGTAATCCACAATGTAAGTGTGCGTAGTATTGATGTACCATCCGAATCCTACAACACAGTCTGTCATTATGTGTGTATGTGTTTATATGTACATGCATATGAATAGATATATGTATGTGTATGTGTGTATGTCATAGGGAGTGTTTTGGACAGTGCTCTCACCCAATGGGAGGAGAATGAAAGTTCAGCACCAGACGAGGAATGCAGCTCTGCAGCAGGTCGTACACAACACAGCCAAGACAATTATAGGCAAGCCAGACAGAAAACACCAGGACTGGTCCGACCCCAACGACCAGGAGCTACAGACTCTTATGAGCAGAAGCGGCCAAGCCCATCAGAGAGTGTTGCAAACCAGGAGCACTAGATCCACCACTGCAGCATACAAACATGCCTGCAGACTGCTATAAAAACACACCCGTGCACTAAAGTCAGACTGGTGGGAAAGGAAGCGGCATAGACACCAGAATCAACTAGAAGATCACGAAGACCAGCATCACCCCAGATTTTTCCCATGCTAGAAAGGAAAGACATCATCGCATGGAATGATCCCATTCGCAGGATGTGTGATGCAAATTCATCACTCAGATGCCACTTGACTTCTTGTGCCAAAGCGTACAATTGTAGATCCATCGTCGGGACGGATGATTCCTGTCCAAGGCTCTTCGTCAGTCGCTTGCACTGTGCCATGGACGTGTAAAGCGTACGCTTGTCACTTGGAGGGGCATCAATGATTGGCAGATGAGCTCTGTGTGTCTTTGTCTTCAAGTGACGAGGTTGGGGTACTGAGATTTGATGATTGTATCCTTTCCATAAAGGAACAACTATCTTTTCTGGGGACTCGCTCGGTTCGATGTCTGGAAGTACTCCACGTGGCACCATCCTCAGCAATAACCATGTTGTATCTTTGGTACCATTGGTTGCTTGGTTAGATATGCTTGACACACATTGATCTTGAAACATGAACCTTGCCAGTGGATGAAATGTACCCTTCCCATCTTTAGTTTCAACATTGATATCTACGTTGTCTGTACCCTCGTGCATCAGCCCATTACCCACTTCTCTATTGTCTGGTTTCGTCAAATCAGTGGGCACATATGTTGGTATGTTGTCAACTGCAACAGTTTGAGACGATGTAAGTGTGTGTTGAGCATCGCTTGTCTTGTATCTACGTAGTTCGTCATATGAGACACAATACCCTAGACCAGTTACAACATCGATCAGTTCGGATGAACCAAAGACATGGTCCAGATAGACAGCAGTGCCTAAGGGTTGATGGGTGACAGTATTCCCTGACATACACATAATTGGTTCAGAAAGTGTCACAGCTTCCATCAACTTGGTCTCGGAGGATGCTTCGCTGAAAGGAAGCACATTTTCAAAAGCATTTTGGTCAACCATCCACAATGCTGCTTGAAGTAGAGACAGAGGTACGTATTTCTGGCACTCCTCAATTTCCAGATCAGATGGTTCTGGATAATGAGTAATTTTCTGTGTCATTGCAGCAATATCTGCCCTCAGTAAAGACACAACTCCATAGATAGCTTGATCTTTTGACTGAATTTGAGATGTATAATTTTGCTCCTGAATGTTTGATGGCCAGTCGGTATATTCTTCACTTGAGATGCACATCTCCGAACCCTCATCAGCAGATACGTCAAGTTCCAAGAGTGCGGCTGCACTTGTGCTACATTGAACCTCTTCAGGTGCAAATTTGCGCGACTGTGCAGGCTTATTGGTTTCAATTTTGTCGTTCAGTCCGAGATATTTTGAGAGACACAATTTGTTACCACGGTGATATCTACAGTCGGCAGCAACCATGTCCTTGCACTCTATTTCAGTCAGCCTGAGAATCATGTCGGTATCACCTTTTCGAATAGCTTCTGCATGTACATGTGCAAAGATGTTATCTTTATCTGTGATCAGTGCCCAGCCTCGCTTTCGGTCTCTTTTACCACTCCTATCACAAGACTTGGCACACACAAAACAGAGTTCTTTGAAATTGAACGAGGAGCGCTTTGGTCGTATATTCTGTTCAGAAAGATAAGCATGTGGACGCTTCAGTAGATAACTTGACCTACAGTTATGGTGATATTTCACTGATATTTTCCCAGCTACAATGTCATCCTCTTGAGCATTCACTTTGGCTAATAGCTTTTCATTGTCATTTGCTGCTCGAATGCTGTCGAAAAGTACTTGGATTTTTCCAGGATCGGAATGTCCCACATGTTTTTTTTTTTCAAAATGTTTATCACACAGCCAACATTTGCCAAGATGGACATCTGAATTCCGAGATTTCTTGGGATGTGGACCAAATTCAAAGGCACAATCCATTATTCTGAAAACAAAAAAATAGAAAACATTAACAATTGTAAATTTTTCTGTGGTACATGTAAACAAATTGGTGCTTCAGATGTCGGCCATCTTGGGGTCTTTGAAGTTTCTCAGTAGTGGAGACGTCCATCTTCAATGCCTGCAGAAACAAATATTTCATTAGCATGATCATTGAAGAGCCCTGTGCTAAAGATATTAATTTTTTTGCTGTAATAACACTACAACATCACAATTAGTGCATATGAAAACATGCATAGGGAATTTTGGGAAATAAAAAAGTTGATTCAGCTTTATAGGTAAAGCAGCCATTTTCATTTATTGGTCATCTTGGATTTCATGATGATGAGCTGGATGTAGGCCTTTAAAAACATGTTCATTGGATTCCTGGACACTAAAAACATATGTTTTGACACCAAGATTTTGTCTATATGATGATTAGTGAGCAAGATATTGTAATTTTTCCGAAAATGTCGCGATATCGAGGGGAGCATTTTGAAAATGACCTCAATTGGGATGTTTATCTCCGGATATCAAGATGCAGTAAGCTGATTCTGTTGTAGAATGGTTATCGAGAGGACATGGTTTCATTAAGACAGTCATATGGTCCGTACTTTTCATATCATGAAAAGATTGTGTGTATTTTGGTAACAAAAATATCAATTTTGTCGGTCATTTTGGCGGCCATTTTGGATTTTCGTCACGAAGGACTTCTCCGAGTAACACGCATTGCTGTTTATTCAATTCAGGGGGATTAATTATCTATAAATCGACACCAAAATCATGATTCTATCCCTATGGGTTGACAAGTTATGCCCATTTCTATGTATTTTCTGTATCTCGATTGAAGCGAAACATTTAGGGATGGGGGTAACTTTAACCCCGATTTTCAAAATGTTGCACAAGGGTGCCAAACTTCTAGAACCCCTGGGTGAACACCTGGGACCATATGCTATCACATGGTATAGGTCCCAAAATGTAATTATTTCACCACTTTTTTTTCATTAAATAAAGCCCTTTTCGGAAATGACCGACCGACTAAGTGGAGCTGCAGAGAGCTGCTGACAGAAACAAGCACCTGGGAGAGATGGAATATTCCTGCTGAAGTATGGAAGCACGGAGGAGACAATCTGTTTAGCAGACTGCACCAACTAATTACCAATGCCTGGGAGGTCGGTTCTGTACCACAAGCATGGAAGGATGCCAGCATTGTAACCATGTACAAGAAGGGTGATCGAACAGAGTGTGGGAAATATAGACCAATCTCTCTTCTTTCGATAGGAGGCAAGATCTTCGCCAGGATCCTCTTCAACAGGCTATCTACCCACATAGCACCAGAGGTAGTTCCGGAGACACAACGTGGCTTCAGAGTTAACAGGAGCACCGTGGACATGCTATTTTGAGGGTTAAGCAAGGTTGTGTACTGGCCCCCACGCTCTTCTGCATCTTCCTATCAGCAATGCTCGACGAGGCTTTCCGAGACATGGGAGATGGCGTCTACATACAGTCCAGACAGAGCGGTGACCTATTCAACGTCGCACACGTCAGAGCGAAGACCGGGACTAATCGGATACTGTTGAGAGGGCTGCTATTCGCAGATGACAGTGCACTGGTTGCCCACTCTACTGAAGAGATGCAGAAAATAGTGGATGTTTCTCCGATGCATCAAAGACGTTCGGCTTGAACATCAAGAAGACCGAAGTGCTGTACCAACCCAACTCTACAAGAACCCGAGAGGAGGTAAACATGGTTGATGGAAACAAGATGAACTCTGTTCCGGCATTCACCTACCTCTGAAGCACTATATCAAATAATGGATGCATTGACGATGAAATACAGGAGAGGGTGGCTGGCAAAGGCTAGTGCATCTTTCGGTCGACTATGCCAGAGACTTTGGAACAACCACCATGTGTCCTTGCGGGTTATAGGCAAGATATACAGTGCAATCGTGCTGTCCAGCTTCACTATACGGAGCCGAGGCCTGGACAGTGTACAGACGACAGGTAAAAATGTTGCATGCCTTTATGATGTGACATCTGCGTTCGATCATGAGGATAACCTGGATGGAAAAAGTGACAAACAAGGAAATACTTGAACGGACAGGGCTGCCATCTATGGAAGATCTTCTGATCAGAAAGAATCTCCGGTGGACCTCATGAAGATTCTCTACTCACCAAAGCAGATTCTCTACTCTCAACAGTCTTCTGGTGACAGAAAGAAGGGCGCCCTTGTCTCCGGTTCAAGGATACCATCAAGAAAAACCAGAAGCTGAGAGACATGTGTGTGTGTGTGTGTGTGTGTGTGTGTGTGTGTGTGTGTGTGTGTGTGTGTGTGTGGGTGCGTGTGTGCGTGCGTGTTTGTGGGTGCGTGAGTATGTGTGTGGGTGCGTGTGGGTGGGGGTGCATGTGTGTGTGTGTGTGGATGCGTGTGTGTGGGGGTGCGTGTGTGTGGGCGCATGAGTGGGTGC
>OZ024864.1:12540496-12592996 GCA_964017155.1 Oasisia sp. SBJ-2009 | reverse complement strand
TAAGTTCAGAGTAATATGTCTAATTGTAAAGTACGCTTTATTTGTACCATATAAGTACACGATTTGTTATTCCTTACTTGTGACACCAGTCTTGCACATTGGAATATCGCACAATTCCCATCTCTTTCTTGGATTCGATGTGTAGCACCATGGCTTCTTTTGAAAACATCCTTCCTTTCGTCCGAAACTGTTGCTGCAGTAGTTTTCTCTTGCGGCTTCGCCACGACAATCGGTATGTGCATGTGGCTGCACGAAAAGGGGCACATTATTGCAGGCATAATGAAACATAAATAAACATATATTTAATTGATATTTTATTTATTTATTTGTGTTTACTGACGGAAGTTCACGACTTGTAGGTTACAAAGGCATTTTAGCCAATATTAGCTTCTGCTGTATACAACGAATGAGAGCGGACCGGTATAATTCTTAACAGGTGTCCCATATTTCCCTTAATAGATATCTCCCGTATGCCCGCCCGTCTGGCCGCCCCCTCCCGTCCGCCCCCCTTCCTGTCCGCCCCCCCCCTTCCCGGCCGCCCCCTCCCCGTCCGCCCCCTCCATTCCCGCCCGTCCGCCACGACAAGGCATATGAAAAACACACAAATCAACAACTGCTGGACATACATTCAGTTTGTAGTCTTATTTAAGTATTTAGCATCATTCATGATACTGATGATGACCTTTATATATTTTTATATATTTAATTTACTTTTATAATAACGAATATGTCCATAAAGTATTATGTTCTTGGTGGTCCTCGGTATAAGCCCCCAGGGGTTTCTAAAGGATCTCCACGGTTACATTTTATACTCATGTGTATGCTTATTCAATTGTTTGTATGTTGTGACCTAAATAAAGTTCAATTCGATTCACAATGGCAAGATTGTGGTAAAGACTTTGACAAACACAATAAAGGTCATCAACACGGAGGCGGAGATTAACAATCTTCGTTAATCACAGAAACCCAGCCTTAGTGACTCATGACCGGGAACATTCACATTGTCCGTCATATGAACGTTTACCAGAACCATTGTCTGTCATATGAATGTTTATCTATATTATTATTTTTTTCTGTATTTTATTTTGCATTTTAATTTAAATTATTACGTATATTATAGATATGTGGTACTATTCTTGTTCTAACACACACACGTGACATTTAGAATTATACTAACTTAATATTTTGTGGTTTTCATCGCAATATTAGGTAAGGTGAAATAGCTATGTGGACCTTTAAACTTGCCTCTGAAATAACCAACTAAAAATATAATGGAGACATTAGACATAACAGTTTGTCATATCCTAATAATAATTATAAAATAATTACTGAGGTACTTGGAAAGGTAAACTGTAAACACATGCCATACAAATTAGTTAAGTTTAAGAAACATAAAAATTCGCAAGAGATAACAAATGGTATACTTAAATCTATAAAATACAGAGACAACCTACATAATCAACTTAAACGTTTAAAACCAACATCTATCAAACATTGTATTAAAACGTCAAATAAAAAACGTATAATAGTATCCTTAAAAGAAGTGTTAGAGAAGCCAAACTATTATATAGTATGAACAACTGTTTAACACGTATAAAACTGACGCAAGGAAAACATGGAAAACTATTAACGAAATGTTACATAGGTCAATTAAAAAAAGTTCATTACCTGAATATTTCAAGAAAGGAAGTAATAAAATAATTGATAATGTAGTAATTGCAAATTATTTTAATAATTCATTTTTTTTACAAACATAGGTAAGAATCTTGCAAACCAAATAAAGGTTACTACTACTAGTTACTATAGGAAATTCTGAAATTCGATTCCAATTGCAAGAAATTAATGAAGAGTGAATGCTCAAAAGAATTGATAATTTTCCTGCTAAATCCAGTAGTGGCTGCGAAGGTATTACAATAAAACAGTTGAAATGTATAAAATATGTTCTCATAAAACCTCTAACTTTACTTATAAATCATATATTAAATACTGGGATATTATTTTCCAGATAAGATGAAAATTGCGAAAGTAATTTCTATTTATACAAATGGTGATCAAACGTCGATTTGTAATTATAGACCGATACCTCTGTTACCAGTAATCTCAAAGGTCATTGAAAAGGTTATATATAATCAGATGTATTCGTGTTTTTACTAAACGCCAAGTTTTAATGATAACCGGTATGGATTTAGATTCGGTCACTCAACGAAACACGCCATTCTGGAAGTTATCGACCGAACAATAACCGCCCTAAATTCCAACGAAACACCCATTAAAATATTTTAATAGACTTATCAAAAGCATTTTGATACCCTAGACCACTCAATTTTATTAAGCAAACTACAATTTTATGGGATGGATCCATGCTGTTGCTTTAAAGTTAATGGAAAGTTATTTGAAAAATAGAAAACAATAATTATGTCAGTTACACACCAGTGATAATATGGGCAGGGTTTCAGAGATTGAGTAATTGTAGTGTAAGAAGATTAAAATTTTGGACTCTTTCTATTACTATTTTAAGCCCACTTTTTGTTCTTAATATATATATATATATAAATGATTTACCAAACTCATGTGAAACATTCAACTATAATGTATGCAGACGACATAACTTTGTTTACAACAATTCAGTTGTCAAACACATGCTCCACAAAACATTTCGAATATCATTTAAATTTACATTTAAATAAGATATACGAATGGCTGAAAATCAATAAATTGTCGTTAAACGTAAAGAAATCCAAGTATACAATACATAAATTGGGAAATAAACAAGTGAATAATCTCATCCTTGAAATAGATGAAACCATAATAAAAAAAAGAATAATATGTTTAACAAAATATAATGCATATACTGAGCCGTTATTTAAGAAACTAAAGATTCTTAATGTTACAGATATGCTGAAATTGCATGAATTGAAACTTACTTTGTTACGAAAACATACTTTGTTTTACAGAATTACAAAATACTGTGCTCATTACCAAACTGTTATATATGTGGACAGTCGTAACAATCGACGTACTATTTTATAGTGTTTACTTTGGTAATAACCTCCGTAAATGTACATTAAGTAGTGTTATTTAAAGATGAGATTGTACTCATTTGCGGGTTTCAAAGCTTGTAATGTATTAATTGTGTTTTTTTTAATTGAGATTTGTGACTTTATGACCAGAGTTTTGCTGGATTATACAAATTGTTTTACCCCAATGAAATGTAAAATGGCCAACTATATTTTAATTGTGATATAATTAATGAACAACTTAATGAACAACTTAAAAATGTACAATCAGTTCGATTGTTTTTGCTCCTCGCGTGTCAGACTAATTTCACGAAAAAGCAAACCTACGAAGTATCCCCTGTGACATGCTAACTCGTTTGTGCAAATGTGTGGCTTCGTTTTTATTAAATAAACAGAAAACTCAGAAAAAGAGTATTTGCTATCATAGCCGAAACTCGAACCGGACATCTGTGTTACCGTGACATCCGGAAAAGACTGTAGCTTGAAAATCTCGCGTGAGCGAAAACGAGCAGAGAGATCGACCTTTGACCCGTCCATGCTGTCAGTCCTTCGATAGACTGTTTACAATAATTTACAGAGTCGCAATATTCCCGTTCTTTTGCTGTTTTTTGTTCAACGATGGGACGCCCGCGTATGTTTGCGACCGAATCGGCAAGGAAACAGGGAAGTGCACAAAGAGCCGCAGAAAGACAGAAACAGCGGCCGTGCGCACACGTGTATTTGGAAAAAGTTATAGACTTGTGCAAGTTGTGGAATCAAATGACATGTACGACAGGTTAGTACGGCTTCAACCATTTCACATTGTTTTAATATTGCGTGTGCCAGCTGACAACATTGTTTTGCTATTAAATTAGTCGACGGTATTAGGCCATTTAGGGTCATTCCGAGTGAACGCAAATAAAATTCCATAAATTGGTTGCTGTCATCGACGTCTTGGACTTAGTCTTAGATTATTTTTGAATAGATCAGTACTAATACAGTATGATGAGAGCCTTTCCCGTTTTGCATTTGGTAAGATTAGCAAGAATCCAAAATTTGAGCGTTGTAGCTTAAATAGGTTTCAAGTTATGGCACTTTGACATTTGACAGGTTGTTAAAAATAAATAATTTTATTTACATTTAATTCACTAGTCAATATATTCTGCAATCTTGAGCCTGTGTCAGTGAAATTGTGGTGAGTTGATCTATATAATATAGAGATTACATAACTACAATTAGAATATAAATACAGTGTACGGTTAATGTACAGCTAGGTGATACAAATCATGATTAAGATTTATTCAAAATATCACTCGCGATAGGGTTTTCAGACCCTGATTGTGAGCAGAATACACATACCTTAGACATAAATTGATAAATTGTACATATTTGGTATATAAATGTGCAAATCGGAGGAATATGACAGGTCTGGTTGCCTTAATTATGAATCTATACATGTATATGCAAAGATGGTATGTTATTATATTTCTTAAAATATGACCAACTTCCGACCCAAACATTTCGATGAGGCGTAGCTTGTATTGTCACAAAACCTTTTCTATGTGTAAGCTCATTCCTATAACTCAAATAACTAGTAAAATAAGTCTCAATATCCTTCCGAGCTTCCTTCACAACAAAAATGGCATACGCCTGGGTGCCACAATTTTTAAAATAAATTGCTCGTGATATACTATGACACAAAATTGTAACTTTTGTCATGATTTAAAGGTAAAGGTAAGGATTGCTCAAAGCGCTTTTTACACTTTACTCCCTGGTAGTTCAATCGAAGACCATCTCGGCTTCTCTGGGAAGCATTCAGCCATGTAGCAATTTTGCGAAGACTGTTTGTACACAAATAGTCATCACTGTTTATAGCCAGGTACTCATTCATACAGCTGGGTGAAATGGAGCAATGTAGTGTGAAAAAAACTTACCCAAGGTTTCACATGGCAGCACAAAATTTGAACCCGGGTCCTCTTATTTTAGAGTCTGATGCTCTACCCCTGAACCACTGCGCTAATACTAGCAACCTTTGTTTATGACCAATATTAATGAAAAACTGTTAGTCTCACAGACTGGTACATTTCGTCATGATGAATTTTCAGTAGTATGCCTGCAGTGCAATTGTGAGGAACACTAAGCAGGTTTTCAGCTCACTTAGTCTTCATGGCATTAAAATTAACTGATTTTAGTAACAGTTTATTGTAATATTATTTTGCCTAAAACCACTAATGACATGTTATGGTCCTGTGCAAGTTAACAAACACAATTTGCTGTGTTTTGTGGTGAAAAACTCAGCAGTGATTAAGATTAACAAAAATATATTTCATTCAATATTACAAATTAACTATTCAGGGCTGTATAGTCCAAAGGACCTGAGGACCTCTTGGGCCAGTGTTGATGATTAAATGTCCATTTTGAGGTGTTTACAGTAATGCTCACTGGTTTGGTTATGTTTTATTTCAGATGTCGCAAAGACGTTGCCACTCTGCAGCCTGTTACTATATATGAACTTTTGTGCATGACATTGAAGAAATTGTGACTGATGAGTACAGACGATGAAGACATGACACTGATGACAAGAGCGGAAGACGTCACTGGCAAACCATTCTGCATTGTGTACAAAGAATGCCTTTTGGAGCTTGCCAGAATGGAGGTAATCATTGGTATTTGATATTCATAAAATATCATCATGACACAAGTAACTGCATTTTAAAGATGTTTCTTAAAAACTATTCATTTTGTATAATGGCAAGAAAGATGTTATGTTTGTTTTGATTATGTTTAAATTGATGAAAGTGTGGTGTATATTGGTTAATTATATGTTGCCATATTTATGTTACAAACATAGAAATTAATATTATGGAAATTATACATTGAAATACCATTACATCATGCACTATAATTGGTATCAACTGCATTCTGATTGGGCAGGCTGAGTAGAGTGGAATACATAACTATCTTTACAGAAAGCACTAATTAATGCCCACCTATGTCACTGCATTCACACAATTTTGCTGTGTTTGTGGTCATCTCATATGAATAACCAGAGAAAAATATGCCAACTAGGTGATTATGGTGAAGAAACATTTAATTCATAATTACAAACTTACAACATATTCAAAATTATTCATTATTAGCCCCATGAAATTATGTGTAATAATTATTTGTCACAGTCGTCTATTTGCCTATTTGTGTAGATGGATAGATTATGCAAAGTCAAAGGGTGCAGGCTTCCCTATGACCTGAAAATAAAACGAGTTTCAAATATGCGGTACTTCTGTCATTGAGTAACACAAATTCTTTATACTAATCAGTTCTGCTGGTAAAACAATTATTACAATTGTTGTCACATACACAGCTATGCACGGTTGTAACGTTTAAAAAAATTAAACGGCTTAACCAGTAGAGCATTATATATGTTAATATGCATCTAAATTGTCAGCTTAGGTATATATTATGAATTTTATTCATCTGCCAGTGGAAGTTTTTGTGCCCCCTAGAATTAATTTCTGAACCTGCTCCTGCGTATGATAGTTTATTTGTCTGCATGAGGTTTTTGCAGTAATGGGTGTCCTGGATAGATTGTATATTGTTGGAATCACATGTGGGCTAAAGTAAAGACAACATAAAGTAAAAACATTTTATTGAAACTTTTGACAAGATTGACTACAACATAATGGCAAGCACTGCACATGATATATGTATTTATTTTTAATATCACATGCACATCAGATAAAAAAAACAATCAGTAAAATATAAAATTAGGAAAAGGTTGAAAACATGTATGGTATATATATATATATATATATATATATATATATATATATATATATATATATAACAAACAGTTACTTTTATAACGATTCATTCATTCACAAAAATATCCAGCACAAATACATAGTATGTCAAATACTGGTTAGTTAAAAAACATTAATCCCATTTATTAGGCTTTAAAATGATGCCTTTACCCGAAATGACATTACAAAATCCTGGCAATTTACCTAAAATTGTAAAGTTTACTCATAATGCATGCATTATGGATATTACTGAAACATGCTGTAAATAGCTTATTTTTTACAGCAGTAGAACATAAATTGATGTTTTATTAAACATATTTCTCTTGACAAGTTTGCATACAAGTTTCACTTTGGCTTGAATGGCAGACTCATCTGACAAGATTTTATAAATGACTTGTCCAAAATATTTACAATGTGACAAAGTTTAACTGGTTAACTCCTGAAGTAATTGTCTTAGAAATATTTGACTTTCTAGATACAAAGTACATATACATACTATATACATGTAATGTGTACATATTAAATAACAATAATAACAAATAAAGTACACTAAGTTAACTATAATTATGATGGTCATGGTCCTCGCCATGTGGCTGAGAGTTACATGTGCAATCACTACCCCGGGTATGTGTTTACTCACCTGTATGAAGAGTACCGGCTACAGATAGTGGTAGATATTATTACTTTATATAGTTAGTCTTTGCATAATAACATAAGTGTGGCTGAATGCTTCCTACATTAGTAGATATGTTGTTTGATTTAACAGATCTTAGTAAAGTGTAACATATCTGGCATGTAGAGTTTACGATATGAATACCAAATACCAAACAATTCTATAATTGACTTTTGCTAAATGTATCATCACATATGATATCATAAATGTCACAGCCATGTTAATTGTCACTTTGTTTCTTGCACAGGTAGATGTGGATGCACAGAAAATGTCAGGTACCTGGCATGCAGTACCATTAAAGAGAGTGAACTAAGTAACACAGTAATGCCATCGATATCCAAGCCGATGAAGTTCACCAAAGAATGCCGAACCTATCTTATAGTGTTGAGAGAGGTTGACCGAAGGCTCATGCCATATTTGCCAGACCATGGTACCCACTGTTCTACCACAAACTGCAAAGCTAGTCAGATATCACCATATTCGCATGTCAAGCAACCTGCATTCTATATGGGTCTCTATTCAGTTTGGGTAACTGACTGGCCTGGAAGTCAGTGCACACACCATCAGTACAGGGGAGTCTGTTATGGATGCAACACACGACTGAGATCACTCGGTTGATATTCACATGACATTTGATCTGCAGCGTCTTGCACAGCCCATGGTTGTGGAATTTTGTCCGGGATCTTGGATGGTATATAGCTTATTAACTTGTTGACCTAGTGGTGGTGTTCAGTTTCCTGTTGAGTGTTGACCTGAAAAGAAAAGCATAATATTCAAACTCAGTAAACAAAAACTGGCATCATGGTATTAGAGTTGTCATTATGGAGTGTTCTTTGCCATAATCAATAAATCTACAGCTGTATAACATAATATTTTATGTATGACCTAAAGCATTCCACAAAAAAGGCAGCAAGAAATATTTGGCTACAGCAGCATGTACAGGTTGATACCTAAGCAGGGTTGTAATTTATTAGGTCTGTATTGTCATTACATGAAAGTAAAATTACCATGCTATTTTTAAATGTAGGGATGCCCTACATCTTATATATTATTATAGAATTATATTTACTCCCAAGCATAGCGCATTCATATTTTCTGTTTTATTTTCAATATACAATTTTGTGTCAGGGTATGTCATGTAATAACTACTGCATGTTATATTTGACATTTTATGGCTCAGCTGGATGTCAAAGTAAATGTTGGAAGTGACAAAATAAGGTGTTGTTGTGATGCCAACAGTATATTTCCTTCACTGAATATTCAAACATGTCTACCTTCTTAAGAATGAATAATAATTGATTTTATAAATTTATTTCTGAGTTATTGTTGTATGCTGAATAGTTTTTTAAAGGTGTTGACCGAAGTCTGTGTGGACACTGGACTGGACACACTTAGTATAACGTGCATTACACAACTGCAAAGGTTATCCTAGTTTTCCATATCCGAGATATTATGAAAATGCTAATGAAAGCAAATGTGTATTGAAATGGGCATATTAAAATATTTATAAAATGTATACATTGTTGATTGTTAAAATGTTTAATTCACTTGGAGTGATCAGACGTTGGCCTCTTGCAAACTACATATCCTCCATGCATTTGCCCGACACAAGTGATTGCATTAATATTAGTCCCTCCTCTGCCTCGTCTCACTTGCATTGTAGTGTGGCCCATACTAATATATCATAATTTGAGTTGTATTATGCATTCATATATTGCTGTGATGAAAAGATAAAGATTAGAACAGCTGGCATATGTGAGTTGAAAGGTATCAGGTATTACATAGACTACAGCCAGGCATCACTGACCACAATGGAAACAAGTGCAAGAATGTTATGTGTAATACTTGCATATGGTGTACACTGGCTAGTAGCTATACAAGCATTTTATATTCATGTTTACCTTTTTGTATATTGAATAAATTCATCACCATCATGGTTGTCATACATTTTTTAATTATTATATAATTATATTATTATTATATAAAATATAATGCAAATCAGCAACATCCAGCAATCATAGTAAAATGTGAGTCACAAAACACTGTTTAAAGAATTGTGATAACCAACATAATTCTTCGTTTGACGTTCTGTTGCACGAGATAACGGATGCTCCCCACGGTGACCATCACCCGGAGCCTAGCTACTGCCAATGTTCCGAAGCCAATGAGATATCATTTCGTCCCTAACGTCATCTACACTCTCTAGATATGTACTTTTGCAATTACACAGCTTATGAACAAGATCCTGCGTTATCAAATACAATACATATAAACTTATAAATAAAGGCTGTATGAGTGTATCTGGCTGAGACTAAGCGATGCCGATGCCGACTGTCAAACTTTAAAAATAATCTAACAAGTTAGAGAATCCACGTCGAGTAGGCCTATAATGAAGTTCACAAGTTGCAGTTCTTGTTGAATTAGACCACGACTACTCGCCCTGGTTGCTAACTGCAATAAAACACTTAATACATACCTTCACAGAAGAAACACTTCGGAACGTTCGTCACGACACGCAAAAGCACATGCGGTTTGTTATTGTACCGTAGGATGCCGATCTCGTATAAAACACGTGACCCAAAAAGGGCAGGACGTCTACACCGGCTAATGGTTTCGTCAGTTATACCCGGTGTAACGACGATTCTTTTTTGCCGAATAAAAAAGATAAGTACGCATTTTAAAATTAAACTGATTGCGCATACTAGTTAAACTATTGAAACATTACACATCAGGACATAAAAGAAAAGGATTGGCGATGGGCAAAACGAAATGATTGTCAACCTTTAAGCTGCCACAAGAGCGACCAAAATGGTTTTAGTGACAATCTCTTCGATCGAGGAGATCGCGACCCTTGGTTATCTTACCTACATTAAACAAAATTATATTTACTTATCATTACATTTATGTTATTTTCAACACAATTACGTGTCATGTTACTGCACTAATGAATTTTTTTTTTTTTTAACTGTAGGTAATTTTGTTTGAACATTGCTTTTGTATTGCTGTACGTACTGGGTCAGTAAACATTTCCGATTCCCATTCCGATTCCGTCCGTTGTTATTTTCTGATTAAAAAACTTCAGACCGCGAAATAAACGTGTCACAATTTGTGTTTTAAGTACTGTTTTTAACGTGTTGATAATTATAAAAATATGATAGTCATGTACCGTTTGCGATTTCCAGTGTTGGCATCTCAGTCCTGATTTTGTGAGGAAGTGTTCTCCAATGTACTCCTCACCAGTCTCAGTCATTAAGCATTCAAGTAGTCGACCTGGAACAAGAGCAATATCACTCTCAAAATTGGCTAAGTCCTCCGAATACATAGGCCTCTTTACACCGTATCAACTCACGATCTGTACGCAACCAAACAGCCGACATATTATACCACGTCCACCTACGATCTCGACCTTGTGGCAATCGCCGACACTTAATTAGCTTTAAAATAAAGACTCAAATCTCCCGGTAAGTGGAATTCGCACATCACCCCAATATAAGCTCGTTCATTGTCCAACATCCAGTCGGTGTGGTGGCCGAGTTCTCATGTTGTATAAAAATGCTATTATACAAAACAAAAATAGTCAACAACTATGACAATAGTCAACAACATTTGGTCTCTCAAAGCGATGACCGTTAAATTAGCATTACTTAGTAAAAACTGTATATTGGACCCACCACCAATTAATATGAACATAATTTTTATCGTCGCTTGTTTACTTCTTCGGTGACTCTGAAGATATCTTATATTTGTTAGTTTATACGTAGTGTAGTATCTAGTCATTAGGATTGCTCTACGTGTTTTTCATTTATTTCCTGTTCAATCGAAACCCACTCGACGTCACTGAGAAGCATCCGATTAATGCGCGAATTAATCCGTATGCAAATACCCACCATTTTTAAGTCAATTAAGCATTCGTACAGCTGACTGAACTGGAGCAATGTAGACAGGACGAACTTGCCACCTTTAACAGGGCAACACAATATTCGAACACGGGTTCTCTTAATCGAGTCCGATATTGTAGTCACTGCGCTGCGGTGCTACTGCAAACATACTCTTTATGTTTTGTTTTTCTACATGGTGACATTGCAAAACTACTATCATTTTATTGTATATTGACAACTGAAGGTCCTATATGATTCACCATTGTTTTTATTACTGTCACTTTATGTGTGACTGAAGAAAAATGTCCGTTTTTAATATGTTTTTAAACGGACAATAAAGTTTTTTGAATCTTGAATCTTGAAAAGCATCAAACTTATTGTGAGGTGCGAAATAATGCTGCCATCTCAGATGATAGAGAATCAATGCTGTGTTTTTATGAAGTCACATGCGGATACAATCACTGTATATCAACATATGTGTCACTATCCAATCGAGCTAGCTAGTTCTTAACAGTAATCAGTATATAATGCGAATATTTGTTTGTTAGAAGTATTTTCCCAGATATTAACATCGACATGCAGAGTGATGCCATCCGGTTCTAAAATGTACTTTAAGTTATCTAAGGCATATATATATACAATATGATATTTTAATAATACAAAATCGTGTATTTGTGTAGATAGTAGATCCAAAGTATAACTACATTCAGTTGTGTTGAAATAATCGTTAGACATTATAATGAATATATATAACAATGATATACAAGTAAAACATATAAATACGTAAAGTCAAGGCTTTGTTATGAAACACTGAACAGGAACAATTATTAGTATACGGCATTGATGTAAATTGCAGTAACATATCATCTTTAGTAAACCAGTAAGTATAATTATATAAAACGACCATTATAGTGAATTGCGAAATACATTTAATTATTTTAAAAATATGTATTCATTAATTAAATAACAAAAATAACTGCAGAATTCGTTTATTAATAAGCAAGAAATAACTGCAGTAATACGAGATCACTTTACTACCTGTTTTAAGACGAGGTTTCATTGTTTAGCGTTTTGTCGTGAATTCGAAGGCTGGTGCATGCAAGCACATCTACTTCGCCGGCAGCAAGAGCTGACAATAATTTACACTTGTACATTTCTTGTTCCTGATTTCAGTCGAATCCGGCGTCGTCTGCTTTATGAACTGTTAAAATAATATAAGTAGCTATAATTAATAATCTGCCCGATTAGTGTAACTTATACTCTTTATCATATGCCAAAAGGACGTAGTTCTAGGTATTCTGTCAAATTATTTCCAGCACGATCGCCAGGGTTCTATTAACTGACTGGTCGGTTTATACATCATGGGTATTATTGAACTAGTTATAGTCATTGGTTGGACAATTCACGCCAAGCAGATAATGTTAGGCTGTCACTGAAGGTGGGCACTGCCGGAGTGCTTGTCGTGATCACTGGTTCCTTTACGTCCTAAACTCAGACGTGACTGACATTAATGCTATTCTCCAATTTATGAGAGCTACACAGCCCCCCAGTGTTGATAGCCAGCTTTTTATACTACACTGCCTGCCAAGAACGGGTACTGAACACAGGCGGTTGACTGCCAGGCCCATGTGTTGACCATTACACTATCCCGCTTTCTGTTTTTATGCTCCAACATATATTAAATGGTTTAGCAAACGCGGTACTTATGGCAACCCGTTTCTCACCATCAGTACCCTTTGGTAAGAAGTTGCACTGGCTTGTAGTTTTGTTCATATCAAATACAAATTAACTATTCTGTCTGCACTGTCTGCACAGTTTTGTGTATTAAATATACAAGCAACACCAGTCCTATTGAAGTATTTATGTTCCTTGAAGCAATTGTTCATTATATCTTTAACAGAAGAAATAACGAGTTCCTATAGCTTTACCTGCACAGTGCGGTATCAACAGCACGAGAAGAGCGACACTTGCCACCGCCATCTCGACGTGCAGCAGTTGCACCAGACGGTGAAGTGACTCGATCTGTCGCAGCAAAGTGGTGGCACATACTGATCTCTGCTTCCCTCTCGTCACACAATGCCATATTGCAGTGATTACACCATGGTGATAATAATAAAATAACTGCGCCGCCTGTCACCACAATAGTCATGTCACCGACAGGAACAAATATGTGTTATCTCAATTATCCAGTGCATATGATTGTGCGCTGTCTATTGGGATTAGTTAGACTGAAGTTCATAGCTACATAACAATGGGTCGAAAACGTCTTGCTAATCAAAATATAGGGGACCAAGGACACAGGGAGCCAAAGACACAGTGGACCATTGACTCTATGAGATTGTTACTACTTAATGATAAGTGCTCTTGTTGTGTAAATATGTTATTGGTGTTTTATTTACGTAACTACAATTATTAATGTGTAACGAAGTGTTGTGTAAATTAATTATTGTATTCTTTGTGATTATCTTCTTCAAAGTATTTAAATGTGACATTACTGTTTACTGTTTTATCTTGATAATTTGTATGTCCACAAATGCCTTTGTATTTAACATCGTTTGCTAGATTACTACATTTGTTGATAGCATGCATTGAATTGGTTTACACGTTATGATTTCCGTTCACAAAGGAAGCAGATTCTTTAAAATGTTTAGGCCATAATTTATTAGGTTTACGGTTAGACAGGATTCCTTCTATAGTTTTTCACGCGTGTTTATATTAAATTTAAAAATGATTAAAACCTTTGCCATAATATAGTAGTCTAGCTTTGCGTAATTATAAATTTAAAATATCATTGCACGTTTGTAAATTGAACAATACTATGCCATACTTAGAAGATACAGGGTTTGTGATTTGTCATTGTTTGTAACGTTTGTCTTTGCATATTATTGAAGTTAGTTATCCATGTAGATTTTTATGCATAAAAATTGATGAAATCTCAATAATGTATTAGTCATATATTTATTAATAGCTTGATAATATTATAATTATGGTTTGTATCAGCATTAGGGCTGTATATAAGTGTGTATATATCTTAGAAGAATATGTCATTTTTAGCATAGTCTCTTTATTTTGTTCATTTTTTGTACAACGATACGACGGGTGTCAATAACCAGGGCACATACTGGAACGTACCAATATCAAGAGTAGAGACATGTAAAATAAATAAAAAGAAAACATGTAGCTAACGTATCACATTTTCGGACATGAACTCTAATCATTGAAACGGCGGCGTGAAATGACGATTGTTTGTCATATTCACTTGTTTTACTCTGTATGGCATTCTTTTCAGTTGCTACTAGACATGGACTTCAGATTCACTAAAGCGTGTTGGCATCAACATATGCTCCGGGTAATTGAGAAGGCACACGATTATACAGCAATTGTTTCGGGAGTATTGAGTGAGGCCAAATGTTCTTTACAACTAGACCAATGACCATTCACAGTCAACGCGGGTATACTGGAAGTGTGTGTGTGTGTGTGTGTGTGTGTGCGTGTGTGTGTGTGTGTGTGTGTGTGTGTGTGTGTGTGTGTGTGTGTGTGTGTGTGTGTGTGTGTGTGTGTGTGTGTGTGTGTGTGTGTGTGTGTGTGTGTGTGTGTGTGTGTGTGTGTGTGTGTGTGTGTGTGTGTGACAGAGTTAGATCATTAATAATTCCCCTATAGACTAGAGTGATAAGCTGGTCCGCTGCACCGAAGCCGCTGTGGACCACTGGCGATAATTCACTAGCACGGCAGAAAGTGCTGTACTCACTGGCAGGATATAGAATAGAACTGTTGAGCAAAACAACAAATGTAAAAAAAGTCTGCTAAAACGAAATGTTTAACTTGGTTGTGTGTCGCTGTGCCCGTAGCCCTAGGCATAGATAAAACAGCTCATGATTAATTTCTGGGCTAGGCCAGCAGGGCCAGCTGTTGAATGTTTTGAGTTGGGTAGGGATCAAAATATTGGTCACTGTGGTTCCTCGGCTATGTGAATAATGATCCAGTGGGATGGGTTGTAGCCTCCAGCTTATATAGTCATTAGGGGAAGGGTTGTGAGCTGGAAATGAGTTTAACCTGAGGTAAATATCCCAGATGGCTACTCTGTCTCTGGCCAGTTCGGTGGTTGACACTGGTGTGAACAACGTTAATCCATTTGGAGACATGCTGGCTACAACAGTCACTGTGAACTAGCAAGTATGGTTATTTCCTATGTAACGTACAACTGTACCAACCGACAGAAAACAGGATCCAGAGTCTCTTTCCACAGGTGAGAATCTCAGTTATACAATATATAGCTTAGGTTATATATATATATATATATATATATATATATATATATATATATATATATATATATATATATATATATATATATATATATATATATATATATATATGTTTATTATAACCAATACACACATGCATATGCGCACACAGAAACACAATGTAGACCTTTTGATAAATCTGTGAAAAACTACATTATTATAAACAGAACACACTATATCGCAGAAGTTGTAGGGGAATCATTAATGCTCTGACTCTGAGGTGCAAGCTCAGTATTTTTTCTTTTGAAAGCCTAAATTAAACAAAACCATTTTTCAGGAGACGTGTCCTTGAGAACGTTGGCCACATCACATTCGAGCGGAATCTTGACCTGAAGGTGGAAATGGCTGTTATGGAGCAGCTCGGAAATGTCTTCACACAAGCTGATGCTGATGACCACTTCAGTGACCATGTCATTGGGATGGAAATCGATCATTTATCTGCCCTGACAAGACTGGTATACCTGACAGGGCAGACAAAGACATATGCCAAAAAACACACTCAGATTATCGTACATGGGAATATGCCATCATCCCGTCATAAAATGACCAAACTAATTCTGTTTAGGGGGACATGAAAGGGAAACTGTGGTCATTTAAAGGAAACCTGTTACCATGACATCCCTGCTATTTTGTTGTAGTTTGTCTAATTTTATTTATTTATTGTTATTACTATTGACACTATCTTAATATTACTACTTTTCTACCTTTTCTACTACTGTTGTTGTTAGTAATGTTGGCAGCTCTGTTTTGTTGTTGTTTTCCCTATTCTCTCATCCACTTTGCATGGTCTGTTTTTTAATCTGTAAAATTGTCATTAATTATATAGATGTGGGTGTTCTCTCCAATGTCTTTGGAGGACGGACTTCAGTTGGTTGATTTTTAAATGACTTTTTTGTAAAACACCACAACAATTGTGGAAGTGATAAAACAACAAATTAAATAGTACTAAGCTGTACTCACCCCTCACACAGCGAGACACTGTATACTAAGTAGAAGCCTGTTGATTTGTTTCATACTGGCATATCAGAGAGGCAACTGTTTGAACACATTGTACACAATTAAACAACACTGGCTAACTGATGTCAGTAAATAAATAACGTTATATTTATGTAGTAAACTTGGTGCAGTCTATGTATATACAGGCACTGCAGTGGCCTTTCTGTCGTGCTATAGCCTGGCTGTCACCAGCCTGTGTTGACTTCAAAGTATCATGTGTCAACTGATAGCGGCCAAGCCATCTTGTTCTAGTGGGGTGTTCTATTTATATATATGGTGTGTGTGTGTGTGTGTGTGTGTGTGTGTGTGTGTGTGTGGGGGGGGGGGGTGGGGTGTGCGTGTGCGTGTGCGTGTGCGTGTGCGTGTGCGTGTGCGTGTGCGTGTGCGTGTGCGTGTGCGTGTGCGTGTGCGTGTGCGTGTGCGTGCGTGCGTGTGTGTGTATGTGTGTGTGACTACTGTGTGTGTGTGTATAACATATATATATATATATATATATATATATATATATATATATATCCAACTTTGACTACTGTGTGTGTGTGTATAATATATATATATATATATATATATATATATATATATATATTATACACACACACAGTAGTCACACACACACATACACACACGCACGCACGCACGCACGCACACGCACACGCACACGCACACGCACACGCACACGCACATGCACACGCACACGCACACGCACACCCCACCCCACCCCACCCCACCCCACCCCACCCCACCCCACCCCACCCCACCCCACCCCACCCCACCCCACCCCACCCCACCCCCACCCCCACCCCCCCACACACACACACACCATATATATAAATAGAACACCCCACTAGAACAAGATGGCTTGGCCGCTATCAGTTGACACATGATACTTTGAAGTGAACATATATATATATATATATATATATATATATATATATATATATATATATAGGTATATATATATAATATATATAATTAATATTTAATATACGTATGTATATATATATATATATATATACGTATATTAAATATTAATTATATATATTATATATATATACCTATATATATATATATATATATATATATATATATATATATAATATATAGGTATATCATAATATATATATATATATATATTATATAATATATTATATATATATACATACATATATTATATATTAATTATATATATACATATTATATATATATATATATATATATATATAATTATATATATAATATATATATATTATATAATATATATGATATATATATATAATATATATATATATACATACTGTAAATGTAAATATAATCCTGTGCTGACTCGGTATAATACAGATCAACGTAACAGGAAAATCATATTTTTAAGTTATATATATATATATATATATATATATATATATATATATATATATATATATATATATATATAGTATATCTTGTAAATCTCAATCATATCTCCCCTAAATCGACTGTATGAAAAAGTATGTAAAAAAAATGAAAAAATGAAAATAAATTCGAATGCGGGGCATTGGACATTCTGCGCAGGCCTAAAGGCTATAATAATGTTTCAAGTGTTTCATTATCGCTGCGCGAACCTTTTTTTCTTCTTTTATATTTTTAGCAGTTCATTGGCATGGCAGGGGTGGGAGGTTTCTAGACACAAATAGCACCATTCACGATTAATCTATTTCCTTTCAAATAATATTGAAATATCCCCAATGTTTACAGACGCACGCACTAAAGAAAATAAAAATACGTGTACATGCAGAGCAAAGGGATCGAGCGCATTAATATAAAACCGGTCCGACTAAGTCAGCCAGTCGTGCTCCTCCTTTTAGGGTTGACCTGATTGTGGCGCTCCTAAACGAGCAACAACAGCACCAAAAATATCAATAATGGCTAATGCAGTGGGAAGGATTGACGATTTGGTCACCGAATATCTTCTTTATAGAGGTTTTCATTCTGCAGCAAAATTGCTAGAGTCAGACTCGAAGAATGCCAGAGATAAAGGATTTGGCGTACGTGCATAATTATTGTCAACATTTGTTGTCATTTTTTCACAGACAGTCGTTAGGAAATGCATATATGGGCGATAATTGCGGATAATGTTGGCTGTCATGAGACCAAGAACTGCGTACGGCGCCGTAAACTGCCATCTGTGCTGTAACTCAGCTATGTCAACGTACATGTAGATAGTACTATACAGCATACACTTCGGCATTTGTTTATAATCCGGACCCACCCAATTTTGCAGTTATAACTATCTTTGTCTACATTTGATACTTCACCGACTTCAGCCTCAGGATTCACTCAGTGTGTTAATTCAATCATTCACTTAAATAATCAAAACCAAACACATTTGATAATTTGTTTTATAAATGTTATGTCATTGCAACTTTTGAGGCCAAAAAATTGCAATGCGGTCCACATCAACAGATAATTATGGCATGCTTATCATTCCATCTAAATAAACCAGGTGTGGTAACACATGGCATGGCCATCATAAACAACACAACGCCGTATTTGAGTCTCAAAATGTGTCAAAGACACAATAATTATGCACCGCATAAATATGTCTGGGAGGATGTTGAATGACTGAATTAATAAACTGAAGTAGGAAATGTAAGCAATGATACAATTAAGTGTTATAACAACAGGGCTGATATTAGTTAGAATTCTGTACAAGTGCTCACGTCTCAAACAACACTGTTTGTTCACGCGTCACACACCTCCAGACCCAATGGTCAGGATGATAAGTCACACAGCAGACAATGCATAAATAAAATACTTTTTTTTTCAGTCAGATGAAGAAGATTACTTCCTAAGTGTGCACTACAATATAATATACTTCTACAATCTCATTATACTACGTTGTAGCTCAGCACCCAATCCCTGCTTTTCAAGCTTGTTAATGTTGTTCAGCATATGATATATATAAAATGCATGTGTGCAGTGTGAAGCAACACTAGCTGATCCCAGTGCCATTGCAGTAGTTTTGGTTTTGATTCAAATACAGTTGTATTTATTCAGTGCAATTGTTCTCATTTGCAATAACATGATTTGTGTTAGTTACGATACAAATTGAGTTTTTATGAACCATGTAACTGAGGTTTTATGAGTGTATTTCATACTGAAGCCAAAATGAGATAATACACAGTGCTTTAATAGATGCTGTCACACTTCCCTGAGAAGTCAAGATGGTGTTCGATTTAACAGGTCTGCCAGGGAGGAAAATGAAGAGATCTTTAAGCAATCCTAAGGATTGTATACTGCGCAATGTAAATTTTTTTTTATAGTAGTGTTATAATAATTATGCTGTGTTTAATTTTTAAGGTGGACAAGATCTTGGACCAGATTCACGTGTACATAGCGAACAGTGACCTACAGGGACTTGTCGACTACTGGCATTTCCTTGACCACCGTCTCTTCTCACACCTTGTTCCACCACATGAGGGCGCTGTCCACAAACTAGAAATCAGCCTCTTTAAGGTGGCACAGCAATTAATACATTGTCATAACCAACCTCTGATAAAATATTTTCATGTGTAATCAATTTTAAAGTGAGGGAGCCAGCTCCTAGGTTTGTTTTTATTGTTTTTTTTGTATAATATTACGTTCTTATGGCTATAACACACACATTAAAAGTTACTGCCTGCCTATTTGTGTTCAGTTACTCGGTTCAGATTCAGCCTGCAACATTGGTAAACACTACATCCAGTTTCAAAACTGAATGACAATAATGCCGAGGCGAGCAATTTTAGCAGCAATACCCTTTGATGTTTAACATTCCCACATTCTTGGCAACATACTTCCTGTTATAAATTACTGCTCTGTCAATTCTGGGCAGAGAAGCTGGCACCCTCCCTTTAATTCTAATCTGAATGGATAATGTTTGAAATTTGACTATTTCAGTGAATTTTAAATATATTCTTTATCTTATCGTAGGGGAGTTATTTTTGATGAAGCCATTGTTTAAAAGAAAAACTTAAGTATATTCTGATATACTCATCGGACGTGATCAGTTAATATTTTCATATGACAGCGAGAAATGTTTTCAATAAAAAAATCTATCATGGTGAAGTCTCGTAAATACAATTTTTATTAATAAGAATGAACTTTTTATTATCTATTATTGTATAGCTAGTCTGCCATGCTATAAAAATAGATTGTTGTAATCATTTATTGTAATGATTACACAGAGTTGTTCATTCTATAGATGTACGTAATCAGCGCAGTGCAGAGCAACAGGCCTGATAAAGTGAACGAGTTCTTTGAGAAAATGACGCCACAGCTACAAGGCCAGTCAGGCTGGAATGAATGGTTTGGTGAGTCGAACTATTTTCTACTTTGTCTTGCTATCTTGCGGGTGTGGCCTATGTCTCTTTGTTGTTTCTTCTGCATTCTTTGTCAGTTCTCTCCTTGTCCTTTGTCTCTGCTGTGACGGCTGTCCATCTCCATGCTTCAGCTCTCCGCCTCTCCCCATGTTTCATCTCAAGCTGTCTTCCCATGTCATTCCAATGTCAGCCTGGGTCTTCTAATGTGAGCCTGGGTTTTCCTATGTCAGCCGGGGCCTACCAATGTCAGCCTGGGTCTTCCAATGTCAGTCTGGGTCTTCCAATGTCAGCCGGGGTCTTCGCCTTCTCCATTTTCCTCCCTCTTATGTTTGTTGTGCTCTTTTTGACAGTCTGTCAATCGTTCTCTCTCATGTTTTCTTCCTCGTCTCTCCTCTCGCTTTTATCTTTTTCTGTTATCTCTCTCCTCTTTCTCTTCTCTCCTCTCTTGTCTTTTATATATATATCTCTCTCTAGCTTATTCCCATATTCTTCTATCTCTAACAAATTATCTTGCAGTGCGATAACCATAACAATTATATCAGTCAACCATTATCTCTGTCTCTCTTCCCTCTCTCTGTCTCCTTTTCTCTCTCTTTGTCTCTCTCTCTCTCCAACTTATTCTCTTGCAGTGTGAAGACTATAACAACTCGGTCAGCAAAATTTTTTTTCCAAGGACCCCGCTATTCCTCAGTTATGTCCCAGTCTTGGTGGTTCAGCTGAGATCTGTTGAGGTCTCTTCAATGTGTCTGTTGATTGTTGATGTTGCTTCTCCAACTTATTAACTTTCTCATCATGTACCAATGAATCTCATGTGTTTTGTAATATTAATGATGTAGTAATTACATAACAATATATCGTTTGCATGGTACACTGCATATATATATATATACATCTGCATATATATATATATAAACATATACATGATGAATGCCTATAAATTATCAGAAGTATTCATGGCTGAGTATATGACATGATACAAGTGTGTACTTATTTCAATTATCAGTAAATGTCATCCCATAGCTTGAAATAAAATATACTTCAGTTAATTAAGTCACTGTAACAATGTATCCTAATGTAAATGATCAGTTAGCCCACAACAACAGGTCACATAACTTATGAACGAGTCAATTATGTCGATGCATTTGTGTTTGCAGAAATGTACTGTTGCACTTACGGAACTAAAATTCTCGCCATTATTTTCCAGTGCTTCCGTTCTTGAAGAATCCCGAGGAGCACCGCCCGTTCACGATGTACTTCACCAAGCAGTGGCAGGACACGTTCTTCCTGTCTCTTCACAACTTCCTCAGCGCTGTCATCCGCCACATGCGTATCCTTTTGTGGGTCACACACATCACATCATATAAGTTGACGACAAGTCTGTATTATAAAACACGGTTTCTTTGTATGTATGTTGGCCCACATCTCTGTTTGTTTTGCTTGTACCAGGCTGACGTTGTGCATGTGATCTAGTGGGTTCAATAGCATGGTTCATAGGTTTAGACTTTTACAAAATTTGTCCCTGAGTTGGATAATATCTTTCAAAATATGGTACATGGAATAGTACAGTACAGAACAGTATAAACAATAACTTTATTTTCTGTTTAGTTACAGAACATATTATTCAGACTTGTTCACATAATAAATAAAAGAACAAAGTAACAAGCTTCTATACAAGTTTAAGACAAGACCTAATATCACATCATAGTTACCCCACATGCACAATACACAAGTAAACCACACGTGACAGATGGAGAATGTCTACAACATGGCCACCGTGAGATCTCAATACAGACACCTCGAGACATTAACACACAAACAGCACTGTGTAATATACATACAGTATACGTGTACAGGGCTCATAGTTTCAAGCGTAGTATCTACAGAAGACGTGTGGTGGAGTCTGTCGGTAATGCAACTTTTGATGTATCGTCTTATGTTTTTGGGAACCCTTAACCTTCCCCAGCCCTCCCAGCCCTCCTGAATCATGGGGAGGAAGCGAAGAAGTTGACTCGACTGAGAGAAGAGAACGCCAGATACAGACACCAGGTGGGGCACTGTTGATTGTACCCATAATGCCTCACTAATATTTTCAATTACTCAGATGGCAAGAGACATTTTATCTCTGCTTACATTTGAACGTACATGTGAACAAACATATGAACAAACATGTGAACATATATCTGCACATGATGGCTCTTTCTGAAATGTGCGCAGCTTTTCATGTGATAACAAAATCCATTAAAACAGCAAATACAATAGTGCATAAAATGATATCTAGCAGTGATATTACATCCTGCCCATGCGCTTAAATCAGTAGATGTAATCAAAGTAAACATATATGTTACCAATGCTCAGATAAACATTCACAGAATCACAGGCATGCCATATGTTGCAGTTGAAATGCATAGTTTTGACTTTAGATTCTGCACAAGCTGCACTAGTTCACAAAAAATTGCATTGGTGAACTAATCTTCCAAGCAAAACAAAAAAATGTATCTATATAAACAAAAACTTGTCAGGCTGGTAGCAAATGTGTTTTCTTTTCGATTGCTGTAAACTTATAACTAAGCTTTATGCAATGAATGTGTTTATTACTATGGAAGTAGACAGTAGGTCTGGAATGATTTTGTACCTCCATAGAGAATTGCCCCTGAAAAAAATGTTTTTTCGTCAGTGTGATGTCACCAACAAGTATGTTTCAGTTGAGGGGAGTAGCGGAGAGTAGGACTGGCTCTACACATTCCGCATCGCATGAGATTTCTACCAGTGCTCCACCTGGTGGCCTCGGGATGGAACTAATGGACGACTTCTTCATCATCTCGCAGTATGTGCAACATTGAGTGTGGTTGTAAGACATCAAGTGCATGTGTTTGTTATTGTTATCAAGTTTTGAAGTGTCTTCATTTCAGACATGGATTTGTTAGTTTTGGCGGTGTTGTGGTATAAGTAGAATTAGTGCATACCGTAAATCCTGTACTACTAGCCGCACCCCTAATTAAAGCCGCACCCCGACTTTTGACTTAAATCCCGAATTTCTTCCACGCTGTTTGATATCGGCAAAACCCTTAATTAAAGCCGCACCCCGACTTTGAGCCAAGACCATTAATTACGTGCGTCATACTGCCGTAGCGCACGTAATTTGGAAACAATTTAATGTGTTTCATAAAAGTTATAACTTTGCTAATAATGATCATAAATGAATAACTGAAACACTCATTATTGTAATGCATTTATATAATTACGACACAGTATGTATTTTAATCGGAATATTACTACGTGGATTTGTAGAAAAACGGGAAAAAAATAAAAAGAATTTCACCATGCTATCAGAATATAATTGGGTGGCAGAATGTCCATACATCCAATGGACAAAATGTAGCCACATATTTTAACTATTCAATGGTGCTAAAATTGTTAAAATACGTTAAGAAGTTTTGGTTTTATAGGATTTTATGTAGAACCATGCATAATGCTGGCGCCTATAATGGGTAAGCTACGGTACCCATCCTCAACCAGGCCTGTGTTTACTTCAAAGACGCTTCCTTGCCGGCTTGTAACAATGTAATAACTAGCGTCGCAGCCAGCGTGGGAAAGGACGTAACTCAGACAGTCGTCCCTTAATTGGGTCACCAGCCACCTGTGTTTGCCCAGGCACAGGGAAGTCGGGGTTACAATTAACATTGTATCTTGACCCAGAAAGCAAATGCAATTAACTCGGTCGTCAGTGGCTAGGAAGCTCTGGTTAGAGTGTGGTGTTATTTTGACAATCAGCATGAAGCCTGGCTTTTGTAAACGTGTGAATATTGTTCTTTGAACTGAGATTAAAACTAGTGACAGAACAAAACAGACGGCGTGGGATTGATGCCAACAAAGGACGATGACATATTTATTTGCCGGCGCGTGCGGCAGCGGTAGCGGCAACGACTCAGACACGGATACACTACACGCGTACTGAACGACTCCGTCATGCCATTCGCGACAGAGTTCTTTGACAGCGACAATACTACAATAGTGATGACAAAGGATTATATTAACTGTGAAAGGACTTATTTCATCATATTTAATGCTGATCTTCTGGTGCACGCGGACTCACGGCAACGGTCACCGATGTTGCCAACGTTATGGATACGTGAAATGGCGCCGCCGTGCCGTTCCCTTCCCCAATGTAGCCAAGGCATTCTTTGACGGCGACGATGAAAGGGCCTTTTGTGGAGTTTAACAATGACACGTTTTCAAATTCTGATCGTTGTATCTGAACATTTTATGGACATGGCATTTTATTAACTGTGTTATATCATTTGTTTTGCACAAGTGGCAATTGTAATACAATGTATTATTTATAAAACCGGCTTCGTTTCTTCGGTAATTTTTTCACGTTTATACTGACAATTCTGTGTCCCAAATGTCAATTTATGTCGGCAAATTACTGTATTTAAAGCCGCACCCCAACTTTTGCGTTTTCGTCCTCATTTCGGCTACACACTACTGTAATAGTAGCCGCGGCTAGTAATACAGGATTTACGGTAGTTGTGGTGTGTTTGTGTGCGTGCGTGCGTGCGTGCGTGATGTGTCGAGTCAGTAGTGTGTGTATATTGTGTGTGTGTGTGGTATGTATGTATACAGTACACTCTGGGTAGGTAGAACATCCAGGCATCTATGGTAATATTTCTGGTTGTCAGAAGATACATTTATCAGGACTTATGTTTTATCACCTTATAAGCCTGGGACCAAGGAAACACACTTCAGATGACTCGATTTAAATTAAAATCAACTTATGCAATGTTGGGTTAAATCTGAAGTCCACTGTACGTGTGTGGGTGTGTGTGTGTGTGCGTGTATGTATATTGTGAGTGCATGTGTGTTTGAGTATGTATGTGTTGTGTGTTTTGTGAACAGATATGTGCAGCGTGTATGTGTTGTATGTGTATGCAGGTATGTGTGTTATATATGTACGTGTGTTTACGTATGAGCGAGCGTGTGAATGATTGACTAACATTAAATGCTAGCACCTGTGTTGCATGTTTATTCATTTCAGTAAGACTAAGTTTACATGCACCCACGTAGTACACTTTATAACAACTCCAGTAGCGTTTGGCAGCCGTCATCACAGTCTTTGTCTTGCAGAGAGACACAGCCACAGCCAGAGAAGTCTCAGCCAAAGTCTCAACAACTGAAGAGTTTCATCCGTAACATAGCCATGCCTCCGTCTCCGATCCTTGGCAAGAAGCCAACAGCAGCAGTGGCAGTGTCCTCTACCTCCCTCCAGGCAGCTCCTAGGCAGAAGTTGCCTACTGTAGATGACTCTTCTGCAGCTTTTAGAAAGTCGGGTAAAAATAGCGGTGCTGGTGAGAAGCAGGTGGAGACAAACCCAGCATGCACTGGGGCTCAGGGCATGTGTGTGCGCGAGGACCCAACGAAAGTGAAGTTTGAGAACACCCAATCAGCATCGCCCCGACACGTGGCGCCACCACGCAGCAAAGACACAAAGGTGGGTCACGTTAAAATCACTTACTGAATGTTGTCTAAGTTTTTTCGAAACATGCACCTATGGTAGTTCAGTTGTTAAAATTGCATATTTGGTTTGAATGTTGTAACGTGATATGGGTTTTATTAGGAATCATTCCAGTAAACATTTGGATACAAATATTTCCATCCATGACGCATTGGCTAAAATCACATGCTGTATCTCAATTTGGATAGTATTGTGTTTAGAACATGTGATAACTGTATAAGGGTAGTTTTTTGATATTGTCTTTAGAAAGGCATACACTATGCTATGAAATAAAATCTCTTGCATTCCTCTAACAAAGAAAATTCACACACAAAAACGCGCAGACCTCGAGTACAACTTAAAAAATACCGCTAGACGCCGCGTTTCTGACTGCGAATATTTAATTGTTTTACTTCACACGCGCGAAATAGTTTAATTACTTATAAATAATATAATAATAATAATAAATTATTATCATCACTATGATTTGCAGAAAATTATAAGTTTTATTATTTTTATATCGATTTTTTATTTTTATAATTGTTCATATATGTTTCTAGTATATTTATGTTTTTTTTCTTCTGGTGTGTATTTGTTTTTTTTAGCATTTTAATGTATGTAAAACGCCATGAACAATTTTAAATTGGATGTGGCGCTATATTAAATAAACAAACAAAAATTGTTATTATAATATTTTATTTATGTAGCGCCACATCCATAATTGTTTGTGGCGCTTCACAACATAATGCTATTAAAAGTACAATAAAGAGAAAGCTACCCACAGATAATATTATTTAAAAATAAATAATGAAAATACATGTTTCTATATCATTAACTAAGCTGACCTATCAGTCATAAATAAACATACAAATTACATAACAACAATTGTAATAAATGAATATAAAACTATGGTTAATAGTAATAAATAATTAAAGTAGTAAAATAAGTACGACGTAATAATAATTTTCATTCAGCACATACACAACCATTATGCAAAAGAACATATTACTGAAGCTATTTGTTCTACTCATGAATGACATTTCCACCACCAGATATGTAATAATTATTATTTTTGGACAAGACACTTTATTAATTATCGGAACAATAAATCACTAAAATGCAAAAAGGAATATGAATATATGGGAAATATTATGGTGGTAGAAAAAGAAGGATTTAAAAACAGTAATATTAACATGTTATTGTTTTAGTTATTATTGTTAAAACATCGCTTATGTAATATAAGCTTGCATGCTCGCAGTACACGCGGGATGTTTATAGAAATATTGATAAAATAAACAATGTGACATCATTGAAAAACACGTAATTTCCTTTTTCTTTTATAACTAATAGGCAATTTTGGATAATTATGCAGACACATGTATTTTTAATATTTATTTTAAAATATTACCTGTGGGTAGCATTCTTATTATTGCATATACTTTAATAACAGTATGTTGAATAGAAGAGAAGAGAATTGTGGATTTGGCGCTATATAAAATAAACTAATAAAATTATATAATTGTATATTAAATTGTTATTTTTGATCAACTCTATTAGACCCATATCACCAAAGCGTTGCCTTAGTTTGCCGTTTAAGATTTTCTGCAGATCATAGTGATGCAGCTAATTATTATTATATTATTTATAATTAATTAAACTAATTCGCGCGTGCGAATGCAGTAAGGTTAATAAATATTCGCGTGCCATCTAGCGGTATTTTGTGTAAAGCTAACTTATAATAGCGAGTTTACAGTAGTCGAAGTTGTCGAGTTGCCGTTCGCCAAGATTTGCGTTTCTTTTGTGAATTTTCTTCGTTAGAGGAATACAAATGATTTTTTTATAATGTAGTGTATGTATATGTATGTAAGAAATATGGGGAGAAGTTTGGCGGCTGTTGGCGGTCGTTTTTGTGGTTAGGTTAGAAAGTAACATATAATAATACGCATGCACAGTTCACGCCGACCAAGACGACTCTCTGACGTCATTTTGTTTCTAAAATGGCGTAGTCTGTAGACTTTCTATGTTTATGTATTCTACATTTTTTTCCTGGTAAACCACTGACGTTAAAAATATGATTGTTGTTGGAAGTTGTTACTTTTTATTAACTCTGTTAATCCCATATGATCAAAACATTGACTTATTTTTCCCTTTAATGATGACTGTGTCTGGTGAGATTGAAGTGTTTTTTCTATACAGGTGAGTAAAGGTAGGAACAACTAATAAACTGGCCAAAATGAATTAAGTATATTTAATTTCAGAGTGCCGAATCGCCGCACAGTTCAAATAGTTGTTGCCCATCAGTAATAAGGTCAACAAGTGCACAGCAGCCAGGTCAAAGTTCACCAAAGTCAGGAGGTATTCGGGTCACAACAGATGTACCAAGTAGAAACTCAGGTATATCGGCCATTTTGTATTTGTAGACATTAGCTTATTAAAAAACATCCGATGACAAATAGTTCAGATGTTTTATTTTGCCAACTTATGTAATGATATCATGTTATTTAATTTCTATGAAACAACTTTATTTATATTCTTACGCATAGGCCTATATTTGTATTTTGTTATATTGTTTCTTGCCAAAATAGTCTGGTACACTTTTTATTATTATTTATGAATTCTTGCCAAAACAAAAGAATAATCTTTCATATTTAACGACACTTGTATCAATATTTGGTGAAGACAGACACCAATATTTAGCATGTTTTTCCATAAAGTAATAAATTGTTGTTTCAGGAATGCCGGCACCATTTCTACTTTTGAGTCAAGTAAGTCATGATTTTAATTTAAATCAGGTTATGTAAGTGTGAAATTAAAATGTACTTCAAGTCATTACCCGCCATCAGCAATCTTTATCAAAATATGTGTGCTCTCGTTCATGTAACTTCTTGTCATGTCTCCCCAGCAAACAAGGACCCATGATTTCACGTTCTGAAAGTGAATTCAAGAGTTCAACTGGCTCAATTCACGTGAGTTCACCGGATTCTGTGAACAAATTAGGTGTGTCAATACGCGTTTATCGTGAAATCATGAGTTTTTTCGTGACAACACGTACCAGTGAAACTGTACCAGTTCTGACCCAGTAAGACTCGTGTCAAACTCGTTCATAGCTCGTGACAACAGGCAGAATACGTGTATTCACGTGAATACACATTAAAACACGTACTGGTGCCATGGAGCGGTACCAATTATGAACCAGTATGACACGTGCCAACTGGTTCAGAAATGGTTCCTTGTTTGCTGGGTCTCTTGCCATAGTTCCCAACTCATGTATATGTTATTGCTGTAAGCTGTTTTAATTTAGCAGTTGTACACATTTCCCCCAGGATGAGTACGTGGAGCATCATTCCTGTGTGACACAGTGTCAGTTCTGTTCAAGTGGTGACACAGTCGCGACACTCGACACCGACGGCGTCATCAAGTGAGTGACGCCGACACAGTGTTAATTGTTACCTAATTTAGGATACCTGGGGATGTTTCTGATCACTGGATCCATCTGGTTCCATCCTCATAAGCCAGGGGGCACTGCGCTGTGCTACAGTACCCCTGGCTGATCATCTCCACAAATTGTGGGAGTGAGCAGAGTCAAGCTATATAATTATAGCAATTGACTTTGCCAGTTGTGACTGTGTTAGCCGTGAGAGCAGTGCAAATACCCCGCAACAATTTTAAGATGCATACACGGCTGGTGGGAATCTCAAAATGATGACCCATTGCATGTGACACCGCAATCAGTGTGTGGCTGAAAGCACCCAAAATTATATCACATGTCTGGAAGGCGACCACATTTCTTGTGAGTGATTTCATTGGGTAAAAGAGGAGTTTGCTAAGGGATGTGCCATGGGTTCTGTTGGCTGGTTCTGACGTAATCAGGTGCAGCATTCATGTTCAGCACAGCAGACTGTAGAGGAAGCGTCTAGTTCTTTACACGGTTTAGTAATTACCATCTGCTAAATCTTCTTTATAGTATTATTGTTAGTGTATTCCATTACCATTAGTGTATTCCATTACCATTGTTGTATTACGTTATTATTAGTGTATTACATTACTGTTAATGTATTACATTAATATTAGTGTAGTGCATTACTGTTAGTATATTACGTTACTGTATTAAATTAATATTGGTGTATTACATTACTGTTAGTGTATTGCATTACTGTCAGTGTAATATGTTACTGTATTACGTTACACATTTCAGTAAGATGTATTTATTTATATTTAGCCTGGTTGGTGTATAATTCTGTTAACATTTCAGGGTGTGGACCCTTCAACCTGCCCCAGTAACCTTGGTAACAACAATGTCAAAAACACGGTTGATTTCTGTGGAATGGCTGAAGAATTCTGACACCAGGGTAAGATTTTTTGGTTGAATATTAAACATTGACAAATACATTGGGTGAAAATATAAAATAATGGTGTAAAAATTAAGGTTATGTTTTTTTTGTGGTTCGTTTGTTTTGATTTTGTATTTTCTGTCAGAGAATTTTTCCCTTTTTCAGTTTCTCGTGTGCATGTTTATACCTATATTGAAACCATCATAAAGCTATACATAAGCATTGTCATAAATTGGATAAAACTTAACCAATCTCGGTCTTAAAGCATATGTTTAAATTCCTCATGAACCTTTTCTAAATATCTTCTCAAGAATCATCTTAAAATGTTTTAGACCTTGTCTTAAACTTGTTCTTACTTGTTACGTAGTTTTGTTTGTTGTTTAGTTGTTGCTAGGCAGCAAGAGCAGCAGCATTAGACTGTTTGATGTTCACGAAAAGAAGACAGTGACAGAAGTGACCACTGACCCCACCTACCCCAGGTAAGACAGTGACCTCTGACCCCACCTACCCCAGGTAAGACAGTGACCTCTGACCCCACCTACCTCAGGTAACACAGTGACCTCTGATCCCACCTACCTCAGGTAAGACAGTGACCTCTGACCCCACCTACCTCAGATAAGACAGTGACCTCTGACCCCACCTACCCCAGGTAAGACAGTGACCACATAAAAATAAATATGAAAACAGGAGGCGCATTCCTTTTAAACTTGTAGGTAGCTATAAGTTTAAAAGGAATGCGCCTCCTGTTTTCATATTTATTTTTATTATGCAGTTATATTATACATTATAAATTATATCTATTATAAGGTAAGGGACACTAATGTATGTTTTAAATAAGTGGGATTAACTTTTGAATTTAACCGTTTGATGTTTATAATAATTGCAGCGCTGTCATTCAAATTGCCATGTTGTCACTCAAATTCCGTAATACGAAGCTTTGATAATTCTCAGGAAGGTTGTTACATAACAGGAGCAGAGCTACAAATATCAACACTACCCTATCAATGTAGCTTTTGCCCTTCACGTCAACAATTCTTCTGATGGTAAACAATGACTGATTACAAAGCAAACATTTCACCAACCAAAAGTAGTTCATTAAAACATATTTGGGCTGTTAGTATGATGTAACATATTTAATTTATATTGTATAACTTTATAGTACAACAAACACGATAAACATTCCCTTTTAACAGTTGATCATACTTCTCATAGGCTAATATAAGTAGTTATCTTTGTTTAATTCTGCTTTGTTTTCAAAGTGCATTGGTAAACAAATCCAATTTAAGAGTTTTCAGATTTTCTATACTTTCACCCTACGTCCAGCGGTTTTTACTGATTTCTCTCACATACAGATTTTACTAATTTCTCTCACATACAGATTTTACTAATCTCTCATACACAATGACGGTTTGTCGATCAGTCCATGATAACTACATTTATCAGTGGACAAGTAAAGTTACTACTATTTGTCTTCCATGGGACATTAAATTTGGTCTATAATTATTGGTAATTCAAAGAATTCCACATGATTGTTATTATTTTGTCAGTGTAGCGAGTTATAACATATAGCCATATAGTATCTGGCCACATAATATATATCCGTGCATGGTTTATTCAGGCCTTTAGCGAGACTTTTTGTCTGTCTTGAATGAACCAAATGTGCCTGTCAGCATGTGAACAGCTTGTATGGAAAACATTCACGCCAACCACAAGGATCACTGGCCAGTTTAGTATTTTTCAGTGACAAACCAGTGTCATTTGAGCTATGTAATTTATTAAAATGATCAATTTGATTTGTATTATGGTGTACACTGTACTGCCAATTATGCCAATGCCAGTCATTATTCAGGGCCCTTGGACTTAGAACAGATTCCCACCTCTAAATTCCTCAAGTCTTATCCCTGTTATCAGTTGTAATGACCCCTCTTGATGAGTCGTCATCAAGATTGACAGACTGGCTAACTCTTGTTCTCGTTGTTTCTAGCATTTACAACATTCTATTAACTGAATAGACTGTAACATATTGTTATTACAATATTTTGATCTTATGAAATTAATACTAACAGAAACTTCAAAATGCATGGGTAAGTTTGTTTGTAAAGTTACTATGCATTATTTAACTGTATCACAACCTCGGAATACATGTGACCAGCTTGTCGACAGAGCTTATTGGTCTCAATCTTCAAGGGGAAAGACGACATTCAACGGTGGAAAACAACTGAAGGTCAAACTCCTGATGCACACCTTTATTATAGGCTTTAAGATAGGGCAAAGAGTCATAGGCTAAAGGATGAAAGAATGCAGACATACAACATGGTCATGGAAATCAGTTTGGGTTTATATGGCATGCCAGGCAGGAGTACCACACTGTGGCACACATGTAGTTTTCAGTCTAAAAAACCCAATAGAAAACAATGAGACAGAAGGACGTCAGAGTGGTATTTATTAAAGACTTGGTCTTGGAAGAAGTGTATGGCCAGCTGCCATGGCATGGGAGGAGCTATGTGGCCTATGTCTATGCCTATGACTATGTTAGTTAGGCTATGGATAATGCCAATGGAGATATGGGAAAGCAGCAACTTTAGCGACGAGTTTGTGTTGTACCAAGGATCTGCATTGAATCCGTACCTATTCCCACGTATTGACGGACGTTTTGACGGAGAAGGCGAGAAAAGATGCTAAACTGACGCCGCAATGACATGTTATAAAAATCATGCGTAGGTGTACTGTACCGTAGCAATATGGCAATGCCAAAGCCCGGTTGTCAATCCGCAATGCCAATGGCATTTGCCATTTGGTACTTTTGCAGTTTAGGCCCGCACCTCGAAAAAAACATTACAATGTTTACTTACGATGACCAAACTTCGTATGTTTTATCTACTACACCTGTACTATGCGTATGCACTTGTCATGTCAAAAAAATTTAATTAATACCTGAAATCGATCAAAATGTGTAAGTAAATAACGCGCTTTCCTCGTCGAGTCACTACTGCCACAGTGAACTCCGTTAGGTGGCGCCTGGAATGCGCGTTATTTACTTACACATTTTGATCGATTTCAGGCATTAATTATTATTTTTTGATCACGTGACAAGTGCATACGCGTAGTACAGATGTAGTAGATACGCCCTGCGAAGTTTGGTCATCGTAGGTGATCATTTTGATGTTTTTTTCGAGGTGCGGGCCTAAACTGCAAAAGTACCTGGCATTTATGCATTGGTCCGTGGCAGCGTCGACCTGTACTCACTGAATCGACGTCAGTTGTCAGATATGGACCCATACCATGGCCGGCTAATTATGTTTTGTAATTAATCTGATTACATTTCAAAATACAGCAACATTAATTTCGCTTAAAGTTATAAAATTGGCACCGGTTTGGCGAACGATTTTGGCGCGTCATTTTATTTACCCGATTCTTTGCAATCCGGAACCATAATGTAACGATGGTTTTCATTGGCTAATCCCATCCTCAGGGACAGGGTAACCGAGGCTATCATCGGAGAAATTAAAGGGAAAACAAAGTCAATGTTTGGATCATATGGGATTAACAGAGTGAATAAAAAGTAACAACTTCCAACAACAATCATATTTTTAACGTCAGTGGTTTACCAGGAAAAAAATATAAAACACATAGACATAGAAAGTCTACAGACTACGCCATTTTAGAAACAAAATGACGTCAGAGAGTCTTCTTGGTCGGCGTGAACTGTGCATGCATATTATTATCTGTTACTTTCTAACCTAACCACGAAAACGACCGCCAACAGCCGCCAAACTTCTCCCCACATTTCTTACATACATATACATACACTACATTACAAAAAATCACTTGTATTCGTCTAACGAAGAAAATTCACAACAGAAACGCAAATCTTGGCGAACGGCAACTCGACAACTTCGACTACCGTAAACTCGCTATTATAAGTTAGCTTTACAAAAAATACCGCTAGATGGCGCGCGAATATTTATTAACCTTACTGCATTCGCACGCGCGAATTAGTTTAATTAATTATAAATAATATAATAATAATTAGCTGCATCACTATGATCTACAGAAAATGTTAAACGGCAAACTAAGGCAACGCTTTGGTGATATGGGTCTAATAGAGTTGATAAAAAATAACAATTTAATATACAAATATATAATTTTATTAGTTTATTTTATATAACGCCAAATCTACAATTCTCTTCTCTTCTATTCAACATACTGTTATTAAAGTATATGCAATAATAAGAATGCTACCTACAGGTAATATTTAAAAATAAATATTAAAAATACATGTGTCTGCATAATTATCCAAAATTGCCTATTAGTTATAAAAGAAAAAGGAAATTACGTGTTTTTCAATGAAGTCACATTGTTTATTTCATCAATATTTCTATAAACATCCCGCGTGTACTGCGAGCATGCAAGCTTATATTACATAAGCGATGTTTTAACAATAATAACTAAAACAATAACATGTTAATATTACTGTTTTTAAATCCTTCTTTTTCTACCACCATAATATTTCCCATATATTCATATTCCTTTTTACATTTTAGAGATTTATTGTTCCGATAATTAATAAAGTGCCTTGTTCAAAAATAATAATTATTACATATCTGATGGTGGAAATGTCATTCATGAGTAGAACAAATAGCTTCAGTAATATGTTCTTATGCATAATGGTTGTGTATGTGCTGAATAAAAATTATTATTACGTCGTACTTATTTTACTACTTTAATTATTTATTACTATTAACCATACTTTTATATTCATTTATTTCAATTGTTGTTATGTAATTTGTATGTTTATTTATGACTGATAGGTCAGCTTAGTTAATGATATAGAAACATGTATTTTCATTATTTATTTTTAAATAATATTATCTGTGAGTAGTTTTCTCTTTATTGTATTTTTAATAGCATTATTTTGTGAAGCGCCACAAACAATTATGGATGTGGCGCTACATAAATAAAATATTATATTATAATAAAAACAATTGTTTGTTTATTTAATATAGCGCCACATCCAATTTAAACTTGTTCATGGCGTTTTACATACATTAAAATGCTAAACAACAAATACACACCAGAAGAAAAAAAACATAAATATACTAGAAACATATATGAACAATTATAAAAATAAAATATCAATATAAAAATAATAAAACTTATAATTTCCTGCAAATCATAGTGATGATAATAATTAATTATTATTATTATATTATTTATAAGTAATTAAACTATTTCGCGCGTGTGAAGTAAAACAATTAAATATTAGCAGTCAGAAACGTGGCGTCTAGCGGTATTTTGTGTAAAGCTTTTAAAAGCGATTTTACGGTACCGCTGAGCGGCCGAACAAGTTGTACTCGAGGTCTGCGCGTTTTTGTGTGTGAATTTTCTTCGTCAGAGGAATGCAAGAGATTTTATTACATAATGTAGTGTATGCATATGTATGTAAGATATGTGAGGAGAAGTTTGGCGGCTGTTGGTGGTCGTTTTGATGGTTAGGTCAATCAAATCGGGTCGTCTAGGATCCGCGCTGTGTCTGTGACTGTCCAAACGAATCCACCGAACCACTGTTTCAGTTCTGCTCGATTCATAGGTTAACAAGAAGACATCTTACTGATACTGTCTTTCACTGTACTATTACTATAAGCGTTTGAGGAACAGTGTGGCATATTGATGTCGCGATTTCGTTGTAAACCGACGTAAGGCAACTTTTAGCGTACCGCTTGGCTCTCTGTTATGACAGCTGAACCAGCAGACGACTCTCTGACGTATTACTTTTCCAAACTGCTGGGTTGTGATTGGTTGCAAGATCCAAGATGGGCCGGTTCATGGTGTCGGTGATTTAGCTAGATTTTCCCAATTTAAGACCACTTTCTGAGGTAACCACTAAGGTGAAAAATTGGATTGTAGATGCAAATGATTAGCTAGTGTAAACTCTTTTAGGTGCATAACACTAAACTGTAGCCTTTTTTTTCACTTTAAAATAGGTCAATGTTAGATACGCAGTAAATGACTGCTAATATTTCATTGATTATAAATAATTAACGTGCCACCTTGTAGATTATGGTGTAACTAAGTAAAATCATTCGCCAGATGGCGCTATAATAGGCAGACGACGTGTTTTGTGAGTGTGGCGTAATTTCGTAAACATGCAACACATTTTACAATGCAGCGAATGACTGTACGCGGAATCTAGCATTAATATCAACGAGTATGTAATATTCTTGTTGGCATATGTTTATGTTGGTACTCAACTTTCAAAAAATGGCGTGGCGCGCGTGAAGAGTCAAGATCAAGTGGCGTCGGTGGCCAGCCTTCTGCCAGTTCTGGCTTTGCGTATCTGCAAGTGCAATCGGGTGGATTAAACTGTAATTATATTGACGAGTTTTGTTCTCGATGACCGTGAAACGACTTAAAGCAGCAGTTGCGCATGCACCGCTAACCAATATCTAGCTGGACTTAATGTATCGTTTCGGAAAACGATTCAAAATCTTTCTACAAATGAATGATGTACCGTGACTGAGAACGCCAACCGTGGAATGAAGGCACGAATTGAAGTTAAGACGTATTTCGTGAAAATAAATTCTGAAGTTTAATAACCAGAGGCAGAGTAATAGCAATTTACAAACAAGTTGATAAGTATTTTGTCTTTTGACAACGGTATATATGTTTCTTTACTTCACTCAGTATTAAAGTTACTGTGTATATTTATATTATTATAACAAATATGGATTTATAGAAAATAATTCTACGGAATTAGCTGTCCATGAAATTACTGGCTGAATCCCTTTCAATATTAATTTTAATCTACAAACAAATTTTGATACGTTGAATAACACAATTATATTATACAAGCAAGACTGTTATGGTATTAAAGAATAAATACACTGCCACTATAAATAGCCTATATGTTACTTAAGATTCAAATTTGTATGGCTCCTTAAATGTTGGTAGGAACCAGTTGGCTTTCATTAGGGTGACTATGGCATGTAGGCTTCCAAATGTAAGATCAGTAATATTGGTTTGGTGAACTTGTTTTTGCACTGTATTTGTTTTCATCAGCCTACAATAACATCATAAAGAACATGCATTTTTTAACTTAATATATTTGTTATATTCAGAATTGCCATTTTGAGCCACTGTATCAATACATGCCAAAATAATATTAATGTGTTCTCAGGATCCACTAAAATATGCAACAACATTGTTTTGCAAAATACACGTCCAACTGCCCTAACATTACAGTGCTCATTGGCTACCTATGGTAAATTATATTACAACACTGATTTAAATGGGCAAAAAAGGACTCAGGGAGAAGTAGATTTTGAAATGTTGTTGTTCCTGTTACAAGTGAATTGTACTTACGGACAAGTGACCTTTGGTTTTATTGTCGGCTAGACATTTATATAATTTCACGAAATTCAAGCCTGGCACATTTGTGTTTACAAATGCCTTGTGTTTAGGATCACGCACCTGGCTTCAGACCGGACTGGGAAGAAGTTTGTCTCCTCCGCAGTTGGTGGGAAATTGGCCGCCACATCCCAGACTGGGACAAACTCCCCACAGAGATCTGTGTGTGTGGGGAAACTCACCCTTTGGGATATGGATGCAATGAAGGCAGAGGTGGGGAGCTGCTGGGATTATTTATATTTTCAGTTCGTTTTTAATCATGAAACCATATCATCTGGGATCAATTATATCTGTTATGATATACTGGCAACTGAACATTTATATTTTTATTGTTGAAATTTAATTGTTTTGGAAGGAAATGGCTTGTAAACTTACATAATATTGCATCCCTTCTAATGGGTGTGCCCTCAGGTCAGATGGCCTAACATCTCAGGCTCAGAGCTTTGGTCTCTCGACTAAGAGAACCTGGGTTCGAATCATGTGCTGCCGTGTCGAACCTTGGACTGGTTTGTTTACATTATTCCCGTTCACTCAGCTGTATGAATGAGTACCTGGTTATAGATAGTGAAGGAATTTTTTTAATATTGATTGTTGTGTGGCTTGATGCTTTCCAGAGAAGTCGAGATGATATCTGAATGAACAGATCTCCCAGAGAGTAAAGTATAAAGTGGGGATTGGACACTGAGCTATATAAGAACTTACCTGTTTTTTTTTACTTTTTATGACAGTGGTTGACATTAGAAGCTGTGACTGTCAGTCTGTCACCAATATTGTTGAAACTGTGTCCACTTGCAGCACCACTTGGCAGCTGGACCGAAGGACGCGGCTGTGAATTCTACCTCTTTCAGTGAAGATGGACGTCTACTCCTGGCAGGCACAACTGATGGATCTATCAGACTTTATGGTAACCATGACAACCAAATGCTTTGTAGATGCCTTATGGTGCCTTATAGTGTTAAAAACAATTGCAATACATTCACATCAGTAAAGAGTTTATATTATGTAATATGTATTACTGATCTGGTCAACTTTGGTAGCAAGTGTAACAGCTAAACGCCAGAACACATTCCTATTTGAAATGAAATGAAACAAGCGAAATAATTTTATTATTTATTATTCTGCTGTAAATGTATTTGAATTTTTTTAGATAGATAAATTGGTTGGATTCTCACTAAGCCAAAGGGGTTCCATGTCCACCTGCCATCTAGAGTCGATTCTGTAGGTGGCAGTCTTCTTAAATCTTGTGATGTCCGTTAACTGAAAATCGTTTATAAAGAGCAAAACAGACAATACAGGAAGTCACGTGGATTGGGAAGACAAAAACACGAATTAAGAGAGACGAGGGCAGTTAGAGCTACCCTACCTGTCCGATGACGTCATTCGTCACTAGTGCTGAGGAAGTCAATGTGTAACGTCCAATGAAAGTCGACAGAAAGAGAAACATCTCGATTTGAACACATCTAAACTCGTGGTGTCTGTTCCAGACACCAGGAGGCGAGAGAGTGTGACGACCTGGTCAGCTCATGTCGGCGACGTCTACGCAGTCAGCTTCAGTCGCCACAGCAACAGCTGCTACAGCATGGGCAGCGATGGACAGGTGGCGCCACTTGTTTTATTACATTACCCACGAAGCATCTGTCGTAGGAAAGGTGGTTTTTAAGCGAGGCGTTATACAAAACAGACGTCGTGCTTATCAAATGTTCCCTCTCCGTTTACAAATGTAAGTTTTTTGTGAAAAATATAACACCAGGGTTTAGATAATATGAAATATAGCAATAAGTTTCTCAGGTTCTAAAAGATGATGGTTCTGTGATTTGAGAGCATCCCTAAATAAATATGATTCTATATTTTGTGGGTTTTCCTAAATACACAAATTCAGTGTTTTGATATTATCCCTAGTGTTGACGATTCTCTGCTTTCTAAGCATCCCTACTTACGATTGTGTGGTTTGAGAGTGCATATATTTCTAAAATAAATATTCTGTTTTAAGATCGTCCCTAACCATCACCACTCGTGTTTCAGTTCGTGGAGTGGAGCCTCGGTGGAGGCAATAGGATCGCGGATCATGCGATCCACGCCGGAGCGTGTGGTCCGTTTGTGTTGTCGGGGACTGGAGGCTACAGACAGGTGCACACTCCCAAGGGGCAGCTGTTTGCCTTCAGTGCTGACGGTCAGCACGTGCTGACATGTGCACAGACTGGCGGACTGATCTATCAGGTCAGCATTCATCATTGCACCCTCCCCTGTGGACCGGGGCGACTTCACTTGGTCCACCCCCCTTGACGTTACTTACCGTTTCTCCCTCTCTGCCAAGTTTGCTCCCAATTTCCTTCATCCGTGTTTCCTAGTTTACTGCTCTTTTCTCTTCTCTGTTTTTCTTTGTTGTTAACAGTTTCATAGGCCATATTTTTCATGTAAAGATTAAATAATTGTTGATTCTGCAATTATTGTATTCAAGTAGTTACTTTTAATCCGATGGACCAAAAGGTCCAGTGGACTTATGACACCTCTCTAAGTGCACCGTTCACTTGCCCTTTTTATGATCATCTCATATAAATAATCAGAGAAATGTCAGGTGATTATGGTTAAGAGACTGTGACTATGATTCACCAAAACATAGCTCATGATTACAAACTCACAATATGGTCCAAATGACTTCAAAGCTATTTGGCCTATTTTTAACGATATTGCTATATAGCATTTTCTTTTTTAAATAATAATGCCTAACTGTATTATAATTCTAGTTGTATAATTAGTACATGTATAATTAAACTTAGAGAGTTATTATATATAGTTATTATGATTATAGGCATTTGTTATGATTTTTAGATATACACATACCTGGGGTAATCAGTTATCGTATAATCAGTTTTATAATTATATTTATTAAATTTCGACCCTCTCATTGTAACACAGTTAACATTTCTTGAGAAGTGATATAAACGTTACAGTTACTCTAATTACTTATATGTACTTATTAGTTATAGTTATTATATATATATATATACACACATTATAATTAGTATTTATTTAATTAGCTACGTTTATAGTTATGATTATTTGTTATACATATTGTATCTAGTTATAATTAGTACTAGTTATAATTAGTACTCATAATTAAATGGTTATTTTATAACTAGTCATTGTGTTCAGTTGCAGCCTCAGTGTCTGCGTCGTGTCAAGAGTCTGGGGGGCCACTCAAGTCCCGTCACTTGTGTCGACTGGGCAATGTCATCGGACTACAACACGTGTGTCACCGGGTCGATGGACGGCAGAGTCATGTTGTCGACACTCCTCACCCAGTGACTCAGTGATGTGGCGTCGACATTGACACAGCGAATGTGGAGGAAAATTTCACGAAATCAGGGACGTGTCTGCATGATTTTACCTACACAACTCTACGTGGGTCAAGTCCAGTTCAGTTCGGTTACCTTGTGGTCATTTCATTTGTGGACGTGATAGCATGAAAGGTATACACTTATACCACGCGATGTCTAGCACTCAGGACTGGTTTAGACTTTGTCAGTTGACAGACGTGTTTAATGGAACAACCCTTTGGTATCTCTGGGAAGCATCCAGTTGTGTTTGATGTAAGTTGTGTTATGCAAAAGTCTTTCCCCTGTCGTTACAAACATCATTTATGAATACCGAGGGAAATAGCTTCTGTCTGTGTATAACACCGCCCAGGGCTGTCGTTTTGCTAGTGCGAAAACGCATGTATTTAAGAGGTACCATGACAGATATTTTCGCTGTGTGGTTAGTTATGCGAGTTTCGCAGGATCCCGTCGATGTGCAGGATATCCCAGAATGCCATGCAAGCTTCTAATGAGCGCATGCAAAAAACAGACATAGACAAAGCTACGGGTTTGTTTGCGGGTCTTAATACTTATGTTAACAGACATACAAGTTCACACAGATTCACAGATGTGTCAAAGATTTATGACTCGCACAACAGCGGAATGTTTCACTCACATTCTTAAGAGCTCATCAACGTGATTTTGCTCTATAAATTGATTTTATGCACTAACAGCGATCATGTGTATGTACAGTTTCAAACAGAGAACGCCACTTGTGTACTGTGTCAAGAAATAATGTCCTCTGTAATTTGGTGGCGGCTCCTTTCAATTTAAAAATGCTCTGTGGGTTTAACAATGGATTCTGCTTAACGATGGCATTTTATTGAATTCATTATGTAAATGAAACACTATCCTAGAATGTAAATTCTGTATGAAAAACTGCTCTGTATGTCTAGCATCCTGGACTAATTCTAGATGAGTATTTAAGTGCCCAACTGGTATATCTATGACATGTATGGTAAGTATGAAACATTAAACTGGGGTGTATTAATTCCTTTGATGAATGTAGACCATAAGCATAGCATATTATTGATATCGTAAGAATTTGTTTGGACACTTGCTCGATTATTTTTGCACCAATATTTCAGACAGGGTTGGAAAATGCTGCAGTTTTGGCAGAACCTTTTGTATCATCAACTGTGGATGTACACGCATTATTTCATAGATGCTAGTTTGTGGACGTTTTAAAAAAACGACTTGCTTGCCACAACAGTTTTCAAGTATGTGTTCAATTTTATGGGACGATTTGCAATAACATGCACAGTGAATGTACATAGTATTTTATGGATAATATAAGGTGACGATGTAAGGATGTAGATAGCACTACTGTAGTGGGAAATAAATTCTGCTCTACTAACTCATGGTAACATTGGCAGTGCCATTTAAAATATTGCATTTAAGGAATCATATCACATTTACACTATATATGATTAATTATTATTGGAGTAATACTGTATATGATTGGGATCAGACCACAGTTACTTCATATGCTTTTCGTATTAATTAGTTCATAAAAAGTAGAGTTAACCAATAATTTAAGTTGTTACATTTCACAGAATTATTTAGCAAATTAAAAATGTTGAAGGAATTTGCGAATTATGGAAATGCGCTAATGTTTTGCAAGCCTGTTCGTTCTGAATTTAAACATAATTATTTTCGCTTAAACACTTCTGAAGTGTAACTGAACTAAGTTTGTCCAAATTCATTCGGCTGTTGACAATGCAAGATTCTGTGAAGTTAGATGGGTTTGTTTTCCTGCAATCATGACAGCATTACTATGACTGCCAGTAGATGATAACCATTATAAACGATAACTGTTATCTGACCCCAGTTACACTGCACAAGGCATGCAACATTAACTGCTTGAAGCAGTTTATGTTGACCAGTTATAAAATTGTGTCATCTAATAACTTACATTGCACACTTCTGGGCAGAACAAGAATGGTAGTAATCTATGTCAAAATAAAGATTAATCGAGGTACCTGTGTCAGGTTATGTTGGTGGTTGATATTTATGGAATTGCTTTGTGATTTACTGCAAAATGGGCCGTGTAAGCCGCGTGCTCGAAAACCAGGCTGTTTTGTTTTTGGTTATAGTAATCGGACTGCACCAAATTATGTTTATATTTGCCGATGGATAATTACACATAGAAGCAGTGTGACACTATACCTGTAAGAACTGTCACATAAATCATGCATTGTAATCGATTGTTACAGTGGTTATGCCCATGGCATCGGCAGCTACTTCTGTTTGGCGATCGTGAGAATAAAAAGTAATGAAGAATACTAAGATATTTTGCGCAGTAGGCATGCAGCCGGTTTAGGGACCAATTTATGTATTATGATTATGTGCATTGAGACAACTTGTCAGATATAGGTGCTTATCGAACTGTTCTGAAACCACAACCTACAGCAATGTAACATTCGTAGCGGTATTACTGGTATCCAACCATATACGTGTTACACATTCAGCCTAAGCACTTCCCAGACCATGTCTCCTCAAATTTTGTTAAAAAACTAACAACCAACAACACCAGATGTTTCATAGTATCCACAGGCCGCACTGAACAATTTAAGATTTATTTTTTGTTAAAAACGATAGTTGACTGGAACCAACTTAACGAGTTGCATGTCTAGGCTGAAACCATAACTGATTTCAGCCGCCTGATCTGTGGCTCAAACAATCAATAACATGCGCACACACACACACACACACACACACACACACACACTCCCGTCGTATATATAATAGCCAATATTGGCTCCTTACGACATATCCCATTTAGATTTCTTCGTGAGACATCTGTGCACATTCCACATAGATTAAAAAAAACTAGCCAGTGGTATATACAATGACTTTATTAACAATTTTTTTAGCATATTAACTTTATTTTAAGAGAGCATACCCCCCAAAGTATGGTACATAAGCTGTGTTGGACCTTTAACGCCCCCAACGGCCCAGTCCAGTGTCTGGGAGAACAAGAACACAACCAGAGGCAGACTATTTTGAACTATTTTATTGCAAGCTGATATGTTGCCATTAAATAGCCTTAGTGCCGCACAACATGTGTAATCTATCTACACATTAGCCGCTCACTCTCAAAACGCACTCGTAACAAACGTATGAAACAATAGATTCCTGATTCAAAGTAGCAAAACCCTCCCTCCTGCGAGAGCCAACTGGAGCATATGAATGTGAATTCTGTACATGCAATTAACAATATCCACATTTACCTCACTAAAACAAAACATACGAGACATTTAATACAAGCGTCCCTTTCACACGTGAAAGGGTATAAAACTGTAAATCTTATAACAAGACACACCTGAAACAGTCAATTCTACTGTTCATAAATTTTCATCATGCTTCCCAGGGTGCATTGCAAACACTACACAGTCCAACAACAGAATGTGTTATTTTCTTACACAGTTTCCCATCATTTATGCACTATAAAAAAAGTCACCATCTTTTAACAATTGTGAACATGCTCCATTTGTTGGACTTTTCCGTGTGATTATTATACAAATTAATTAGTATACAAATTATTTGACAGTCAAGTGGTCGAAATGGTGCAGAAATACACAAGTGTAGCACACAAGTGAAGGTCCATCAGAGCAACAATCCTAGCCACAGCAGTCGACAATGTCCAACAGAACAAGGCTGAAACAGCAACACTTCGCAGTAGCCAGTTACTGTTATACCAATAATGAAAAAACGTGAAAGAAGATATACATACAAAAGTAAGGGTAAATACTACATATAGCATAATATCCAGTCTTCAGGACAACTCAGAACACTTCACCCTTTACTCAATCGAATACCATTTTACCTTCTCTGGGAAGCATTCAGCAACACTGCAATTAATGCACAAAGGCCACTCACACAGAAATATCTCTACAATTGATATTACACCAGGTTTATCACCTTATATGGTTAATCGAATCCCCAAAGTGCTTGTTTTAATTACAACAGTTAATAGGTTATTAAATTAGCTTGATAAATATCTGACAAGAGTAAATTAACTGAATTACCTCGTGACAGAAGACATAGAAGAATTATTTAATTACTTCACAGAAACAAACAATTATGCTGGAAAAGTGCATACATTACATTTCAAGTAGTATTAATGGTAGTTTTGTGCACTTGCAAGGGTTGCCACTACCATCAGGCTGTTCAGTAGAACCAACTTCCCAAACAACTACAAGTATGCAGTTTACAAAGTTTGCTCACAACAAAAGACATAGATACTTTCAGAAATGACCAACTACTATAATTATAAGAAGTGTCAGATTAAAACCATACCCCAGAGAGTACAACATATTACTAAGCTGGCCTAAGCCAACACGATGGAAACTTCACATGCATCTAACAAAACACCTTCTCTGGAAATATTATAAAAACAACAAGATACACAATGTCCGTAGTTCACCAGAGCAATAGCAAGTAGTCTTAACATAAACACATGTAAGCTCAATTACATTAATTACCATAGCATAAGCACAACCAAAGTAGGTCATTAGTAATTAATAAACAAATACATTGAGCAAAGGAGACTTACATAAAAGAAGTCTGTGGAAAACGTGCGTTATGAAATATCACTACATTATCCTAGTTGAAAAACTCTTGGAACCCAATATTCAACAATCTAAATAAGCAATACCAATATTTCAGTTAGAAGCTGCCCATAATAATTATGAAACAACGAAAATGGAGCCTCTCACCATATTGAGACCCAATAACACAGACGTAGCAATATCAAAGCAACAACACCAACCCAATAACATTGCCATAACATGCCTTATGAGACAAGTTTGTCTACATAAAATTACATTGTAGGCATGAAACACGTGCCCAAAATGATGGCCTTCAACGGTTCAACTGCCTGCCCAAAAGTGCTCCATAGTTGCTTGACATTGCATCAAACACTGGTCAAAGGTTGCTCGTTGTGGTGTTCCCAAATTGCCCAAAATTGTTCTACTTCATGGGTAGGTAAAACTGACCAAAAGTTAACAAATTTCTGTAGTTGGTCAGTCGTTCAGCAACGTTGCTCAACATAGTACCAAAACTTTCCCAACAGTTATTCAAAGGATGAACAATATAGTGTCCCAAACTGCCCCCCAGACACCTCAATATGGCCCGACCAAAACTGCCCAAAAGCAAAATAAAAAACGATCTATTTGCTTTCTCTTTCTAGACATTTTGAGCAACTGTTGGGCAGACTTATATGGAAAGCACAAATTTGCGGTCGTTCAACAAAACCTAAAACCAAAACCAACACAATCTACCAAACATATCAACCCAGGCACGAGACTGGATTAAGGTGTATTTTCTAAATCTCTTGGTCAATTTTATTTTATCTAGATCATGGCGCTTGACAAACTTAATTATTATTATTCTAAAAAAATGTGTCGTCACATTTAAAAAATTTATCTGAATCAAAAACTGCAATATGTGTCCAGTATGGCCCACTGCGGCTGTTACTGCCTGACACAGTTTAATGTCTGCGTATAATTATATTTTAAAATGAAAAAACACAATAATACTAACAGTTTACATCTTGATAAAGCACAACGAATAATATCTCAGTCTTCCCAATCATTTTCTATTTAAACTAATATCACAAGTTAATGCCCACTAGACCTTGGAAAACTGCTGAAAACTTTGAAAAACACCGCAATTATCGTTAATGCAAAGGACTGCAGTGGCGCCTGCGGTGGTAAATGTTGACAACAGGTCCACAAATTCAACCACTTGTGCAAATACATCGCTGACGTCGAACCCTCCAAATTCTGATAATGACACAATAAGCTCACACAATGTTTGCTAACAATGATACATATCCAAACGGACACTTCTGGTCGCATTTAAACTGGCTTCATCATACCATTTATGTCATGACAAATCAGGTTATATGTGTACTGTGATATGTACAATGTGTAAGACATTTAAATAATATGCAGGTAATTTAGTAAACCTGCATCCTTATATTGTATCACTAAAGGCACCGACTTTGACTGTCAGATTTGGGCAAGCGTGAATAACCTTGTCACAATATACACAAGCAGAGCCAATTTTGCCCTTTTGCAGAAGCCTAATCTGGATGAATTACAATTAATTTAACGTATTGTTCAATTTAGAAATAAACGAAACAGTTAACACCAGATTGGTTTCAATTTTGCTGTGAACTGTTCCCAAAATGTGACAGAAATCAGTTTTTTAACACACGTCTTCTTCCATGCAATGATTCATAGTCAGACCTACACCAACTGACAAATAATTCTAATATCAGAGCATGAAAATGTAATATAAACATGATAGTTATTAGCAGAGTAAAAAACAGAAAAAGACAGAAAAGCAAGTCAGCAAAAATTAAATACAAAACAATTAGGTGATGGAAATTAAGAAACATGAATACACATAGCAGAGGGTGGTTCATATATATTGTCATATCTACGTTTAATACTTACATACACACTACTTTAGGTATGTACTGTGCAATCTCTCTCTCTCTATATACACACACATACATAATATATATTATTAACAGTTTATCAATATCTGGAATGGTCTAAAAATCGAATTGCCACACACCTATCCATAAACCAAGTTAATCAAGCGAGGCTATTATGCACATAAACAAGAGAAACGTTACACTAAACTTGAGCTTTCCAGTCCATGTCCCCTGCTGAGTCTGTACAGTACAAATAAAGCTTGTTTCTAAGAATAGTTGTTCCCTATGCGGACAGACACATCAATGTTTCAACATGACAGAACTCACAGCAGAAAATGTCTTGACATTTCAAATTTCCTGTGTCAACTATTCGTATGAATGCAGTGTCAAAAATGGTTACATTACAGTAGAAAACGGTGAAAATTTACACAAAGCTTAAATGTGTGCTCTAACTGTGTTTTATCAAATACATGCTTTGGCTGAAGCACATTGTTTGCAAGATTTTCTACTTGATATTTGATTTGTTTTACCTTTTTCCAAAATATGAAACTATATCATAGGAAAGTCATGTGATTATGGAGTCATATTTGCATGTTGTTAACATAGAAATATTTTTCTTCACCGGTACATGAAATCATGACCACTTACGATGGTCAGGGTCAAGGTCAAAAGCCACAGGACACTGTTCAAAGGTCAAGGTTTTTTTTACAAGAATTACATGTAACTGTATTGTCACAATGCATTTTGTAAAGCATTTTATACACTTGTTGTTCATAGTAAAATGACATAGGTAATGTTACAATTTAACATGCCATAATAGAGAAACAATGATCAATTCTGAAATTGAATACAATTTTAAAACGTCTCCATGATGTTTACATAAAATTACTCAAAAATGCCCTCATAATCAGATAAGGTTTACCAAGATATATTTCAGAAACTGCTGCAAACAATCACGGTGAATTAAAATGCTTTCACAAATAACATCATTAACATAATTTTCACTAATGGCCTCAATGTGTAAATTATTACAACCACAACAAAAACACAACAGAGATATTTACCATAACCAATTACCACAAATTACAAACCCTACAGTGTAATGGCATCTATATAAATGTAACAAAATTTCACGTTTACATGACATTGTGATATGTGGCGGTTGCGATTAATTCCTGTAGCATCCAGTAGCAAGTACAAAATTGCAGGGAATTTCCCCCAAACCCTAGGGAGTGGCCATTATTTATCCCAGAGGTGGGACAGAGAAATTGGCAATGGGCCATCTTTTTTGGTGCAAATAATTTCGGGATGGGTTGGACTTCAGATTTGATGAATTTACGGGGGCTTCATCTTTCAGTGCATACAACTTTGCCAAAAGTAAGTGGGGTAATATTTCTGGGCATGTAATTAAAGAGTGAGTAACATTCCAGTGCACAGGATTTTGGGGTGGATTTCTCATCTGGAACATCTCTTGATTCCTCCGTCCCACTTTCCTAACAAATAATGACTGCTCCCTGTCTGCGCCAGATATACAACATTTACAATAGGTTCTGGCCGTGTTCAGTGCACCGACAGATTGAACATTCAACAACTGGTAGGTCAGATCAGTGATGTCAACATTCAGAATTCTTTCGGAAATCTGCTATTTTCATGAGAACTCTACAAGGTACTTCAGGACCCAGGTTTGTGTTGGGGCCAAACTGTTATCTGTCTACACAGTCTTGTTGAGGTCCCAAATGTGGCCTTAGACAGTGGTTCCCATTATCACCACCAGTCCAACAACATCCCGAGACATTGTACGATACACTGGACACTCCTTGACCAGTACACTGGACACTCCTAGACCAGTACACTGGACACTCCTTGACCAGTACACTGGACACTCATTGACCAGTACACTGGACACTCCTTGACCAGTACACTGGACACTCATTGACCAGTACACTGGACACTCCTTGACCAGTACACTCCTTGACAAGTACACCGGACACTCCTTGACAAGTACACTGGACACTCCTTGACCAGTACACTGGACACTCCTTGACCAGTACACTGGACACTCCTTGACCAGTACACCGGACACTCATTGACCAGTACACTCCTTGACCAGTACACTGGACACTCCTTGACCAGTACACTGGACACTCCTTGACCAGTACACTCCTTGACCAGTACACTGGACACTCCTTGACCAGTACACTGGACACTCCTTGACCAGTACACTCCTTGACCAGTACACTGGACACTCCTTGACCAGTACACTGGACACTCCTTGACCAGTACACCGGACACTCATTGACCAGTACACTCCTTGACCAGTACACTGGACACTCATTGACCAGTACACTCCTTGACCATTACACTGGGCACTCCTTGACCAGTACACCGGACACTCCTTGACCAGTAAACTCCTTGACCAGTACACTGGACACTCCTTGACCAGTACACCGGACACTCATTGACCAGTACACTCCTTGACCAGTACACTGGACACTCCTTGACCAGTACAGTGGACACTCCTTGACCAGTACACCGGTCACTCCTTGACCAGTACAGTGGACACTTCTTGACCACCGCAGTGGACACTCCTAGACCAGCATAGTGGACACTCCTTGACCAGTACAGTGGACACTCCTTGACCAGTACAGTGGACACTCCTTGACCAGTACAGTGAACACTCTTTGACCAGTACAGTGGAAACTCCTAGACCAGCATAGTGGACACTCTTTGACCAGTAGAGTGGACACGCTTTGGCCAGTACAGTGGACACTTCTTGACCAGCATAGTGGACACTCCTTGACCAGTACACTGGACAATCCTTGACCAGTACAGTAGACACTCTTTAACCAGTACAGTGGACACTCCTAGACCAGTACAGTGGACACTCCTTTACCAGTACAGTGGACACTCCTAGACCACTACAGTGGACACTCCTTGACCACTACAGTGGACACTCCTTGACTACTACAGTGGACACTTCTTGACCAGTACAGTAGACACTTTGTCCAGTACACTGGACATGCATTGACGAGTACAGTGGACACTCCTTGACCAGTACAGTGGACACACCTTCACCCACATCACATAATCTAGTTGCGACACCGCGAAACAGTCACGGAATGTTGCCCCACTGGACATGACGCCTCGCTCACAAGACACACACCTGTCCACGGCCACACGTCCACCATACTTTGGCCATTCGTTACGTTTTCTTCCCGAATGTGACCTTGAACGACCCTGACCTTACGAGGTTAGGGGCCGAACTGGCTGAGGGCAAGGAGCAAGACGAGTCGGGTCTGGACATGCTGGACGGGTTGTCAGAGGTGCTTGGTGGATTGTTAGAGGTGTTTGGCTGATTCTCAGAAGTGTCTGGCTGATTCTCAGAGGTGTGCTGTGGCTTGTCAGAGGTGTAGCGCGGCTCGGACAGAGTGGTGTTGGTGAAGCGATCTATGGACAGAACAGAACAGAGAACTCATAAAGAGCTCTTAACGAAAATTCATCAGTACACAAAATCATTTGCCAGATTAAACTAGTTCTTTTTCAAAACGGAAACATCCATTGCAGTGTTATTGTGTAAGAAATTCACTTACTTTGACGCATAACTTTTGAAATGTGAAGGAGACATATATAGGTTAAATATATATATATATATACAGGTGTATATATATATATATACACACACATATATATATATATATATACACACACACACACACACATATATATATATATATATATATATATATATATATATATATATGTATATATATATGTATATATATATGTATATATATATATATATATATATATATATATATATATATATGTATATATATATATATATATAAATATATACAGCTGTATATATATATGACAAATAGAGAAAAAAAGGAAGACCAACAGAAAAAAAAGAGGAAGACGAACAGAAAAAAGAGGAAGACCAATAGAAAAAAAGAGGAAGACCAAAAGAAAAAAACGAGGAAGACCAACAGAAAAAAATTAGGAAGACCAAATGAAAAAAGAGGAAGACCAAATGAAAAAAGAGGAAGACCAACAGAAAAAAATTAGGAAGACCAACTGAAAAAAAGAGGAAGACCAACAGAGAAACAGTGGAAGACCAACAGAAAAAAATTAGGAAGACCAACAGAGAAAAAGAGGAAGACCAACAGAGAAAAAGAGGAAGACCAACAGAAAAAAAAGAGGAAAACCAAAAGAGAAAAAGAGGAAGACCAACAAAAAGACGTTAGGAAAGAATGACAGAGTTGACCAGGCTGTAGGAGGGACGTGAAAAAGACCAGAACAAGTGTCGTCAACTTCTACACTCCAGCCCCCCGCGAGGGAACATGGCGATTGAAGAAAACGTGACAAGTTTCACTTACGGTCGAGTCTCTTCCACAATTCCGGGTTGTCGCTGTTGGGACTCCGCTCGAGACACGTGGCTCTCACCGCGGCGATGTAGTGCAGTCTGGCGATTCGCAGG
>OZ024864.1:12450496-12535496 GCA_964017155.1 Oasisia sp. SBJ-2009 | reverse complement strand
ACTGACCCTATACCTCTCCTGTTTGTAGGACATCAGTTGTCCTTAGGACAATTGTCAGAACACCCGCCACAATACCCTCCGTCATACCTTCGTGACCATGAACAATGAACAAACCAGTTTACGCTGAGGTGAATCCGCCAAAGCAGCTGAAATTCACCCCTCACACAGGATACCAATACCCAGGCATGCCAGAGAAATGTTCTGTCTGTTCTGGAATGTTTGTCTACAGGTAAATGATAGCACCATGACAGCCTGTGTTATTTAAAAAAATACTTCCACTTCAAATTCAGTGCCTATTATCATAACTACTACCTTTGGAACACTCAAGTGTCCTGCAACATTCTTTGAATGTGTTCATTCAACTCCTCTAAAAAGGTTCCAGGGGTGAATTTGAAGTTCCTATATATATACGCAGTAGTACCCAGATGCTGGGAAGTACTTTATACACTTTATACCTGACAGACTCGACCAGTCAAACACCATCTTTATTTCTAGATGAAACATTCAACTGCAGTTACTGTGTAAAAACTGCTCACACACAAACTATCTATAGCCAGGTGCTCATTTTTACAGCTGATTAAAAAACAGAGTAACCAAACTGAGTGAAATGCATATGGCATGGTGAGGTATATTCTCGTGCCTACAGATGCAAACACTGCCCTATCCAGGGCCAGTTGCTGGTCTGCGTGTTATTTAAAAATAATGACACTTTGGTTGTTCTGTTCCCATTTCCGTAAATATTACATAAGTTAGAAAACTTGAGTTCTGCTTAGCAAGGACCCAGTGTATTTAAATATATTTACTATTTATGCCGCCAAACATAAGCCAATGATGGACCACCGACAGATCTGGGCCAGAACTGTTGAGAAGAGAAGAACCTCTCAGAGGACAGTAGAGTGCAGTGTCTCAGGGGTAGAGCTTCAGACTCTCGACTACGAGAACACAGGTTCGAATCCTGGCTGCGGTGTTAAAACCTTGGGCAAGTTCTTTCACTCTACACTGCTCAAGTTCACTCAGCTGTATAAATGAGTACCTGGCTATAGGCAGTGCTGAATGTGTATACGAGCAGCCTTCGCGCATTAATTATAGCATATGGCTGGATGCTTCCCAGAGAATCTGAGATGGTGTCTGAGTGAACAGGTCTGTCAGGGAAATGTAAAGTGCTTTGAATGGTCCTGAGGACTGGATACTGCGCCATATATAAGAACTTGCCTTCTACAGTCAGAATGCAATGGCTTCACGGCAACCACTATACAGGATATCACAAAATCGCATAGAATTGCCTGGCAACTGGCACGGGTTTTGACTTGGTCACTCAATGCTACTTGTTACATCTTCGTATAGGCTCTGTGCTTGATCCTGTCTCATTTTACAAATCTGTACCTTCACCTACTTGGTACTTTCTTGTAAATTACCAGCATATTTACATTCACTGCTTTTTTATGACTAAGAAAACCTACTCAGTCTCGATCATTTATTGCAGACTTAAATTAAGTTCTATGGTAGGAATTATGGCTTTCTCTGTTGATGCACCAAAACTCTTTGGAATATCTTCCCTTTTACTGTCAGGCCAGTTGAAAGAATTATGCCAATCCGCCATCATTTAAAAATGTACCTTTATAACCTCCCCTACCCACCAGAGCTCCCTGGCACATTCATCCACCTGATGACAGCTTATGTACTAATTATCTACTTTTAGACTTCTTGAAGTGTCCATGGGTTTGTATCCAAGGATTTAGATGTGATAGACATTATGTTTTCGAGACATTATGTTTTTGTTGTTGTTGTAGGGGGCAGTAGAAGCCGTGAGGACCATTGAGACCAACGGGAGGACACAGACAGAAGCGGCGGGTGAGAAAGGACCACGCTGGCCTAGACAGTCTACCAACGCTGCAATGTCGGGAAAAGGATAAAGAAACCCGACCGACAAGAACTGTTATCATAATGATGATGATGATTACGATGACGTGTGTGATGTGAGAGTGACAGAGTCACCTGAGCTGAACACTCACCTGTACTTGACGAGGATGTTCTTCCGGAGCAGCCTCTGGAGAACTGTTTCAGACACAAGGTCGGGTCGGAACGGGTCCACACCTGCAAATGACCAACACCTTGGTGACACGGCGTCACAGAGAGTGAGTCAGTCTGAGGGGTTCAGTGGTCAGTCTGAGGGGTTCAGTGGTCAGTCTGAAGGTTCCAGTGGTCAGTCTGAAGGTTCCAGTGGTCAGTCTGAAGGTTCCAGTGGTCAGTCTGAAGGTTCCAGTGGTCAGTCTGAAGGTTCCAGTGGTCAGTCTGAAGGTTCCAGTGGTCAGTCTGAAGGTTCCAGTGGTCAATCTGATGGATCCAGTGGTCAGTGTGAAGGTTCCAGTGGTCATTCTAAGGGATCCAGTGGTCAGTGTGAGGGATCCAGTGGTCAGTCTGAGGGATCCAGTGGTCAGTGTGAGGGATCCAGTGGTCAGTGTGAGGGATCCAGTGGTCAGTCCGAGGGGTCCAGTGGTCAGTCCGAGGTATCCAGTGGTCAGTCTGAGGGATCCAGTTTGTCAGTCTGAAGGATCCAGTGGTCAGTCTGAAGGATCCACTGGTCAGTCTGAGGGATCGAGTGATCAGTCTGAGGGATCGAGTGGTCAGTCTGAAGGATCCAGTGGTCAGTCTGAGGGGTCCAGTGGCCAGTCTGAGGGATCCAGTGGTCAGTCTGAGGGATCCAGTGGTCAGTCTGAAGGATCCAGTGGTCAGTCTGAAGGATCCAGTGGTCAGTCTGTGGGTTTGATTTTTGAAGAGCTTAGTTTTGCTTCTTCGTTTTTGTGTGTTCCCGTTCCCGTTCACCACCCACCTGGTGATATTTCTACCCGCCACAGGTTTTACCCACCTAAATGACGGGTGGACTGCTCATGCACAAAGGTATGGCTGAGTGTGTCATCCAGAACCAATCACACAACAGGACCATGTGGCCAGTGTCAATGTCACTGTCAGTATTCACCGGAGTTAATGTTTAATACTACACATAGATGGCATCAGTTGAGGATATTCATTTACATTATTTCCTTACAATGGAGCAGTCTTTTTATTTAAAACACATGCAGAATTATGATTACAAAGTCAACTCCTTCATCTGAGAAGAAAAACTGAAATTTGAAAATAAACCTCCTCTGAAGTCTGAAGTGAAATTTCACAAGTCATAAATGAAGTATAAGTGAAGTCATTACACTGAGGAGAGGAACATTTAAGCACCTTCCTCAGTTGAACTGCATTCAGTCACGACTCATGTTTGGTGGACAGTGTTGTTCATGAACAGTTTATGACTCAAAGATTTACTAACAACTATACATTAACTTTTTTTTAAACCACTGACAAGATTGAAAATCACTGACAGGATTAGTCACAATCTCTTGGTGTGGGGGTTTCTGTTGTGGGCAGATATTTTATTAAAGCTCGTTGACATGTATCCAAATATATTTCGATAAATTTATTATTACTACATGGCCGAGAGCGTTCTTAAACATAAATAAAAAAATTGGATAAACTGCAGGATTAATCAGTGATCTTAATCAATGATTTTTGACTTAGTCTTTCATCTTATATACACTGATTGTGTTGTTTCTGAAAGCACGTGGGTGTGTTTTCAATACTGGAGGAATTTATGATTAGAAAAGAAATGACCATGTCTGAAAAATGTTGGAGTAATGGGTTATATATTTGTGTTACCATTTTCTACATTATACAAGTCTGATAAATGTACTAGCAATAGATACAATTGGGAACATAAAGGCAATGCCATCTTTGTATTGATAAAAATAAACGGACATTGATACAAATAAATTATTGGTACTAAAATTACCGACACAAAAACTATACAATCAGATGTTTGTTTTATGACTTTCTGACATAGAACTGTTATTCAGGTTTCCCACCAGATGGCAGTGTATGTGTCACTGGCCAATCAACTCAACCGACTCTTTAGACCCTGGCCACATCATCCATACAGGGTTTATTTTAGAACCGAATGATGAATTGTCTGCCCCAGGGGTTGGTTGGGGTTTTGAATTTCTGCCAAAATACCCATTATGGCACCAGGCAAGAGCTTACGCAATAGCCATTATCTCGTAGAGAGTGCTTTGTCATGCAGGTTTTTGAGAGCTCTGGAGTGCGATGTCTATTTTGCAGCGATGCTTTGAAAAGATGACAGCTCTGACAGTGACTGAAAAGGTCAAGTTCTACAATCACCCTCTTGAACCCTGGGCAACTTCCTTATCACCCCAGCTGGGTCCTCCTGAGTAAATGTGAAACTGGCACTTTGTTCTAGTGAGTCTAGTCTCCACTTCACCCTTGTTAGTGTTTCAAATTCACCATTACTATTTTGAGGCAGAAAGTTTTTTTTTCAATAATTGTAAAATGTCTACAGTGCCTATCCTTTAAAAATTCAAGCTCAGCCATACACGGTGACAGTCAAAAGTTGTCGTTGGAGCTTGGAACCACCAACAATTTATGGTGGAAAAGCAATTTCAAACAAATATGTTTTCAGTTTTTTTATGAAAGGTTTCTAAAGTTTCAGAAGATTTTATCGTAATAGGGAGTTGATTCCAAATTGCTGGCACAGCCACAGAGAAAGCAACTTTGCCAGCTTAGTCTTAGGAACAAAAAGTTGTTTGGAAACGGATGATCTAAGGGTCCTAGAGATATCAGAGAAATGTAGCAGATTAACTAAGTATGCCGGTTGTTAAGTAGAAAGATATCCAGTTCTTGGGATTACTAAACTGTACAGCTTACTCCCTGGCAGACGAGCTTGAAAATTATACCTACTACAGACTGTAGTTGGGTAAATAGTAAATTCATCCAGCTGAGTGAACTGGACAAACGTCAACATCAACACAATGCACACACGGCAGTAGGACAGTAGAGGGTTGTCGGTTTGCTAGAAAACATTCGTCAAACAGACAATACGACATCCGGGAAGGTTCAAGACTCTCCCTAAAACTCATTCATGTAAGCTGCATTGCTTCTAGATTACTGCTGAACACTTTCCATAAACATGTATTTATATGTTTTTTTTTTTATTTAAATATTTATCATAATACTAATTCTGTTTTAATGTTTTGTATGCCACAACTAGGTATGTAATTATCTTGATATTTTTCAACATATGAATATATCATAATTACTTAGTTATAGTATACTACAGTCTTTTTGCTATTACCAGGTAATCTAATAATATAACATAATATGCAAACAAAATTATTCACACATTAAAACACATTATGATTCCATGTATCTTTTATAATAATATGTATGTGCCTGTGACCAAGTTGGTTCCTGAGTTGCTACACTAAATAAATGCTACTATTATTACTACTACTAATAATAATAAGAAGAATAAGAACAATCAGGCTTAGAATCTCTGCCACGGTACTCCATTGCCATCTACTGGCTTAACACATGGTGGGCCAAATTCCACAGTGAATTATATATAACACACACATGCAGGAATTTATGTGGGGTCTATGGAAAATATGGACGTCTTATCTGCTAAATTAATACAGGAACAATGTATGAAAATTACAGTTTAATGATTACTGTCCAATGGGGGCGCATGCTGAGACCTCACAGGAAGTTATTCAGAAAAAACACTGAATTGTGGGTAAAAAACCTGCTGTCACATCCACAATGCATTTTCCTTTAGGCTGATCATGTCTTGTCTTAATATCAACAGATTTATCTAGTTTCAATCAGCATATAAAATGGTAATAAATCTTACGGCAATAAATGCTGTCTGTGGGGTAATAAACCAGAGGATCTGCACATCACAAGATCTTACATTTGGGCAACTGTGACAGATAATGAATTTCTATGTCCACCTCCCACTCAAACTGGGTTATCTTATTTCAACACCAGCAATAATAACATTACACATTATAAAACATTTTATCATGCAGTTATGATTTACACAACCTTCACAAAGGGCAACTTCACTACACGTCAATGACCTGCCATTTTCAAATGTCCTTGCTCAAAACGAATGCCAAAACTGTCTGACTTGTGACAACACCAATGATCAACTTTACTCAAATATGTATTAAGTGATTTCTATATAATTATACATTTTAAGCAAATATGGCTGTCACACTGTATGCAAATGTCCAATTATCTGTTCAGTTTTAAGGAGCCTCTGTTATTGAGCCATTGTACACTTCATTATTACATTGTTTTGCTGTAGTAGAAATCAACCAATATAAATGATATAAAACAGGAATGATGAACCACACAATGAAAGACTTTACATACATTTCTGAATAAAAACCTAAGCTATGACACACTTCTTTTGTATTTCTTATTATTATAATTCACCAAGAATATTATTTGTTTACTGAATTATTTATTATTATCTATTACATACATTTATTTTGTAATGATATTGTTATGTAGTTATGTTTTTTATAATATTTCTAACATTAACAAAATTATTTATTACTATTAACCATACGTATACATTCATTCATCAGTGTGGTTATATTATGAAATTATTTGCTAGATTGATTATTATTATGTATCTTTTTGACCTATAGGTAATTTACTGATTTATGTCATTGAATACTTATGGATGTGTAAAAAATATTATTATTATTATTTGGTGTTAATTTCAGTTTAACAATTTTTACAGAGAAAACATTACCTTTATATTCTCAACAGTATATGGAGTGTATTTACCGGGTATGATCTATGAAATGATAACATAGACCTCATTTCCTTTATACAACTATTCTAATTCTAAATGTAAATTCTTCTAGTATTGAAAACACACCCGTTTGCTACCAGAAGAAACACAGTCAATTAATTTAACACTAAATAATAAAATCATTGATTAAAACCATTGATTAAACCCATGGATTAGCTGCTTCTGGCGAGAATGATCCTGACTAATCCTGAGGGCTGTGATGGACTCAACACATTTTAGCCAGACCATTAAGTTGAAATGAGGCGACTAAACGAACTATGTTTGCAGAAAGTAATTAGTGTTAATTGACACGGGAAATATCAGGTGTGACTGATAAAGTTGGGAGGGGCTGCAGGAACCTGGACAGGTAAACATTGCAGTGAGAGTGGAAATGGCAATTGGCTAATCAAGTAGGCTCCACAGGCAATTACCGTAAAGTGCCTCATATAAGTACGTGGTATTTACAATAATTTACTTTAGCGTTGTTGTGTGTATGCTGTGTACTGTGTACTGTGTACTGTGTACTGTGTACTGTGTACTGTGTACTGTGTACTGTGTACTGTGTACTGTGTACTGTGTACTGTGTACTGTATATGTGTGTGTTGATATACAACAGCCATTTTCTCCAATTTGTTCAAGGAAACTGAAATTATATACAGATTGTGAAAAAGACATTATGTGTTTGATTACATCACATACAACATGACCCCTCAGGAACAATGTTGCTAATACTAATATGTGAATGATGTTACCCTGGCATAGTCACATCTGCTAGGCAAAATGTTCTTGCAGTCATCTTAGAAACATTGTCTTAGTTTTTTCATAAAGTAAAAATGTCAAAATAAACCACAGAATGTCCAAACATCGTGTTTTGCTTCCATTTGTTATGGCTTGAAGGACTTGTTGCCATGTAACATGCCACATGATGAATAGATATATTATAGAGACTGTGACAAACCATTTTGTCCTTTATTCAGTGCACAAATCTAAACCTGAACACACAGCAAATGCCACAGGGATGCTAAACAAATTTTAAAAGCTGTGCATTTGCCTTGACGCAAGTTTACTTGTTTATTTAGTTTGCAACTTCACATGTAAATGGTAACACTGGATGAGATTAGGAATGCCATGGAGGGAGGGGGTCCATGCTATCCCTCCATGTACTAATGCCCATTTATTTGTGCAAAATAGTCAGGTTTAAAGGGTTAGTCAGATGGTAATTTTGACAAGACTGACAGCAGATGTTTCTATATATCTGTATGTACATATGGGCATTGCAAAGAACCGCAACCGAACCAGTTTAATGATCAAAAGGATGATACAGTAGAAATGCGGATGTCCACAAAATATGGCTGCGTGGTGTCTACATGGTGGTTTACCGTAATAAACAGGTGAGATAAACATTCAGTTGCCAGCTGTTGACCCATGCAGGCAGAATACCTTAGCATGAGTTTGCGTAAACACACCGCTCTAAGCCTCATGAGTTACACCTTCCTGCCAGACATCTGTCAAACCTTCTGAATGAGACTGTCATGACCGGCAATATTTTTATGATATTGATCCATGCATAATTCCATGCTAACTGAGACATGATCGACTGCATTCCTACTGCGTCTGATCTGTCGGGCTGGCAACAAGCATAAAGACAAAGTACTGCTACGTTTTCCAAATGATTTTTGTTCCCTTTTCAATTAGAATAGTGAAAGGGTAACTGTCCCTTGTTAAATCCATCTTTATCAGTCTCTGTGTCTGTATATCTAAGACACTCATTGAGTCTGGACCCTGAGGTGATGAGCTATGGTTTTAGTATTTCTCCTAACATATTTATTTAATCAATCAATGCTTTTATTTATTCTATTTATTTAACTTACTTAAAATGTATAACTTTGTAACTGTTTATACATGGTGTACACAAATGTAACTGATTCATTTAATAGATTTTTCTTATTTATATACGTTTACTTGCCTTTAATCCAAAATTTATGAAGTATTCCCCCTTAAAGCCGTATTAGACAAGTTTGTAAATGACATAAGCATTATTTACTGCAGAATGGGACTATTAAATATAACTGCAACATTGAGAAATGTTTTCATCGAAGCTCCGACAGAATGACAGAAGCACCACCTAGTGGTAGATAGCAACAAGTAGACACGTTTATAAATTAGATATATTAGAACGGGACTATTAAAAATAACTGTTATATGAATATCGAGCAATGTTTACATTGAGGCTCCGACAGTTGGACAAAAGCGCCACCTACTGGTAGAGAGGAACTGGAACGTTGCCAGCATCAGCTGCGGGGCCATTCGGGGATAGTTGACGTCATCCGGTGTGTTGAACACAGAGAAGTCACGGTTCGCCTGACCCTTGCGTGGGATTCGCCATCTGTTGTCAACTGAAAGAACCAATAGGAACAAATAATTCAAACCAACATCGATGTCGTGGATTTTGAGGAACCAGGTGCCAGTTTCATGAAGCGTTCATAAAAGTACGTGATTTTGCAGTGGCATGTGTCTGTATAAACTCCAATGTGGAGTCACAGTCATCTTATTCTTAACATTAAAGTACATTCTTAGTGGCTACATGAAACTAGACCCTGGTTCTCAGAACTATATAAACATGTACTTTTCAGTCCTTACGATTACCCCTGAGAGACCCGTTACTTAGAACACCAACTAGACATATGTGGTAAGTATTCAGCTCAGCGCTGGGGATTACTAGAAAGATCAACCACAATTACCTCTTGAAACAGTTTTCAATTACCATGTTTTATTAAGTACATTTTCAATAACAATATAAAGTATGTGAAACATAAAACTTCAACTGCATGCCTAATAGTATAAACATAGGTACACATAGGCTCATCACATAACTAGGCTGTCTGCATGAAGGCTTGGTAGGGGCTTCCGGAGAAAGACAAATGTTTGCTGTCTGAGACAACGGCAAATGACATAACACCTGCACAGGTCTACCTTGTGACACAGTTCTTGAAAACAGAATACGTTTCCCAGAGGCCTAATCAACATTTAATTGCACATCGACATAGAAAGAAAAACGCCATCACTCTAAATAACTAGCAGCAATACCAAGGAATAAGCGACCGGCATGCCATTTCTCTGAATCTTATTTGTAGGCAACCCCCTCCAAGACCAGTCAGTTTGCAAATGTTACACAGATCTAATGGATGACCCATAGAACAGATGGACCTTTGGTACATCTCTATTTATAAATGAATACATGTATTAATCTAAAATACAGCACACTATTTTAGTATTTATTGGTATTTAGCCACCAGATGTGACCTATTCCAAGTCAGCTGGTCTACATGCCAGTGTAGCAACTACTTGAAGTACCACTCAACCCTGCTCCCAAATACTCCCTTTGTATCCTGGCTCATCCTTACACTAGGGAGGCCACTCCCTCTATCCCCATGGGTACAGTCAGGGTTGGCATTGATTTAATCAAATCATTGATTTAATCAACATGAAAAAATCAAGATATTGATTTTTTTCTGATTTTTTCAGATTATCTTAAATTTATACTTATGTTGCGTGCTACTGCCAGTTAATTTTACTGTATGTATTTTTAAATAAAGTTTAAATTTGTACATAACAACTTTGCTTTAATTCTTTAGAAATGCTAATAATGAAATGTTCAGCCTATTGGGTATATTATGATATTCCACCTTTATTTATTTTCCGAATTACATATTATTTCTTATGATTGTCGAGAATGTAGAAAACATCAAATAAATCGATTTAATCGAAAAAATCCGATTTAATCGAAAAAATTCAATTTACACTGTGTGTATTCGATTTATACGAAAAAATCACGATTTTTTCCAAACCTGGGTACAGTAGTTTCTACGTTGTGCTGGTCCATCCAAAGTAGACATCTGTGTTACAGCATAGCATTCCAAATAACCAAATTCAGCTATTTATTTGGACAAACAATGACAACATACACTGCCTTATTCAGCAATTTAGTGTTGGCAGTTCCCTAAGCATTTTTTGGTTTGTACTGTTTATCTAAAAAAATAAACTGTACTTTATTACAATCTATATAGATAAATATACGTGTACATGTAGTACGACAGTTTACAAACAAAGTTCCATTATAATACACTGTACAATAGTTCAATAGTGTTTATTTGGGATATTTTGATTTCCGTATTATGCTTGAAACAGTCTCTATAACTGAACAATCCACGATTAATAAATTAAAAGTCATTTTATTTTATGATGAATTATTGATAACCATATTTTGGACAGATAAATGACTAAATTTAATACATCATTAATCCACCTTAATACGTCAGTAATCAGCCTTAATACCTCATTAATCAGCTTGGATTATGAAAGGTTTCTCCATGTACAGTGTATTGGGTACATGAATTACTTGGATAAGTACTATGTTTATTTTGAATGTGATAGTAAATAAACAATTTTGGTCTATTATCCATGTCACCCATTAAATAATTTTGGACCAACATACATCTGCACATGGAATCATGGATGTTTGCAGCCTGCAACAATTGTGCTGGAAACTGGTTATTTCTGCTTGCTAGTTGACCACATATAATTGCACATGTCAGTGACAGAAGGATCCCTATTACAGAAATGAAAGGGTCCCTCTGTCCCAAGACAGAATCAAGTTCGACTGAGTACTGAATAACTTTGATGAGGATTTTCTCAAAAACAATATCGTTGCATTTAATAGAAAGATACAGCAGACCAGTGACAAGACGGTAGTTAACGTGTACAGGCGTAACTCAAATGGAGTTATAACATTTTACACATATTGGAATTACCTGTTTCTTTGGATGTGTCGTCAAGTGAGCCTGACATGATGACCTGTGGTTTTAGTTTTTTTTATTATACATTTATTATTGATTTAATGTACTTATTTATTAGTTAATTTAGTTAATTGTTTTTTTCTCTCTTACAAATATTATCCTACTGAATGTAAAGTAATGTGAAAAACATTGGACCTGGCACTCAATAAAATAAATATTATTATTAGTAATCAATGTATTTATTTATTTAATGTATGCATACATTTAAATTTAATTCACTCAACATATTTTTTGTCCTGATACACACTGACACTCAAGAAATTCCTCTTGAGTGATACCAAAGTTCCGTTGTATTGTATTGTAATTATATCACCAATGTTCAGCATTTGCTTCAAAGGAAAACCACCAGTAAACCACTAGTAAACCACACCCCTACCACTGTTCATGAGACTGGTACCTTTCTGAGAATTTGGCACAACAGTAGGTGTGGTGCTTCCATTACTGGCTAAGATTATACTATTCCACGTTTTTTGTTCAACAGCACAACATCATTCGGCATTCCGGCAAGAGTAATTTATTCGCAGAGTCGGAATGCTGCCAAGTTTTGTGATTAATCTATATTGACAACAACAGAATGAGACTGCAGGACTGGACAGTGCAGGGCGGCCAATCAATGACTGCTGGAACCTACAGGCTGTAAAATACCACGGCAGTGTACTGGAACGAATTAATGGAATGCACACACGAATGCACGCATGGCGTCGCATGCACATACATAAAAACATGCATGCACACACAAGTGTGAGTGAAATGTCATTGTTCCACCTGACATGATCAAATTCACACTAATGGGAATTTTTTTAACATTTCAATTATGTGATGACGAGATTAACTAAACTGTTCGGGCCAAAAGGCCATCCATATCTTATCCAAGTACGAAATGAAGTGTATCATTTGTGTTAAGAAAACACACAATATACTGCAATTTTTGTGTGATACAGCATTACAGCTACATGGATGTGCATCATGGACATTAATCAAATGTTCACTACTACAGTAGAACCCCAAGTGAACACCCCCTCCCTCGATTTAATGACCATCTGCTTTTTACACCTGTTTTTCCACTGATGGACTGTCTATGCTGTATACATGTCCCCTCACCAAACACCACCTGCCAAACGTGACCAAGGCATTATTAATTTTACCCCTGATGAACAACCATCTAAACAGGTGGCTGCCCATTTCTTAACCTAAATCTCCCAACAAACTGTCATTAAAATTGATTAAACACATGACTAATGACTAGTAATGAGTCACGGATGTGCATAAGAACAATAAATTGCACGATGACGACAATTAATGTCTAGAGACAAACACCCAACTGCACTGATCACTGTATTCAGTAAGAAGTGCCAAGCAGCCGATTGTGTTTCTGCACTGTCTGTTCATAAAACAATACATGTGACACCACTACATATTGGCCATTAAGACTAATCGCTACAAATGGCACATGTTTGGTGGCTGGTATTATAACTATATTTATAAAAATTATTTGCATGGGACTGACAGAAAAACAAGTCATGCAACAATTGTATATGTTTATCATATATAATTTGTGTCAAATGACTGTCGAAGTGTACATGTAAATAAAATATGTCGTGTCATCTGATTATGTTTTTGGAATTAAATAGAAACCAAACTGCACTTTCAGAAAACAAATAGTCTACTTGGTGATATCTGCATAGCAGGTGCACTGCATTACACATAAAAGTACAAATCTAGAACAACTTGTAAGTGTAAGAAGCAGGTCACTTTCTGTATATATCACCGCAGTAATTATGGCTGTCATTGAAAAGGCTAAGATGATTGCACTGGTCAACTACTGTCACCAACTGGAAACAAAACACTGGTCTGACCCCATGAATGCACTGGCATAAATCACAATAAACACAGTTGGACGCGGTCATGTGACTGGTCTTTATGTCTTAGCCACCAGATACTGGACAGGCACAGAAATGGAAAGATTTAACAATGGCCACATGTGAAGTAAACTGCCCCCCTAGTAAGTTATAGGGTAGGGCGGGGTCAAATGTCAGCGACCCTCCAGTAAACCCTTGGCCGTGTGACATGGAGTGTCATGGAGTAAACTACCTGTACACTCAGTCCCCACCTATAGTAGATACTTCAAACACATGTCAAAATAGACGGTTTTACTTATCCGCTGAGTATTAGCTGTGACGTAAACCTATTAACCTGCACATCACAACAATGTCGCTAACAATTACTCTATTATCTATATTTACTATTAATATTATTATTAGTAAATGTTATGTACATATGTAAGTACAATCAATAGTATCGCTTCCATAGATAAGATGCCTCGATAGTCTTGAGTGTGTATTTATGGTCAAATTGACAATAATATAAAGGTAAACAAAAACACCATGGTGATTCTAGATGGTCAGTAGAGACTGATAGAAGACTTGTTCAAATTGAATTGTATATATATATATATATATATATATATATATATATATATATATATATGTATATATGTATATGTATATGTATATGTATATGTATATGTATATGTATATGTATATGTATATGTATATGTATATGTATATGTATATGTATATATATATATATATATATATATATATATATATATATATATATATATATATATATATATATATATGATGGTATACCCAAGTATCTTGCATCACTCTTATTCCAACACACACCTCCCCATTTGCTATGCTCTGACCATTATCTCTGTATAAAGTTTAAACATTTTGTCAAAACGTTTACCAAACGAGTACGGATGTAACTATGACCAGCTGCCATTAATTGCTGCATTGTGTGCTTGTGTCTAAGTTACCAGAAATCTCAATTCCTAAAGTGGCCACCACATTTCAGCTGGAACGGTGTAATGCCCATATTTTTTTATCTCCAGCTTCTCTGCACCCACCAATCCTAGAAAACTACCCCCTCCCCTGGTACATCTATTTTGGGTTCTGTCCAGAAATAAGTTCAATCAGAGAGCTCCACTTTAGACCACTAGTTTATACCTTCTGCCTATGAATTCACAAACATCATAAATTATTAAAGGCAGGTTTGGTTTCAAGAAGGCAGACAATAGTTCTATTTACAGACTAGCTCACAAACATCGTAAATCAAACAGCTATTTGGCCCAAATATCGGGCCATTTACTGTCAACCTGTGCAACAGCGCATGGGGAAAATGCATACGATATTCACATGTAATTATTGTATTACCAATATTAGTAGGTATTACATGTCTTAGTTCGTAAATGTAATACCAGGGTAATAATGTACATACAAAATGCACAGCGAAAAACTGGTTTGATATTATCCATTACCTTGACTATGCTCACTAATGTTACGTACATATTATTAATTTACATTGAAAATAGCTACTTCTGAGGACCATGTAAGTGTATCTCCTGCCAGGTTCTGAGGTCTACTTACAGGCTATTTCCACAAGGTTCCCTTTCCACCATTGGCCAATGACATAGCCATCTGCCTTCGATCCACTAACCATAACTACCCCCAGGTACATTACAAAGCAACAGTGTCTATGTAGTTTCTATTATTTTAAAACAGAATTTCACTCCACCAGTTTTGCGTGAATCGGGCTGAAAACGTGCATGTGATCTCACAGGTGCACATGGAGCATTTGATTTAGACTTTTGAGTCAGACTTTTTCATTTCAAAATATGTCCCCGATGGGGTTGACAATTTGGAGGGTTCAATATGTCATAAAGCCATCCTCACAAGTGAGGGGTCGTTGCCCTGTGCTACAGTACCCTTGGCTGATCGTCTTCGAAAAAAGTGGAAGTGAACAATAAAATTATAGCAGTTGACTTTGCCAGTAGCTACTAGAATCTAATATATCAGTGACGTGTACGACAACCGCATCTCTATCGGCTGAGGCAAAACTACCCACACAATCCGCAGTAGACAGTAGTTGAGGTAGGAGAAGCGGGATGACGTGAATGGGTGATCGAGGGAGCGGATGGAAAGGGTGAGAAAGAGCCTACTCTTATGGAATTTTGTATGTAAATTGATATTGACTTGTCATATGTCGGATACATACATTATCGCCCACACCACGCCATGCCACACCCAGACGGTCTGGCCGGAGCCGCGCGCTGACCGTTCCGCCTCGCTGACCGTTCAAACAATTTGGACTTTGCGCTAAGCAACATCCAGCGACTACGGGTGTCACACCCTGAAAATTGACTAACGCCGTACAAACAAAAACATTGTATTGCTTGATTCCCAGAAAAAGTTGAAAGGATGCCGCCCTCAAAGGTGAGCGAAGACATTGCAGAAATGAAATCATCTTTACAATTTCTGTGCAAAAGTTTTGATGAAATAAAAGTATCAAACAAGCAACTGAAAGACGCTTTGCTAGAAATGAAAAAAAGCAATGATACAATGAACAAGCGAATTGACCTGTTAGAGTCTAAACTACAATCGAAGGACGAACACATTGATCGATTAGTGAGATCCATGGACCTATTGGAAATGAACTCAAAAAAGAACAACGTGATAATCAGCGGGCTGGACCTCCAAGCCCGCAGCTACGCGAGAGCGACGAGCGGGAACGACCATGGGGAGGAAAATGGCACCGGCAACCAGAGTGGCGGAGAATTCACCGGCCTAAGACAAAAGGTTGCAGAGTTTGTAAAAAAGTCCATGGGAGTGCAACTTCAAACGAGCGACATCGTTGCTTGCCACGAACTACCAAGCAGAAAGGGAGAAAGGGTTAAACCAGTTATCGTTAGCCTGATCAACAACGCGGTAAAGCGAGACGTTATGATGGGGCGAAAGAAGTTGAAGGGCACTCGCATTTACGTAAACGAGCAGCTCACGAAAAAGAATGCTGCCCTCTTCAAAAAGGCGAGGGACCTGAAAAAGCAGGCAACGATCGACAGCACGTGGACGTACAACGGGAAGGTCTTCCTAAAGAAGTCGCAATCTGGGTCGCCCATAGAGATAACAGCAGAAGAGGATCTTAGTCCCTTCGTTGCCTAAAGAACATCGCAGGTACAAATCAGACAATCTGGACAATATGCGAAACTATAAATGGACACATGCTTTTTGTTCTTTTATTATTTTGCTCTTTAATTTATCGTAAAATGATGACTGGTAAAATACATGTATTTCCTTTTTCTAATGACATATACGTAATGCTTGATCTATTGTTACTGTTATTACTCGCACGTTGCCAAACGTTATGGTATCATCTATATGCGAGAATTATTATGTTATACCAAGTGAAAGCCCAGCCAGTTGGCTATACTTTCTATATGTGCTCCCTACACTTTTTTGTTTTACATATTATTCTTATATATGCTTTACCATATAATGGTGATTTTTTGTGTTGTATTGTTGGTGGTAGAGTATATTTCATGATGTTTTTTACTATAAGCCTCGTTGGCTTTTTTGTTCTTCTTTTGGTTTGCTGTCACACTGTAAACAAAGTGTTATTGCACAATGATAATGTGTTGACTTTAGAAAAAGTTAAATTACAGACAAATGGTAACTGACGAAACGTTTCTCCAGTTTACAGGTGGTATTTCGAATAATTGTCTGAATAATATTTTAAGCATTGGCAATGCTATTGACGAAAATAACGAATTGCCAATAATACGCCGATCATCATATTATGACTTTGATACATTTAGTTCATTAGCCAAAAAACAAGGAAAACAATTAAGTATTTTAAGTTCAAATATACAGTCCATAAATGCAAAGTTTAGTGAACTTGAGGCATATGTAAATGACGTATCCTCGTCAAACTTTAAATTCAGCATAATATGCCTCCAGGAGAGTTGGTTATCTGAAAATGATGACTTGTCATTAATCCAGTTAACTGGATATGACTGCATTTCACAAGGGAAAAGCTGCAGTAGTAAAGGTGGATTGTTAATATATATAGATAAACGTTTTGATTATGAAGTTAAGATGAATTTGAATACGTATGAGCATTGGGAGGGTCAAATAATACAAATAACTGGAGGAGGATTATCGCAACCAGTCATTATAGGAAACATTTACCGTCCTCCAAGGCCCTCAACGGAAAATTATAACAAATTCATAAATGAATTTTCAACTGTCTTATCAACTTTGCGATGTCACCAAAACAACAGTGTTATCCTTGCAGGGGATTACAACATAAATATGTTACAAATAAATGAGCAAGAACACTGTAGCACTTTCTTTGATATGTTGACTTCATTTAGTCTCTTCCCCCAAATTACACTTCCTACAAGGTTCACAACAAGGGCTGGTACTCTTATTGACAACTTCTTCTGTAATTTAACAAAACGTATTTTACAAAGTACAGCAGGAATACTAATTAAGAAATTTTCTGATCATCAGCCATACTTTATGTTTGTGAATACCACTCTTAAAGAGGATCATACTACAAAATTTATACAAGTTAATGTACAAAATAAAGAGGCTATGTTAAAGGTAAAAAATGAACTTCACTCCTCTGATATATACACAAAATTAGACACCAACCCAAATACTGATCCAAACTATAATTATAATATTATCATAGATGAAATAAACCAAGCTAAAGATAAATATATGACTAGCAAATTAGTTAAATTTAACAAATACAAGCATAAGAAGTCTACGTGGATAACTCAAGGACTGCTAACCTCAATAAGATACAGAGATAAACTTTACAAACAAATAAAACTCACTAATCCTGAATCTTCCAAATATGCCATATTATTGGTCAATTTAAAAACGTACAATAGCATTTTAAAAACAAGTTTTCGTAAAGCAAAACAACTCTACTATGATAAATGTTTTAATAATTTTAAATTTGATATAAAAAACACATGGAAAACTATAAATGAAATCATTTCTAAAAATAAAACTAACAAATCCTTTCCCAAATATTTTAAAGACTCTGATTCTATTGTGAGAGATAAATCAGAAATTGTAAACAAATTTAATGATTTTTTCACTAATATTGGTAGTAATCTGGCAAGTAATATAAAATATAAAGGCACTCGTGAACATACATATTATCTAAATAAAATAGTAGACAGAAACTTTACATTTAGCTACGTTGAAGAAGATATTATAAAGCGGACAATAATAAATTTACCTAACAAAAGTAGCTGTGGATATGATGGTCTCTCCACTAAATTACTAAAAATTCTTGAACCAGCACTAACCAAATCTTTAACATTATTAATAAATCAAGTATTAACAACAGGAATATTCCCCGATAAACTAAAAATTGCAAAGGTAATTCCTGTTTATAAAAAAGGTGAACAAACAGTTTTCAGTAATTATAGGCCTATATCACTTCTACCAGCTATTTCAAAAATACTTGAAAAAAATATATTTGAACAATTATCATCTTATTTAAGAGACTCTAGGCTTTTGTTTGATCATCAATATGGTTTCAGACCGAAACATTCAACAGAATATGCGGCATTAGAATTAATAGATAGAATAATAACACAACTGGATAAAGATGAAATACCAATTAATATATATTTAGATCTCTCCAAGGCTTTTGATACCATTGATCATATAATATTAATTGATAAATTAAAATATTACGGTGTACATGGAACTAATCTCAACTTATTCAGCAGCTACCTAGAAAATCGTAAACAATACACGGAAATTGACAATATCAAATCAAATATGTTACAAATAACAACAGGTGTACCTCAAGGTTCAATTTTAGGACCACTATTATTCATCATATACATAAATGATTTTGCACAAGCAAGTAAAATGTTTAACTTTCTCATTTATGCAGACGACACAACTTTGTCAAGTACACTAAATGTGTTCAGTGATAAAACACATGACCAAAATTTTGAATCTTTAATAAACGAAGAACTTGTTAAGATAAATGATTGGCTCAAAATCAATAAATTATCACTAAATGTAGTAAAATCAAAATTTATGATATTTCAAAAGAAAAAGAAAAATATACAGATATTAAACCTGAAGATAGACAATGTAAACATTGATCAAGTTAAGGAATTTAATTTCTTGGGTTTAATTATAGATACAAATTTAAACTGGAAAAAGCACGCTGAAAAAATATCAAATGCATGTTCTAAGAAAATTGGAATCTTAAACAAACTGAAACATATCTTACCTCTAGATATTAAAAAAATATTATATAATTCATTAATAGTGCCACACATTAATTACTGCATCATGGCATGGGGCTTTGAATCAAATAGAATAATAAAATTACAAAAAAAAGCCCTGAGAATTATTACTTTGAGTAACTACATTTCCCACACTGAACCACTGTACAAACAACTTAGCTTATTAAAAGTAGATGACATTCTTAAATTACAACAATTAAAATTCTACTATAAATATCTACACAATGACCTACCTCGCTATTTACAAAATTGGAGGTTTGTGTTTAAATGTGAGGTACATGGTCATGACACAAGATACAAAAATAAAATATACACTTATAAAATTAAACATGAATTTGCAAAGAAATGTCTCAGACATAATTTGCCACTGTTATTAAATAACCTTCCTGAAATAGTGAAAGAAAAACTTATGTCACATAGTACACAGGGATTTGTAAATTATGTTAAACTGTATTTTTTACAAAGTTATGAAGTAATATGCACTAGACAAAACTGCTATGTATGTATGCATAATTAAGTATCTGAAACCACCTAAAACACTTCATTCAGTATTAAAACTTAAAAACAGAGCCTTTTACTTGAGATACAAAAATCTTGTCAGCTGCGCAAAAGCATCTTCATATTATGCGTGTTTGGTGATTTTTCTCTTTTCTTGATTTTTCTTTTTATCTTGGTCTGTTTCTGAAGAATTTGTTCTAAATGAAGAAATTATTCTGTAAGTTAAATTTTCTGAAAGGTGGCTCCTCGATAGCGACCAGCCAGGTCTTAGAGGAGTCTCCTGACCCTACTTTTATTATTATTTATACGCATTATTACCATGTTTGCTAGAATTTTCATGTTTGTATTATTCAGATTATATATGTATGACATGGATAACGTGTATGTATGTATTGTGTTGACAAAATGGTCAAATAAAAACAAATTCTTCTTCAAATTCTTCTTCTGTGTCAGCTGCCACAACTTGAAGATGGATACACAACTGGTGGGAATCCCAATATAACGACCCATTGATTCATGCCCTAAATATTGCATTGCATACAACACAAGCAGCGTGTGGCTGAAACCACGCAAAATTGTATCACATGACTGGAGGCCGACCACACTCCCCATGGGCGATTTAATTGGGCCATTTGGCCGACTTTAAGAAGATTTTTTTTCATAGATGTGCCAGGGTAGTGTGAGGGCTGGTACTGACATAATCAGCTGCAGTGATCCCTGGTGGACAAGGATGCAATACACGAGTCATAGTCAATTCATCTGGAAATTGTTACGTACTAAAAAGCAGCATATAATGACGAAATTGACGACAGCAACGCCTATAAGCCCAGCAAGAACAAGGTTTAAATCAAAACTATACCTTAGCGGAGGTAACTGCATCCCCGGTTTTGTTTCTCCATTATTAACCGAGTAGGTAATAGTTATTACTGACTTAGTCTGGGATGGCGCGTTAAGTGTCAATGCTGTTTGAGCGATCTCATCCAGGTCTGTCGAGTTCTGTTTTACTGGTCACCAGTTTTCCGGATTTGTCTATTTTTGGAATTTTTCACACACTACGTTGACCCACCTGCTTCAGTTGTTTACACAAAATGGGCAGAAACACTGCCGAGGTAAGTGAAACACTACCTAACACTTCACAGAGTAAGTAGAACACTACTTAACACGTCACAGTGTACGCACACACGAAAAGGTGTTACTTTAATAAGACAGAATGAATACATGCACCATTGTGGAGAATGTGATCTAGACCATGCATAATTGCATATTAGAATACAAAAGGGAGCAGTCATTATTTATCAGAAACGTGGTCTAGGTCAATCAGGGTTGGTCTACGATTAGGAGTGTGAGTCTTGGTGAAGAGAGTCGGGTCAGATTTCTACATTGGTGATTTGGAGGTGGAAACATTTCTGTGCACACTATTTAGCAAATTTGTTCCGATGAGATGCGTGAACACTACTGGATGGGCTATGTTTGTTTTGAGGGTGATTTGTGCTGAAGACTAGTCAACTAGAAATCTTGTGTACAGTTAAAATACCCTATTATATATATATATAATTTATATATATATGCATTATATATATATATACATACATATATATATGCATAATAAAAAAGCCACAGAACAGGTTTTGAGAACAAAATTGAACATTTGCCAGGCTTTTGGGTCCTTAAAGGACACCCAAAATTAGTCAGATTGAGTTTAAATTGCATATGCATAGTTACAGTACCCTAACAAAGTATCTATGCAAAACTAGAAAAAGATGGCTTCTGAGATATGTGACCTAGCGGCGTACTGCATACACAGAGTGATGTCATACATCTGTTGAACTTTTGGTCTAAAGGACTAAAAATGATGTACGTTGTATTAGAATGACACAAATCAACCTGCTGGTGTGTCCGACATTGGACTGATATTATATATATATATATATATTATATATATATATAATATATATATATACACAACACTAGCAGGGCTTTATGCAGGATAAAATTATTGCCAGTCACACATGTTTTGGTGGACACACGGATGTTAACTGTTAAGCTGGTTTACGAACTTTCAGATGTGCCTGATGACCTGAAATGGGCTACAAACACACATATGACACCATTTACAAACAGTTTCAAGGCATAACTAACAACATCTATGTTTTTGGAAGACCTTTTTGGCTCCTTCGTATTTTTACCCGTCCACCACCCGTCCACCCATATTTGTGCCCGTCCATATTCGTTTTCACCAATCCTAATGATGGGTCTCAACATAAAGCTATGAACACTAGTAATGAGAAGTCGTTCCGACAGCCACTAGGAAGCTACACATTCTTCAATGAGAGGCAGTGCCTGAATGTGGCTACCAAATTATTGATCAATCAAGCAGAATGATAACAAACGACATACTTGAGTCAGACATACAAGATTGGTTTACATTCCCATATACATCCTATCATACACACCTTGAACCTTGAAGTTTCTTCTAAAGAAGGGGACGGTTGAATAAGTAGTTGTACCAATGCAGGGGAACTATTTAACTAACCGAAAACAAGTGTTGCTCTGATCTGTGCTGCGATTGTACCATTGCAGTAGACTGACCATAAGAATGACCATTGTACTAACAGCTATATGTATAGCTTTATGTAGAGACCCGTCCACCCGTCATTTGGATGGGTAAAAGCGAATATGGAGTATGGATGGGCAGAAATATGGGTGGACGGGTGGTGGACGGCAAAAAAATGAAGGAGAAAAAAAAGGTCTTCCAAAACCATAGATATTGTTAGTTATGCCTTGAAAGTGAGTGTAAATGGTGTCACATGTGTGTTTGTAGCCCATTTCAGGTCATCAGGACACATTTGAAAGTGTTTGTAAACTAGCTTAACAGTTAACATCCATGTGTCCACCAAAACATTTGTGACTGGCAATAATTTTATCCTGCATAAAGCCCTGACTAACAGACCTTTACACAGGATCGGTTTTTATGCCAGTTCAAAATAAATTTGGTAGACAAATGCTTGTCAATTCACAAACATGGAAGTCAGTCTAGATGTGCATATATATATATATATATATATATATATATATATATATATATATATATATATATATAATGATCTTTTCATAATTCATACACACATGCAACATCCATTTTCACAAAATAACTGACAACAACGAGACCTTTTTGGCATCTTTTTTCTACCCATCCAAAATTGACTTTATCCAATAAAAGGACAGGCATGGAGGCAAAGCTATGCATATAAATTATTGATTGCTACTGTCTATTGATCACTAACACTAATACTTCTACCATGTTTTAGCATAAGAACATGGCTCTAAAACACATATCAACTGGCTTGTATGTATGTGAGTTAACATCAATATGCCCCGTTTATTGCCTACCAAACAAATGTGACTGGCACATTTGTTACCCTGCATAAACCCTGGCTGACAGCGGGATAAAAGGAACAAGATCTAAACAAATGTAGACTTGAACTTGAAGGCAGAACAAAGCTACCCTGTATGGAATTAAGGGTGAAAAGTTTGAAAATATGGTGGCGTAGACCAACGGATCATAGAAGGCAGATCATACTTATCGTGTCTGTCTCGTCAATGATCTCGGCCTGTATGATCTCCTCGATGATGTCCTCAAGGGTCACGACCCCTATTGTCTCGTAGAAGGGGTCGCCCGTGCCCTCGCTGTTGACACGCTGTACGAATGACAAGTGGAATCGACCTATGGGAAGATACCAACACCCAAAATACAGCAATGTTGTTTCAAATTGAAACCCTCAGTGCTTATCTAGGCTCATGGCAATACCTTTGGATGCCTAATGAAAGGAATATTTAATGAAACATTCCACAATGTATCGACCTTATTTGGCACTGTATGTTTATAAAATTTCGAGATTTTCACTGCATAATTTAACGTTTTTAGGAGCATCATCTGTTGACAACTGTGATATTGATCCCAAAGTATTACAGTCACCAGATTTATATTGTTTGAGGCTGGTTAAGTGAATTGGTGGGAATTCTTAGTTCTCGGGAACTTGGTATGGTACATATTAATTATTAGTAATAATAGGTAAATTTTACAATAAAACGTTATATGTTTATGTTAACAAGTGAGATATTTCTGACTGTAATACTAAATTTTCTTTGAGCATTATAAGTCCATCGTGCAACGTAACTGTTTCGTTCACCTGCTGTATATATATATATATATATATATATATATATCGCAATATCCAAAAATAGTCACTATGATACATTTTTATTTTAAAACATCCCTTTCGCAGAATTATAACATGATTTGTTTCACTGACCATTCAGCTTACCTTTTTTGAACTCTTCTAGCATTACGTCCAAATGAGCATCTTCAAAAACAAAATTCACAGGATGATTGTAAAACTTGCACACTGTCTTCAACGGCGTTTTGTCATCGGGATCTATAAATGCCAGATCTTTTATGTTGAGCAGGGCACATATGTTAGTCCGTTCATTCTCATATATTGGAATCCTTGTGTAGCCGGTCTTCATGATTTCCGAGATTGTATTAAAATCCAGTATGACGTCATAGTCAAGCATGTACACGTCTTTCAGTTCCGTCATGATGTTCTTAACGGTTTTCTTTGAAAGCTCCAGGGCACCGGTGATGATTTTCACTTCGTCTTTAACGAGGTCAAGGTTGTCCTTTGTGACCTTTAGCAGTTCTCGAAGACGTTCGCGGTTGTACGTGTTTCCCATTTCCTCTCCTAGCATCAGGTTCAGCAGTTTGCTGATCGGAAACGACAGCGGGAATGTAATGAACATGAAAAATTTAACAAACCATATTGTCCTTGCCCCTACCTCAAGGCCATGGCGGGAACAAATCGCCTGCGGAAGGATTTCACCAAATACGACGATACCGAGCGTGGCGGTGACAATCGCAATTGGGCCACTGCCGACAGTGTTATCTGTCAGGATGGCGAGTGTGTTATTCACAAGAACGTTTCCTAGAAGGATTGTACACAGCAGGAAGTTTCCTTGATTTCGCACAGGTGCAATTATTTTTGCAAATTTCCTTTCCTGTTCCGAGCCACAATTTTCAACAATCTGCAGCTCAGTTTTATCGAGCGACATCAAACCCAAGTTGAGACCACTGAAAAGCCCAGAAAAGAACAGAAGCACACAGATTATACATATCTGCAGCCACATTGGTAGATATGTCTGTTGCTCCTTCTTTTTTACATATACACGCAGCCATGGGTCATCACCTTGGTGAATCCAGAAAGAGCGCCCTGTTGTCGCACGGGTATTCGTTGTATTTTTGCTCGTTTGTTTCACGCACATGAAGTACGGTTTAGTTACTCCGTCAAGGCCTGGCTTGAAAAACGGCAAATTGATCATAACATGAACTGTGTGGTCAGTGAGGCTTTCCGGCACAACTGGAAACGTTTCAGAGGACTTCATGTCATCACAGATCGTTCCGGCAGTAGCGTTATGGAATGTAAAGGCCACTTTCGTCCCGGCGGTGAAACCTCGGCCAAACAGTCGCAGCAAAACATCCCGTTCAGAGATGATAATAACTCGTCCGTGTTCCACCAACTCATCGCCCGCCGTATCAACACGAAAGCCATAAACTGACCCGCCAGTTGTATTGATGCTACGTGTACCAGACGTTACGCAAAGCAGCAAAACCACAGAGAAAAGACATTTTGTTGTTCTCATGTCATTCGCCATGTTGGAAAACGGGTCAGAGGTTATGTTTACCGTTTAATGCCCTCTACCGAATAATTTCTAAAAACCTGGTGGTTAGTTACATAGTTATCCGACAGATGACACCACAAACAAGGCGTGCGACAACATAACTATTACTGTTCATTTGTACAATCTACAAATAGTACAAGATCCAACAACGACTATAAACACGAGTTGGTGTGACGTACGTCAGGATGCTGACTGCGTGCATACTGACAGATCTAACTAGAGACAATGGCTTACTCCCACATGCGGCGACGCAGAATAATTTTTATAAGTATAAGTGAATCTAGATCTGGGAAAAGTGGAGTATATACATATACATATATATATATATATACATATATATATATATATATATATACATATATATATATATATATATATATATATATATATATATATATATATTATCAATCTGATGACAACTTGATTTGTTTACCGACTATGAGATCGATTAATCATTTTTGTTTTGATGCGCCTCTGAGCTTGGTTTCTAAGGATATAGGCGCAATAGAAGTTAACTAATTATTATTTATTATTATATATATCGGTTACTGGTCATCGATCACGTGATGCTACCAGTGCCTCCGATTATGTGTCACCAAGAAATGGCACTGGTATCAATTAAAAAAAACATCGATCAGCACGCGAAACAGATTCACTGACGCCATAAGTATCTCTACTTGATTTCGTCGTATGATGCTTACGGGTGTATAAATGGCCTATGACGCAGCTTATGTCGACCAGTACCTAGAGGACCGGCATATGTAGACCAGGCATATTTTTTATTTAATACATTTTCCAAAGATGTAAAACTGGAACATTGTTTCTAATGCTAATGTTTAACACATAATGAAAGTTCATCAAAATATTTCAATAAATAAGGTATATGCAAAAACATCGGTCTACATAAAACCGCGTATGCACAGATGCCGATTTATGAAGGCGCTGATATACGCAACTATAGGGTCTGATTGCGTATTAGCGCCTCTAGCGACTAACGTGGATTTGTGGAAGCCCATATTCGAGTGATCTATGGGTTCGCAACAAAGACAAATGCAAGTTTTATTAATGTACACATAATAATATAGCATTTTGCATCAGTATGAAGCATGTCATACACTGAACACGAAACTCTAACCCTTCGTTCGATATATACCATAAATATAGATTTATAAGAATTTAACGACTGAAGAATCTTCTGTGTCATAAACGGAGGGCGGTTTATTGTACGCTATATTTAACGGTCACTTCCGTTGACGTCACAGGCGTATACAAATGACTGTCGGTACACATAAACTGATCAGCATCATTAACATTCCCTCTTCTTTGAGGATAAAACAAAACATTCAGCACAGTATCAAGTTCCTGAGATCAACTAAAGTTCGAAATGTCCTTCATATGTTTTCGCAATATCAACTTTAAGTAATCTGCCACAGTTCCAAATGTTCTTTGCATATTTTCGCAAAATAACAGTCCATGTACGTTTCACCAACATTAAAGTCCAAGTATTTTGATTTGTTTTTTAATAGTAAAGCAATTACATCATTTTAGCATTGTAACTTTTTAAGCACGTTTTTGAAAGTTCGTAATCAGACAGGTAGACAGGTGGTCTTGACACGCGTGTTGATTTCCGCTCTGGCACGTTTTGCTTTTTCTTGGCGGATTCACGCCGGAGAGGGCTTGGCGGATTCGTAGGTCGAGGTGTTGCCGGTGGCGTTGGAGGGCGGACTTGATCGTCGGCTTGATCGAAGTCGGGTGATTCTGGTGTCTCCGCGTCGGGTGGATTATTACTCTTCCACAGGTGCACACGGTTGCGCCTGTATGTGCCAGTAGGGGTGTCCACCTCGTACGACCTCTCGTCCAGTCTTGTTGTGACTGTTCCTCTTTGCCACGTCTTCTGTCCTAGACGGAAGGGTTTCATTCGTACGGAATCTCCTTCCTCTAACACAGGTAGATCCTTTGCTCCTCTGTTGTAATGGTAGGCCTGCATTGCTTGGCTGTGTTTCAGTTTCAGCCTGTCGTAGTCTTGGTGAAGTTCTCCTCTCAGTCTCAGGAGAGTCTGAGTAGTCGGTAACATGGTCTTCGTGCGTCTGTTTAGTATGCGCTATGCTGGGCTACTGCCTGCGCCTTGCGTAGGTGTGTTGCGTATCTCCAGCATCGCCATGAATGGGTCGGTGTGGCTTCTCTTGCATTTCTCCATCACGTGCTTGGCAGCCTTCACACCCGACTCTGCTTTACCATTTGCGTTGGCATGCCCGGGTGCACTTGTGCAGTGTTCAATGTCCCATTCAGCTGTAAACTCACGGAACTAGTCGGCAGTGTACTGCGGTCCGTTGTCACTGACTATGGTTGACGGAATTCCCCAGCGAGCGAAGTGTGATTTCAGAGCACGAATCACGGCAGTAGTCGTCGTGTTGTAGAGTCGGTCAAATTCCCACCAGCCGCTGAAGTAGTCGATGGTGAGCAAGTAGTCTTTGTTGTCCCAGGTGAACAGATCAGTGCCCACCTTTTTCCCAAGGACGAGTTGCTTCGATCGGCATGAGGGTCTCCTTCGATAGAGATTTGGCCAGGCTCTGGCAAGCTTCGCAGTCGTCTGCGACTTGTTTTACGTCTGCTGACATTCGTGGCCAGAATATGCACACTCGTGCACGTCGTACCATGCTGCCAGCTCCCAGGTGTGACTGGTGTAGGCGTTGCTTTATTTCCTTTCGCATGCCTTCAGGTACGACCACGCATTCTCCTTTGAAGATGAGTCCATCATGGATTGCCAGTTCGTCTCTCATGGCAAAGTATGAGGAGATTTCTGCGTTCACATCTGCCTTGCTGTCCGGCCAGCCATCGAGGATCGTCTCTTTGAGTATTTGCATTGTGTTGTCTGCATCAGTTGCAACACGTAGTTTCTGCAGTGTTGATTGGCCGATGGGCAGATGCTTGATGGCGTTGATCTGTGAGAACTGTCCTTGTCTGTCATTGCCGTCGGAGAGATATGCTCGAGATAGAGCATCAGCGATGTGCATCTCCTTGCCTCGTCTGTAGGTGACTTCGATGTCATACTGTAGCAATCGAAGGAGCATGCCTTTGATTCGCTTCGGTGCTTTGTGCAAGGGCTTCTTGACAATTATCTCAAGTAGCTTGTGGTCTGTGAGTACTACTGTGTCTTGACCAAACGTGTATTGGTGGAAACGTTCGAGAGAGAAGACTATGGCTAGATACTCCTTTTCTATCTGAGCGTAGCCTACTTCTGTGTCAGAGAGCGCTCGACTGGCGCATGCGAGAGGCTTGCCTTCTTGCATCAGTGCTGCACCAAGACCAGTCACGTCTCTGTCGCATTGGTCGCACAGGCTTTCGTTCAACTCTGTGGACGTCTTCGGCATTGTCTGCTATCACCTTCAGTTGTGATGCAATGTTTTCATAGGTACGGCATATGTCTATACATTTCCACAGATCTAGGTTGCGCTCTTGCAATAGACGTTTCCTCATGTTGCCTTGCCGTCCTTGACGCCGAAAACAATGCGGTCTCTCAGTAGACTGTCCTGCAAGCAGTCGCAGAAGTTGCACGTTTTCCGCAGGTTTTTCAGTGCCGCTCGATACGTGTCAGTCGTTTCGTCCTGGTGTTGTGCCCGTGTGTTGAACTTGTATCTCTCAAATGTTTCATTCGTCTGCCCCAAGATGTGGCCATCCATCTTACCGATGATAATGGCGATCGTGTCGGTGTCGACAGGGTCGCAAGCGTTGTAGATCTGTAGCCTTTCGACACCCATCGTCGAAATAAACAGCACTTCCCGGAAGTCATCGGTACGTGACGCGTCGTCGATATCGGTGACAACAGCGTAGCTGGACCACAACTGCTTCCACAGTTTCCAGTTAGCGGCTGCATCACTGCCAAATTTAACAGGTTCAGGCGGCTTAGCGTTGAAGTGCGCTGGGGCGGGGCTGGCGGAGCCGCGACGGGCGGCGGGGCTGCGGCGGCCGGATGCTGAGCCATCGTAGCGGACGTGCCTGTAATCAGCTCAGGGCGAGGGCAGTGACCTGGGTCGTTTCCCCGCTAAAGTCTCGCGAATCCCTAGCCTCGGTTACCCAGACTCCGTGACGTGGCAGCACTTTTAAGCCCCTCAACTCCGCCTGGGATATTAATGGGACTTAAGTTTCTAACATCCGGGTAGTCTTACCCCAGATTAGGGTAGAGACGCTGATTAGCTCTCAGACCAACTATGAAATAAAAATTAAAATAACGATATACCTTTACTAGATAATAATATCATATGAAAAGTATTCAAAATTGAACTTATTTTAACATATCTATCCGTGTCTAGCCCCACACGGATAGCATACAAATTAAATAAGGATACCTTTTTTTTTAATCAAATAATGCTTTATTATAAAAGGTATTCAAAATTAAACTTATATTAACACTAAATAAATAGAAATACAAATTTGCAGTTGTTTATAAAAAATATATATTATGGCAGTGTCCGTGAGGTGGCAGCATTGTATAGATCACGCTGACAAACAAACAAAAACCGTTAATGTGGCCAGACTGTCTTCTCGGCGTAGTTCCGCAGCCTACCGACAGTCGGTTAAGCGAAATTAGCGAGTCCCGTTATCGTGCGGTGACACACTTTACTCCCTGTAGCTGTTCGACCATCGAGCAAAGTTCACGTCCCTAACTCAGCAGTTAGGACGACAAGTTCGAGTGTACCGCTGCCACCATGTTTGTTAGCGCCTGTTTACCTTCTTACGCTAACAAGATTAGATATACGATGAGCGGGATATAAATACGACTGAAGACTCTTCTGTGTCATAAACGGAGGGCGGTTTATTGTACGCTATATTTAACGGTCACTTCCGTTGACGTCACAGGCGTATACAAATGACTGTCGGTACACATAAACTGATCAGCATCATTAACAATGATAATTACAATGTTTTTCATGTATACATCAGCCAATTGTCATACATTACTGACAGTCATATGCTGTTTTATCATCACTTATTCATCACACTCATCAGTAAGGTCCATGTCACTCGCACTCGCAGCATCCTGTAGCAAAACACAAACTTTACTGACTTTGTACAGTGGCAATGACTGTACGTTATAATCTTTTAGTGAAGCCCAACCCTGACAGCCACCATTTGAGTTGGTCACAGTTGGATAACAACTCGGAGTCTGATTAAAAAACAGGGAGGCTATTACCCTATGATTACTGCCAGATACTCCGTTATCTGAGAAAGAAAACCACGAGAACTTGCAGTTCTCATCGCAAAACAACCACTGATGACGACAAGGATTCTGGCAGTGACAATCCTCAGAGCCAGCATAGAAAGGTCGGGTTGGCGTGAATGTTCTAAAAAAGATGACTAGTTCAAGGAGTCCTCATCAGATCATTAACGTTGTAACCACAATATTATAGGTTTATACAGAGTAGTCAGTTAGTAGAACCTTTCCACGTATTGGAAACTAGACGAGAAACGTTGCTGTCATGCTAGGGTCAAGGGACACACACTGCCAAGTGTTTTGTTCGGTAATTAACACTGTTAGATGTATAACACGTCTAAATTGGGATAAGTGAAGTCCTATTTTGTAAGTTGAAAACGAACAATGTGTTGAACTTCAGAAGGGTGATTTGAAATAAAGGTAACCAGTTGGCAGGTATCACATGTGTAATAAGAATGTCGACATTAACGTGTATGTGATCAAGGTAAGCTGCTGTGTTGATCCAGATGTATTTTACGTATACAAATAATTAGCATTTATGCAAGCCTACTAGTGACACGAAAGTCAGCGCCAGCGGGGTATAATAACGTCCCTCATTTCTCTACATTTTATCTATAAAAGTATTATAATAACAACTTCCAATGAGTTAATTATGTGCAAGTCGATAAGTGTTTACAAACATATTTTTTAAATTATTAATGTTATAACAACTATGCAATCATCCGTGACGAAATAAATGGTGACGCTAAATGTTCAGCCACGCATGACGAAATGTGAGACCAAATGATTTAGTCACGCATGACGAAATGACAATGAGTATTCATAGATAATCGCTAAATAGCGTTGAGCGTTATAAACACCAATTGAGGTTTACATAGCAAAACACACGTAATATGCAACTAGTGGTTGTGAATATCATTCATCTTTAAAATATACTCTAATTTATCATAGAATATACAAATATTGATTTCCAGATAGCGGCCCGACAAACTCTCTCAGTGGAGTGGCGATTGTATAAATAGTGTACCACTCCTGCACGCTTGCCCGGAAACGAAGGTCATCTTGCAGTTAAACTGTAAATTACTGACGAATTTCCAGTAAACCAATAGAGGCTACGTTTGATCAATATACGGAGACATGCTGCTTACTGGTAATTGATATCGACGGTGGATATCATTAAAATTAGGCAGTGATAGGGTAACCTGGGGCAACGCGGCCCCCCTAAGGGAAAAGTTGTATATTTTTGTATCCATAACTTGTCGATGCATAATTGTGCATTAATAGTATTGAGGTGTATATACTTTATATATGACACAAGTCTCTGACCGATCGAATAACCAAAACGTAAGTTATAGCAAGTTTAAAATGTGCTCCAGTAAAACCGTCTTGCCCCATGCCTGGGGCAAAACGGCCCCTCGCCTGGGGTAAAACGGCCCCTCGCCTATTTACTCTAATATTAGGTTTAACCGTTGTAATTATATAAAAACAATGTGTTTTATCCATTATTTATTTAAACCGTCATTAACTACTACTATTATTATCACTCATCGTGAACAGGAATAATCACCACTCCGCATTAGTCGACATTACGATCACCCTTTGGCATCTGCATCATCACAGGCATTAAAATCATTATAGTGTTGGCATGCAGATACTTCGCGGCAGATACAATAGCCTAAGCATCAATCGAAACCACTCATCATTAATTACAATGTCTAAAGATTACAGTTGTCATAAGAAGCAATATTCTGCATTATCATTACACTCGTCACTGAAAACACTCAATAACTAGCTTTGGAATTTGCATCATCACAAGCCTTAAATTCATTAACATTAACTGTATTAACGAATGGCTTGCACATACTCTACTGTCTAATCACACTCTGATTCGCGGTTGGGACACATGAAATACGGGAGCCCTGGTGGGCACTCACTATGAGCCCAATTATTGCATTCTTAGCATTGAACCCAGACTTCTCGTGGCCGACTGCAACTGAATGGTTCTCCGGACACCAAACAAGGCCATTCCTCTTCATCGCTGCTTTCGTCTACTTTCTTTCACGTTTTATTTAAACTATTGTGTATGCTATAAATACATCACAGCTTTATTGCGTTTACATACCATATTCGTACTGCATGGCGGGGCAAGACGGCCCCGGGGCCGTCTTGCCCCGTTCATACGGGGGCCGTCTTGCCCCATACACACCAGTGCTGACATTTTCACCTTCACACACAATCCTTTAATTTCGCTTCCATTTTCGATGAAAGTTATTGAAAACGTATATAGTTGTAAGTGCATTAGTACCAGTCACTGGCTTACCATCACACGGTAGACATGTTAGCATCAATTTGACCGAAGAGTGATTATTAGATCACAGGGTATGCAAAACTTTAAAAACAGTTTGTGAACTTATTTTCGGTAGCGTTTGGCCTTGCGGTCGCTAAGAATATTTGCTAGGTAGCAGCATCATGCTACACTATTCAATGTTAGTTTGGGTTCACTCGTTTTTCAGATAAGACGGGGGCCGTCTTACCCCCAGGGGCCGTCTTGCCCCAGGTTACCCTAACATAACTATACACTATATATAATTGTGGATATCCAGGCATTACGAATATGACATCACGCCCGAATCAACGTAATTATTGTAATGCGCAAATCATAGCAATAACGTTTGGCCTTTTCTGGAGAAATTATAAATAATCACAAAAACCGTAATAAATAACAGATAGATAGATGAGTAATAAATAAATAAACACGTAACTAAATGTCACGCAGTGTAAATAACAGCGTTCCAAACGAAATACCAATGAAAGGATACCACCATTGAAATACGTGAACATGTGTTTGTGTCCCTCATATTTATAACATATTATAATTATTATCATAAGATTATAGCATATTAATAGTATGCCACCTACCGAATTATATTTGACATTACCAAACCGTTATCTACAGACAAAATCTGCAAATTATAATAATATTTCAAATTCAAAACACGATTTATTGTTGATATTGTATTGTGGAAGCTGGCCGCTTTAGACGCCAGTATTTACTAAGCCCATCGCGGTATTCTCGCTAATGCCACACTCAACTCAGTCCACACCTGCTGATAATTCGTCCACTGGCGCCGGAAAGACACAACCTCGCAGGGAAGAATATCGCCTCAACTTGCTCGGCCCGACGACGGCCACACATCCCCGGCCGAGCTTCCCGCGAACTTGATGGCGACGGCCGAGCCCGCAGTGCCACCGCCCAGCACCAGCAGCTTGTACGAGTCCTGGCTCCTACGGCTGCAGGTCGTCGAGAACTGCCGGCGAGGAGGCGACGACTGAGACGGCGAAGACGGCGCCTTGACGACGTCGTGTATCGTCACTGCCACGAATGTACATTTTATCCGTAATCTTACTATTTTTTATTCCCCTTAATTCTATATATTTAGTTGTTTATTATGATTATTATTATTTGATAGTTTTTATGTAATATTTTACTTAATTATTTATTACACCTATACCTTTTAAGTTTACTATCCTTATATAGAAATGTATTTTTACTTTTTAATTCAATTTACGACTATTGTTGTTTAGCTTTTAAATGATTTAACTAAATATTCTAATGTTTTAATTTCTCTGTAGATTTATTATTATTGTTATTTCTGTACTGTAAAGCGCCATAGAGCACCGTGTGATTATGGCGCTATATACATGTTTTATTTTATTTATTTATTATTTCGAGCAGGGTTGGAAACGACAGACGAGTCTTGCGGCTGTCATTTCCCCCGACCAGGCCATGTCGTCGACTGTAGGTGACAGAGTGTCAACGTTGACGATATGACAACGACAAACGAGTCTTGCGGCTGTCATTTCCCCCGACCAGGCCATGTCGTCGACTGTAGGTGACAGAGTGTCATCGTTGACGATATGACAACGAAGAACGAGTGTCTTCTTGCTGCTTTAATTGTCGCGATGTGTCGTTACGTCAACGATATCGTCGTTTATAATTAGCGCCTCGTTGTTGCGTTGTCGCCGGCCAATCGTTCAGCTGGCGTGGACAGCCACACCTTCACACTACGACCTTGGTCCACGGCTCATGTCAATGTCGTAACTGACAGCATCTCTCACGTTTATATAACGACCATTCCGTCAGTTTACGACTCTGTTTCTAACCAGTGTATAAAACATAAGAAAACCCTGCTATGGAACGTCTATAAGTGGTTTTGTGCTGCAATATATCGAAGATATCCGTGGTTTGGCTGTAGATCTCGTTCACTCCCGAATTGTTATGTCACTCCCAATGTAATTGCACAATTCTCGGCGGCTTCGAATGTCGCTGATTTGCCGCTTTACGAGCAACTGGCGTCTGTTTAGACAACTTATTGTTACAAGGACGGAATATTCTAAATTATCCACATGGACTAGCGATGTGGTTACATTTACAACATGTATGATTAGTGCAAATATATATTTTCTTTTTAAATACATGGCTTTACGCGTGTGTTGCATGCGTGCAATTAGGTTTGCGTATGTGTTTGTACATGTGTATGTATCTTCCCCGAGCGCGTGTGACATTATGTACAAATAATAATAACAATAATGTATATATATATATATATATATATATATATATATATATATATATATATATATATATATATATATATATATATATATATATATATATAAAACACTTACCACTAAGAATGCTATCTGCTGTACGTATAGAAGCACAGTCCTAAGTTCAGTCTCTCTTTTAATTTAATTACGTTTATTTTTACGGTTTAATCACTGCTCGATACTCTGGGACCTATGGTTCATGTGAATTTTATTAATTTCAAGTCAAATATTTGTGTCTTAATTAGTACGTACCGTGATGTAGGAAGTCAGCCACTGAACCCGTAGGTTTCTGCTACACGAATACAAATAGCGTAATGTTATAATTATCTTGTCTGACCACATTTTACTTGAAGCAACACATAGTGAAATGACGACTTATTAAATCGCATATCAGTACGATGTCTCCATGCATATTGCATTAATATATGTGACGTGCAGTTACAATTCACATATTACTTGGCTTTGTAACAATTGGTACATCAGCATGAACAGTGTGTGTTCTACAGGCGGCTGCACCCGCTATTAGTTGTCTGGTCTTATAAAACTTCAACATCATAATGCGGCCATTGAGTCGAGTGGTCTCCATAGAGACTTTGTGTCCAGTACTTCTCGGGTATCGCTGTTATGTTGGTCATTCACGGCATTAAAGACAGACACAAAAACTCGCTGAGTTCTGTATTACTTTAGGTCACATATACCTAATATATTATATTTGAAATGTGAATGCAGCAATATGTCACATATATGCCACGTCTTGAAATAACCCTAAGCACAACATCTTGTATGCGTAGTCGGTATCGTGTCGTGAGCCTCGGCTGAACACACCGACGATGACAAGACAACACGCTGACACGCCTACACGCCGACACGCCGACACGCCGACACGCCGACAAGCCGAAACGCCGACACGCCGCCACGCCGACACGGCGACACGCCGACACGCCGCCACGCCGACAAGCCGCCACGCCGACAAGCCAAAACGCCAACACGCCGACACGCCGACACACCGACACACCGACACACTTACACACTTACACATCGACACACTTACACGCCGACAAACCGACACAACGACACACAGACTCTCCTAGCCTTTCTAGTGCTATCGGCCCTGCCATGCTCGCACGCCAGGGGGCACTACGGCTGATTACGTCAGTACCATTTCTTCTCTACCGCAGGCACAGCTATGTCAAAAGAATTCTCTTACCGTCAGCCAATGAAATCGCCCACGATGATGAGAGCGTCCGGTCATGTGATACAATTTGGGGTGATTTCAACCACACACAGCTCGTTAGTACATGTAATGTTTACTAAGGGAGTGGGTCAGTATATTGGGATTTCCACCAGTCATGTCCCAGTATTACTATTGAGGCGGGTAATTGCGCTGTTCACACGCCTGCTCAACTGCTATAATTGCACAGTTAGACTCCGCTCACGTCCACGGTATGCGGGGACGATCAGCCAGGGGTAGAGTAGCACACCGTAACGACCCCGGCTTGCGAGTATTGGCCCCATCACTTGCACCAGCTCACGGGTTGTTAGATCGACCATTCGACTGCTCGGATGAACTGGTTCTTACTTAGAACACGTATTGTTTATGTGGGTCAACTAGACATAGAACACGGTGTGACTATTTGAATGAACCAACGAACTGTCGCAGCAATCGGAGACAGTCTACTGGTGTGTCCAGAGTTACTCGTGGATGTTGAAACTGTTGTACTTGGTACGTTAGCGACGCGTGTTGTAGTTTCAACCAGTAAGGTCGGTTACATAACATTGACGATGACATCTGCTGTTCTAGCTATGTTACCTAGCTCTACACAATCAGGTTTGTTGTCTTAATTCTAATATAGATTTCAGACAACATGTAAATTTAAACAATACCATATTTCGTGTTTTGGAATAAGTATATTCCAAAACACGTAATACTGAATATAGTATTGCGTTTTAACTTCAGCGTGGGGCAATGCTTCTTGGGACAGCTCGATTAAACTGACCTGTCAGATTATCTAGTATATCCTGAGGAGTGTATAGGAATGTTTTGAGAAATTCGGTAAAATGACTTTGTTTACAATAAAAAAAAACATATATTTCTGATTAACAGCACTCGTGCGTATTTACTTGTTGAGGGTGGATGTGTTACGGGCTTGTCTTTATTTAGTCACTGCACAAAGTTCAATGTAAATATATTTTTTGTTTGCTAATTGTTACATTTTAGCGTCGTATAACTCTACTATAGTAAAATGTATTGTATTACTGAATCTTACATCAATGCAATGCCGATAGGTGCCTTCCTTCATTTGTTGTAATTAAAATAATTTAATGCCAATTGTAAAATGCCTTACATGACATTTAAAACGAATAAATGCCAAATAGTACGGACAACCACAGGCCTTGGGGATTAGGTGTGTGTGCGTGCGTGCGTGCGTGCGTGCGTGCGCGCGCGCGTGCGTGCGTGCGTGTGTGTGTGTTTACGAGAACAATGACATTCTTGTTTCTGGGCGTATTCGCGCGCGTTCAGGCGAGCGTGCTTGTATCTCTGCTTTGCGTAAGTGAATGCATATACCATGTTTCTGTTAGTTCTGCTTGAACATTCCGGCGTGCGAGCGTGTGTGTGCATGTCCGTGTGCGCGCATTTTTATTAGCGTGCGTGTTTGTACACGTATCCGAGAGTGTGTCCGCTAGTTCCTGTGCGCATTCAGGAACGTGTGTCACCGTGTGTGCGTTCTTGTGTGTATAGTTGCATGATGTATGTGCATGCATATAACATTATGGGTACTAGCGTGCGTGCGTGCATGTGCGCGGGTGAACGTGTGCGTGCATCTTTTTATGAGCGTGCGTGCGTGCGCGTGCGTGCGTGCGTGCGTGTGCGCCACATATGTGTGTGTATTCGAGTCCGCCGTGTCTCCTTCGCGCAATTCTACGTGTCACGTGTGGGAGAATTTGCATGAACGAAACTATTCGGGTCTATTATTATGACAAGTTAAATAGTTTTCTATTTAACAAACACTTTCGTTTAAACATTACGTATTTAATCTCGCATATTTCTGTGAACCGAATTACCCGTGTCTATAATGATAAAACAGTTTTCTATATTATGAAGTATGTAACAAAAAAGTCTTTCCATCAAACATCACTTAATTAATATTGTTACACGCAATGAATGATTCTTCCGACCAACACAGCGTTGATATTTGCCAATAAATGCTGCATTAATGTACAGTTATTATTATTCTGCTAATTGCTTCATGATGGTGCGGGTTTAGTCAAGCCAAAAGGTCACTGTTATTGCTTGCCCATAAACATATTTCGAACAATTTTACTAATATAAATAGTTATTATTATACAAATTATGCATCTATATAATTATCTAAGTTCTTGTTACATTTCCGGCAGTACGGCTCTAGGGAGTGTAGTCGACGGGGTCCCAATCCACAAGCGCCAAGCCCCTGAGGCTAGGGAATCATAGCACATTGATATTTTCAAAACATAGAAAGGCATTTTCACGTTCAACAAAACTCCGCCGTCAGCCCGGCTGAAAGAGTCGGTTAATGGGGCTCATATGCCAACGGCCTAGGGACAATGATGTTGCTATCCATCCCTTACAACACGGAATGTCGCTTAATTAAGACAAATAATGGATCCTTTATCAAGAGAACGGAGGTCGATTCCTTAATATGCCGTGTTGAAGGCACCAACCCATCAGGGACCAGACCCGAGGGTCCTCCTGTGTACAGGGTATTACATACAGTTTACCCACAAAGGGCATTTAAGTAAATACTCTCATACAGCGCCAATGTCGACATTAGTATTAGCGCAGTTACGTATCTTGTTAATTATGTGCTAATCGTTAAATATATACCGTAATAGTTGGTGTCTAGGAGGTTACCCTCGTTTGGCGAATTGACACGCACTAGAACAAATTGTTAGCACCAATTGTCTAAGTGGGGGAGCTATATGTATCCATTAATGCATCGGATAGAACACTTACCTGTGTTGTCGGGCTGTAGAGCGGAAACGACTTAAATATCTTGGAGATGAGAAGCCGCTTTCTCGCGGATCATCATATAGGAATAAGGGAAGGGGTTGTGTTGACATTTCACGGACGCCGCGGCGCAATAAATTCGGCCCATCCATCCGCTGTCTCGCCTCGGATCCACAGACACCATCCATCGGAACATGTAAAATATGTTTTCGCTGTGGCGTTGCCGCGCTGACATTTTGTCGGAGCTTTAAATAATATCGGGATGACGTTTCTGTTCATGCGCAATACATATAAAATCAATAATGTGCAGCAAACCGCAACATTTAAAAAAATAATTTACTAATTTACTAATTACTAAGGGTCGTTCGTTAATTTCCTCAAGTGATTTCTGTGAAGAGTTGCCGAAAATGTTGTTGTGAAGTCACATCACTAGTGTTTGCTATCACAAAATGCTTGAAAACATATGTCATACTAGAGGTGTTTTCAATACCAGTTTCATCGGGAAGCGTTAACGTACTTAATGGTAACTGATGACAACAACTGAGTCGCGCATGCGCATAAACGCCACCCGGAAATTATTTAACGCCCAGAAAAAGTAAATGCGACAGTGTGGGTATAACGTCTGGTGTTTGGCGACCGTCCGGGGAATAATAATATATGTATGTCTGTCACCAGAACAAATCCTAGGGCAGCCTTCGTTTCCCATCTATTCCCGCGCCTTTGCATTTCACTTGACATCTAGTAGACGGGGTGGGGGTCGGGAGTGTGGGGTGGGACGTAGAAAGGGGTATGTTTAAAATTAGCCTAGTTTTCGTGGATCTACTGGCTACATGGGTGTGTATTATATTGAACTTGGAATACGGCAGTCTGACGTAGGAATAACACGTCCAACTGAAACGGGACACGTGTCCCTCTGTGTCCACCTGATATATTGTCCAGTATCGCCCATATAGGGGCCGCCCTTATTGCTGTTACACAAAAGTAGAACTTTGCTGAGTCTAGACCCGTTTTGGAATTTCCTAGCGCTGGTTTAAACTCCCCCTGAAAGTAGAATTAAAACGTCTCTGTTCACATTGACAAACACGTCGTTTTAATAAAAGGAATGACACTGTTTAGTTCGTAACGTCAATAGCGTGCATACCATGGCAAATAAAACAAATCTTGTAGTTAGACGCTTGGTGGCGACACCGCCTTTGGCTATTTACCCTGAACTGGAATATATTTCACACTATTAGGTTTTTTCGCTGGCGGTGGTGGGGGGGGGGGCTATGTGTACCCGATACTGAATGAGTACCAATGCTAATGTGTCGTGGTTCTTTGGGCTCCTGTAATGCGCAGTAGCTCCTTTCCGGTGGCCAGTCATGAGGTTTTATACATGATTTCAACATTTCTTTGTCCCCCTATTATAGCTTCCTTGCGCATGTATGTATGAACGCCCCCTAAATTAGGAATAAAACGTCTGGGTTCGTTTTCAAAACACTCCATCAGCCATGAATGACGCAAAGTTTCAATGGTCATATATGAGAACAAAGAATGCAAACTAGTGCAGGACAGTTTAATTTCAAACAAACTGTAAGTAATCGTATACATAAAATCGCAAACACCGGAATAAATCAATTGTACATACATTATAAAAAAAAAACAGTGTAATGATACGTGTATTAGTTATAAGGAGACATTCCGACCGTACATAAACATCTCAACTGCAGCAGTACAAAATCGTCTCTGATGATTATATAAATAACACATGATCGGTCAGAGAAAAACTAATTAAGATTTGGTTTCGGTTGATATCCAGTTGTCTGCTCCAACTCACATATTGTCCGCATGTTGCAAACGCAGGAAATAGTTAAAAGTGCATTACCCCGGGTAGGTAAGAATTTGTATTTTTATATACCGTGTCTAGCATGCTACCAGGTTTGAACTGTACATTGTAAATGGAACAGTATTGACACTACGCAATTCACACTTATTGGCCGTATGTCGCACACGCTGGAAACACTTAAAAGTACATTGGATAAGAGTTAGTAGTTTTATATATCGTGTCTAGCATTCTACCAGGTTTGAACAGTACACTGTTATCAGAACAATATTGACAATATGCAATTCGCGTTTATTGGCCGCATGTCTGAATTCGCCAGGACTGCACGGTGTGAGAGGGTTGATAGGTTCATTCTATTCGTAGATAGAGGCTTCTATTGTTGCGTTGCGTTGTAACTGGAAGTGACGTCATGTCAGTGCGATCATAGGAAGCAGTGGATCCTGTAGTTGTGTGACCAGCGGAGTCGTGGTAGCTGTAAACATATTTTATCACACCTTTATTTTTGATAAGAAATTTCTTCTGTGATACACAGTAGAATACTGATGTTACAGTTAAATTAACATTCAGTGTTTGTCTACGTTCTACAACTTTTATCATCGATAAATAATTAGATTCATGGGGCAGACACAAAACAGTACACAATTATTACTATATAATTATTTTAAATGAGAATGTATATATATATAATGTATATATATTCACATTTATGTGAATAAATGGTGATATAATTATAAATGTGAATATATGGTGATATACATACAATAAGTGTCATATAGATATGAATGAACCTATAAACAATCATGCTAGCAAAGGCGTAGTCTTGACAACACCTTGCTTTCAAACCAAATTAGTCGAGTGAGTTGTTACGTAAAACGTAGCGTAATTGATACAATGTGTCGACTTACTCGGTCGACCTTACGTCGTACGTACCGTGTCAAGGTCAGTCGGACGCTACAGCTTTTTACTCGCGGCGTTTTTACAGCCACTTTTAGCAGAATTGACATCTGGGGACACACTGGGGTCGTTGGCGGGTTTTGACACCATTGTCAGGGGTCGATATTTGTTAGTGGGGTGTTTATTGTGTGTGACGTAGACTGTAGACAGTAACGTACCTAAAGAACCCTGCCGCGGAACTTGTTCTGGAGTGTCGTCATCCACGACGGGGGTGGCCACGTCAACAGACTGGAAGAGAAAGACACACTCGTGGACACGTGTTGACACATACAAGTGACACTAGTGGCTAACACACTTGTGTACGTCTGTGTTAAATCACAAACACGTGTATGTATTAAAGACTTACCCTATCGTCATCCCGGGCCGAGCCTCCAGGAGCCGGGTGACTGTCGCCGACGATGTCGCTGTCAGCCGTCGTTTGTCGCTGTTGTCCTCAAACCTGTACGGACGACAGACGACAATGATTTGTGACACTTTCACCTCGCTAAATACACAAATATCTACGACGCTGATCCACACGAAAACAACTCGACTACATCAGTAGCAATTCACGAGGATGTAAACATAAAACTTATTCGTCATATTTGTTTACAAACCTGTTAATTTATCTGTGTGAGTGTGACTGTCACATGTGGCGCCGGTGACATTGTCATTGACATTGACAAAACGAGCTGTCGACGCATCAATAGTGTCGAGCAATAAAACAAATTTTGTACACACAAAAACATAAACAGGGAGATGTATTTGAGAAGCAAACTATTGTAATTACATTAATTTATAATGTATCAAAAATAGGGCGAAAACATAAATTAATTTAGCGATGTACAAAGATATCTTCGGAGAAAATAAGTCACTAGTGTGACGGGGTAAACGTCATCTGATGTGGGGTGTATAAGGGAATGTGTCCTTACCAGAACCACGTAATATTCGGACACCCCCGGACGAGGGCGTCTACGACGGCGGCGAGTCCCTCGTCTCTCAGTTCACATCCGGGCAGACTGTAACATAAACAACGGGTTGATTTTATCTCACCGACAACACACAGGTATCGCCCTACAAAATCACGTCTCTAAACTCTCCCACGACGACACGTGGACATCAACCAACCAACAATTGTTGACACATGTTGTAGTAATTAATTACACTTACTATAGTGTTCGTAACTTCGTCAATCGTCCGACGGCGGCCGCCAACGTCCCCGCCGCGGCGTTGTCGGAGAATATGGTGTTGTGGCCCAACCTGTGGATGAATTATATTCCTGGATCAAAACACGACAAATACACGACTTCGTCAGACGTCACTCGCTATTACCGATTATACTACATAATACGTGTCACCGGGTGATAAACTCCCAAATATTGACATGTACACATGTGTCCAATACACTGACTGACCACTGACAAAGGTCAACACAAATGGACAAGACTTTCCTACTCCAAACACGTCCGTTGAAGAAGTAATGTTTTCTTTCTTTCTCTCCGCCTGCTCACGAATGTGTCGACCCCGTCTGTTACATTACGTGTCGATAAACATCAGATTTGAACGAAAGTTTTGTTAGATTTTTTTAATTTTAGGCGGTCGCGGCCAACAATTTATACAATGTATTACAAAGAACAGTCGACGCACTGGAAACTTCTAGAATCAGCGTTCATAATTGGGATAATAAAAAGAAACACGGGAAACTGCTCTGGAAAAGGATATTTTAAATTTTAATTGTAATAAGTAAAATATTTAATTTTAAACAACATTTTTCAATACGTAAATATCATAATATATATATATATATATATATATATATCTTGTATTAATGCAGTAAGAATATTGTCACTTAAATTTCATATTTGATATGTAGACTGTACTCTGTAGCCAAATAAACTATATATTGTATTATTGACTACCTGTCCTAATATCTTCTCAGTAACCATACTAGACTCAGTGGCACTGTCATAGTTGGCGACAGCGAAGGTAATGCACCCATATATTTTACATAGCACCTCATTGACATTGACATTGACATTGACATTGACATTGACATTGACATTGACATTGACATTGACATTGACATAGCCACAGCATAGCCATATCATGGACATGGTCCTATCGGCAACGGCATTTCGTGTAACATTTAATTTTATACCCGATTACTCAACGTTATTTTATGTTTACGTAGAGGATGTTTACACTTGGCTACAATTTACATTACCTGATATTTTATTTCTCTCTCGACCACAAGTAACTTCGGGCACATCCATCACACCTTCACAATCACAATATTCACGCGGGAAATATACCATTCTGACATGATTAACTACTGACACTTTATCGTTCTTTTTTAACAAATATATAATCATACATATTTGCGTCACCCTTACCTTTCTATATAATGTTTCTCAATTAACGTTGGTGATATCTATTTAACATAAAACGACAACTAATAACTTAAAATGACAGCCGGTCAGGAAAGCGGCTATTTCTAAGCAGACGACACTAGCTAATGTGACAGTGCTACCACCTGGAGACAATGTGGATGAAAGTAGTTCTTGGTGCTTTCGCTGAGTGTCGCCAGCATAGTTCAGGGCGCATCATACTCCTTGTATATCAAATGATTATATATACAATCACGCTATCTTTTTCTGGCTTTAACACCCGTCGTTTTTGTATCTCGCATACATTACAACGGATAAGGATTAATCATTTTCTTTCTGTGATTAGCGTATCTGCTCGGCACGCCGGCGGTTCGGTTTCAATGCTCGGACGAGACAGGCGTGCTATATTTGGTATCCAATCCTGGCTATCAACATTGGGGATTGTGTATTCCTCGTGAATAGGAAACACACGGCGGTGACAGTCCCGTCTCAAATTGGAACGTAACAGATTATTCGTTTAGGTCGATCCGAATTAGAGCATAACAAAACGTAAAATGGTAATAACAACAATTCAACATTACTAAGTAGCAGTTTTATTGAACACAATTAATGCAACTCTGTCGTTTCCTTTTTATACCGCTACTGTATTCAAAGGTCTGAGTAAATAATCACGAGTCACGATCCTACTAGCTGAAAGTTTAGTAAAATGTATGGGCCGTAATAACTCGGTCAATTGAAATGTGACATAAAACAGCTGAAAGAACTGCTCAGTTTCGCAATCTCTGACTACATTGTAATATGATATACATGTCCATTTCGTTTAACCATGTCATCTATAGCACTTAGACTACAGCCGCCCAGTGTAAATAAACGAAGCGCACAAACTGACGTCACAGCTGTGGCACACAGGGAGGTTTGTTCGAATCTTAGCAACATAGTTATCTCAAATATGAGAAAAACAACTCCTTAGTCCATTAACCAACCCCGTCTTCTGATATCAGAGATAACGTGACGTCACCGGCGGCGGAGTGACGTAGAAACACCGCAGGGAAGGAAAATTGGGATAGAAGCTCTGGTCCGGCTGAAATCACCCAATATAGGGCCTATAAGTGGGTCACGATACATGGCGAGACTCTGCGCGACTGGAGCTGGGCACTGGACACAAGAATAATATTGTAACGATGGATGCAGTTGTAGTTTCCGACTGAAGAATTCTAGGAAAATTTTAAATGTCCGATTTAATATTGAATTTACCACAATATCATAGATGTATAGCTATTTATGTAGTGTAGGTAATAGACACGATTTTAGACCGTATGTGTCTTTTACGGGATTTACATTTTACATTGCTGTACCTTGTAGTTTCTATATGCACTTATATTTGACAGGTTGTCTAATTGCACATAATCATAATATGTGTATACGTTTGTTGAAACTGCGCAAAAAACGGCACTCTTCATTATTAGTCAATGTCGCCAAACACAAGTACCTGCAGCCAATGCCATGGCAACCACTACAAAATCGATTAAAATTCATGATTTATGTGACTATTGTCACCGGCAAAGTGTTCCATTGCTTCGGGTTGTAATAATCCTTCGGACAATACAACTGAAATACGCTACAGTTCCATTATTACAACCACAAACAAAACAAAGTCCTATAAGTTAACACGGAGAATATGGACTTCCTTCCCCAACTGTCCCCAGCCTCATTTTCGCGCGCGAAATTTACACGCCTTAGTATTAGTTTCCTCCCGACAGCTATGATAATGTATGCATATTTTGTCAAAATCAAAACATTGCTGCAGCTTGATCTCAGACATGTCACATTTTTGGGATGGCAATTCGTATTTTTGACCTAAAATTTGGTAAGAATCCGTATCAATCCGGGCCACTAATCAAATCTTCCAATTAACTGGCCTAACTTATTTTGGCCTTTTCAAATCGGTTTATCCACATTTATATTCCGATTATTGGAGCCAGTTTACTGCAAGATTACCGAAGTTTCATTTCACTTGAGCACGTTTAAAAGCTCCATTTCCTGTACGGCTATTTATAATCGTCACGCGCCTGCCACGCGCCCCGTTCCCACCCGTTGAGCCACCTGCCGCAGTTTTCAGAACTACAATTTACCAGCACGCCATCTATTACGCGTTACAATAAACTAATATGTGGTTTAGTTCGTTCGTTTCGAATCGATTTACTTAGTCACTAAGAGAAAACAATTATTCCATTATGCAGAATAGTTTTGTGACGCAAACAAGGTTTAATGTGTTTAAAAATCGTTTCTCCATACATTTGGTTAAAATCCGTATCAAAACGGAGTACGGCCGTATCACGTAAAAACCGCCAAAATCCGCATCGGATACGGGTAATCCGTATCATGTGGCATGTCTGTGAACTCGACATACCGATTTGGTGCATCACTAGAAAAAAGTACACATGGTCTGCTATGACGGGACACCCGTTTCTATACCTACAAAACATACTCGTATTTTGCCAAGAAAGCCTCTGTGTCATTTACGTAATTTAATATTTATATAATGTAATATCGCCATCATATTATTTCCAACGAAACTAAGCACATACAGGCGCAATGATAACTAGAATACTTCAATGCAACCCAAAGAGCAGCAAATACAGCGCATTGATAACTAGATTACTTCAATGCAACCCAAAGAGCAGCTTTAAAACCATAAAGAAAACATTAATAACTACAAACAAAAAGACTATCTAATTTATTGTGATGAAATATAGTATGAGGTTAATTTCTGAAATTAAAATAATACTTATAAAGACCCAGTTTCACTATAGTGCTACTACAGCCATCTTTTGTCAATTCCTAAAGTGACTATTTGACATTTTCTACACGGCATATGTATTCTAAATATAGCTGATATTACCTGATATCTAGGGTCCCTCCTGATCACAAGTAACTTACGTTACATCTTCGGTAACAACCACAACGTTCACGCGGGAAATATACTATCCCGACATGATTAACTAATTACTTTTTAATGACAAGAAAATGTTCTTCGAGTTAGGCATCTTTTGAAAAATACATTTGTTTGCTGTAATATGTGGACAATCTATGCATGTTTATAATAACAATAATTTGCGCAGGACACCGTTCTGCGGTAATAGAAACCATTTAGAAGAACATAAATATGAATGGTCATAAATACTAAAAAACACGCATCGTTTAAAAAAGGATGCACAACTCTCAAGAAGACGTTGTGGCAAATGGTGTGTGATGTTTTGGATATGTAAATCTTAGAGGGAGAGAATAGGAAGAGTGACCGTCGTTCATTGCTATGTAAACGTACTTAAACAGCAATAACACATCGTATGTAGACTTACGATAATGTCGTGATGTTTGATGCTGCCCCTGACGAAAGCAGAAATATCAGGTGTGGAAGGGTGTCACGTGACAGGACGTCGGACACGTCCAACAGTCCGTTCGTGAGAAACTGCCCTGCCACGTGGGCCCACAACTCGGGTCGTTTAATTTGGTGAAGTATTGACATCACTTGAAGTGACCGGCGCTTCTTGTTACTGCTGGTCGCCCCGGTCGCTGGTAACATACCACACACGCAGCTTGAGTGACCTCATTTGACCTGCTTCTTTACATTACTCCGACATGTCAATAGGTTCCCTTTTATTTAATAAGTACATCAGGTTAATTGAATATAAGATTTGTGCATGTATAATTGTATTTATGGAAACGTTAAAACTAGCAATCAACGTTGACATGCTTGATTATAATTTCATATAACAGCTTCCACAAGTAACACTTTTAGACACTGCTCTTCTACTTATAAAATTATTTAAATTAATACTCGATTTGGATCGTTGCTATGTCTCTTACGAATAAGCAATGTAATGACACAACACACTTACCAAGTGTCTTGATTCTGTCTATGGTGTCTGCAAGAACTGAAACACACAAATTTGTTGTCGATGTATATAACCAGCACCTGGATGACACATTTTCTCCGTAGGAACTGAAATGGATATATTGGTCATTGTGGCTCTATTAGTCTCCTGCATATGTCCGTCAATGAGTATTTGCTATGCAAATGTTGACACATATGTATTTGCTGTAATGTGTTGACCATCTCCAGGATTGCGATGAAGACGAAAAAGATGAAGAAGATGGCGAGTAAGAGGAAAGGTAATAGCAAGATGAACAGTAAAAACAAGCTGAATAGGAAGAGCAAGATCAAGAGCAAAAAAAAAGAAGACCAGGAAGAGCAGGAAGAAGTACAAATAGAAGATGACGAAGACAAAGAGGGAGACAGGACGAAGGCGAAAAGGAAGATGAAGAAAAAGAAGATGAGGAGGAAGACAAGTATAGCTGTATGCACAACGGAGTAAATTCAAATATAAATACGAAATCATGTTTGATTTCATCAAATCATGTCGTGACGGTACTCTTCGAATGCAATGATATAAGATGACTTCCATTGAAAATGGAACATACTAAAAAGTCCTTATGTTTTTCAAAAACAGGCTTGTATTAGGACTAGTTCGTTTGATCAGAATGGAAATAGCCATAGTAATGTTACAAAATAGTGATGAATGGATATTGTTGTGGCAAATATAAAACACAACTCCTTAACGTATATTAGGCAGACCACCTAAGCTCCGCCTTAGGCAGAACGGTGTCATATGCAGATCAAGGCCGGGCTACAAAAATAGTTTGAGTTTTGTTTGTGTGAACAATACATATAATTTAAAGCAATCACCGCTACTGTACAGTGTAACCTTAGTTATAACAACGCGAGTAATCACTAGTTCCGCAATATGATTCTAGGTGCTAGAACGTCTGTTTATGACAACACTGTCAGTCCTCCTAAAGTATTGCCACTGTCACTCATAAGGCATACATATTAAGTCGCATATGTACACATGCAAGGTAAGTTACGTCAATACAACAGCTTTGCACACCGTTTGAATGAATGCCCTACGGAGGGGGAGGTGCACTGCAAGCAAGGGCCTCAACAAGAGGAAGAGTATTGGGAAGAGGATATAGTAGAGGAAGAGCGTGTCGGTGATTAAAACTGAGTGTAATTGTATAAAGGAAACACTACCGGAACACTTGTGTGTTTTTATTACAGTAAAAATATATGTTAACGTATTCTATTGATCAACATTTTCATTATGAAACTATTGTACATAGTTATAACTACATATAATATCCCTGCTGTCTTTGTCAAAATGCATTTTACCTTTGACATAAAATGCAGAGGACTTGAGGTACCTGTTGTTAATTTAAACTGATATGTCTTCTACACTACATTAACACAATACAATAATATAACCCTTTCCAAAAAATATAAACTATAATACTGCCAATCTTTATATCAGAAGTACACAAGAAAATAAATGTCATATATTTTAAATCCATTCACCCTGGCGAACCGCTGTTCAATGTATAGAAATGCCCATAAGAGGTTTCTAAAACAACGTGTTTTGTGTGTGTGTGTGTGTGTGTGTGTGTGTGTGTGTGTGTGTGTGTGTGAGAGAGTACGCGTGTGTGCGTGCGTGCGTGCGTGCGTGCGTGCGTGCGTGCGTGCGTGCGTGAGTGCATGCGTTAATGGGCGTGTGTGTGTTTATGGACGTGGGGATCAAGACACAATGTATCTATTACGAGCATACACTTACAGAAATGGCAATAAATAAGCAAGGTTGGGATTGACATATTCAAATGCAGAACTTAATCCCACTTGGAAGAAACCCACCCGTATAAATGCTACTGGACAAAACACTCCACGCGCTTATATCGCCATCTACTTATCACGTAAAACTAATGTCAGTGTGGGTCTATCACTGTCTACTTCCCAACTCGAGCGGACATGATATAAAGACATAAATCAGAGATCCCATTTCCTATTTGTATTATGTCACAGTGGGTTTTTCCCTTGACGCGCCATTTAGAGTCGCTACTCTGGTAAGCAAAAGACGACGGTGGCGGAAACCATCTCGCCAACGTCACCTTCCGCAAGCTGTGGCCGGTGTGGTTTAGGCGCTCACACATAACCATACAGCTGCGGCTACGCGAATCCTTCTTCGTGCCCGTGTTGACATATAACATGGGCACGTGGGGATTACCCAAGACGGACCTGGATCGCCTAGGTGCAAACTACCGGAGCCATCTGCGGCAGATAATCGGCAACCGCTGGCACACATGTCACCGTTGCCGATGCAATTCCTTTAGCGAAACACCGCAAGGTGACGTTGGTTTGGGCGTGTGCTACGTTTGTCTCCTGATGTACCCATCCAAAGTACAATCGACAACTAATTTGTCGTCACTGGCGTCACCGCTTTCAGAGGCCAGCCGCGTACGTCTCTACCGACGTAGCTAGAGGCGGGTTTACTCTATGCAACACCGCTGCTTGCAACGTGAGGCACGGTTGCTTGCAACCAGATCGCCTAGCGTAAACATAAAATCACATGCAGCGGCGTCTTATGAGACCGCTGCTTGCAACGGTCTCTTGGATAGGGAAAGTTATATTCCGTGCAACAGTGTCTCTTGGTTGCACGACATTTGTCCAAACACAGGCAGTGACCGCGAGTGACGTATATATATATCGAAAGAATGACAGACTCGTAAAATATGTAGTTCCCATATATTCGAGAGGCGGCACCACGGGGCTCACGGTCCACATGTGTTCAATTATCAGCGCAACGTTGTCGGAGACCGTGAGATTTGTTTACTTGGTTTCTTCAGTAACAAAATACAATTCACCAACAGAACATAAAGAGTGCGACGGCTTCAGTGCTTAATTTGGGCAAGTAATGACTGGTCTTTACATCTAGAGGTAAGATCTATGACACTGGCAGCTTGTCAAAAATAGATTACTCCCCGACCCGAATATCTATTTTGGTCTCCGCCTACCGGCATACTATCTGTATATGTCATGGACACGCAGTTGTATATTGGCTTGTTGCGCAGATAACATCCACGTTATGCAAATATTTGCAACAATAGGAGCAGACAAACAGGCCATGGGAAATGAACATGTGTCATACAGGACATCTCGAAAGTATAAAATATTAGAACGAATCCGTTTAATATACCACAAAAACAACTGATATAACGGGAAAAATTATACATAAGGAATAGTCAATGTTATTAAAAAAATATTTCGACCATTCTAGTTACATTCACTCATTCGTGCGCTTTGAAGACAATAAGGTGCGTGTGATTGTGACTGATGTATCTCCTGACGTTTGATATCCTTAAACCAGCTATCGCGTAACCATCAATGAATCTTGCTACCAATGCAATGCATACTGGTAAGACAATAGCAACGCGATGTCGTTCTTGCTGTATGAGTAATAATGCACCGTATGTTGTTGTTATGAAGATTTACCTTGTCTACATTCTGCCCCAGCGTACCCCGATATGCAAGTGCACGTGTATGAGTTAACACCATCCGTACAGGTCATTCCGTTGGCGCACGGAGCGCTGGCGCATTCGTTGATATCTGCAACAATATTACGAACACCAGTCCTATTATAACAAGCACAGTTAAACCGCACGGATCATGTCGTTATGTCTTCACACCAGTTATATGCGTGTCTAGTACGTTGAGAAATTAACATGGTTGGTAAATATCCAATTTCGTGTCTATAGACGAATCAGAGTAACTAATTGAAAATAACAGAGTCTGTGTGCGTGTGTATTTGCGTGCGTGTGTGGTGTTTGGTGCGTGTGTATGTGTGTGTGTGTGTGTGTGTGTGTGTGTGTGTGTGTGTGTGTGTGTGTGTGTGTGTGTGTGTGTGTGTGTGTGTGTGTGTGTGTGTGTGTGTGTGTGTGTGTGTGTGTGTGTGTGTGTGTGTGTGTGTGTGTGTGTGTGTGTGTGTGTGTGTGTGTGTGTGTGTGTGTGTGCGCGCGCGCGCGTCTGTTCTGTATGTGTGTTTATTCGCTTGGGTTTCGAGTGTGTATGTGTGTATACATAGAAACATGTATTTCACTGTTCTTTACTAAGTGTTTTACTAATTGTTAGAAAATAAACTGTCGTGTCTACCATTATTAGTAATGTAACGTGTGATGTATTAAAATGATTTACCCTTTTCACATTTCGACCAGGTACCAGGTAACATTACTTAAACTAATAAACTTCACAAAATAAACCACTCAATATTCGTATTCGATTCGATTCGATTCGATTCGATTCGATTCGATTCGATTCGATTCGATTCGATTCGATTCGATTCGATTCGATTCGATTCGATTCGATTCGATTCGATTCGATTCGATTCGATTCGATTCGATTCGATTCGATTCGATTCGATTCGATTCGATTCGATTCGATTCGATTCGATTCGATTCGATTCGATTCGATTCGATTCGATTCGATTCGATTCGATTCGATTCGATTCGATTCGATTCGATTCGATTCGATTCGATTCGATTCGATTCGATTCGATTCGATTCGATTCGATTCGATTCGATTCGATTCGATTCGATTCGATTCGATTCGATTCGATTCGATTCGATTCGATTCGATTCGATTCGATTCGATTCGATTCGATTCGATTCGATTCGATTCGATTCGATTCGATTCGATTCGATTCGATTCGATTCGATTCGATTCGATTCGATTCGATTCGATTCGATTCGATTCGATTCGATTCGATTCGATTCGATTCGATTCGATTCGATTCGATTCGATTCGATTCGATTCGATTCGATTCGATTCGATTCGATTCGATTCGATTCGATTCGATTCGATTCGATTCGATTCGATTCGATTCGATTCGATTCGATTCGATTCGATTCGATTCGATTCGATTCGATTCGATTCGATTCGATTCGATTCGATTCGATTCGATTCGATTCGATTCGATTCGATTCGATTCGATTCGATTCGATTCGATTCGATTCGATTCGATTCGATTCGATTCGATTCGATTCGATTCGATTCGATTCGATTCGATTCGATTCGATTCGATTCGATTCGATTCGATTCGATTCGATTCGATTCGATTCGATTCGATTCGATTCGATTCGATTCGATTCGATTCGATTCGATTCGATTCGATTCGATTCGATTCGATTCGATTCGATTCGATTCGATTCGATTCGATTCGATTCGATTCGATTCGATTCGATTCGATTCGATTCGATTCGATTCGATTCGATTCGATTCGATTCGATTCGATTCGATTCGATTCGATTCGATTCGATTCGATTCGATTCGATTCGATTCGATTCGATTCGATTCGATTCGATTCGATTCGATTCGATTCGATTCGATTCGATTCGATTCGATTCGATTCGATTCGATTCGATTCGTATTCGAAATTTCGAAGATATTCAATTCTAATAAAATTCCATATTCGCCCAATTCTTAGAGAGAAGACAGGGCAGAAGGAATATATATAAACACGACACACATCTCATAGTAAAATTGCAAAATTGCTAGCTTAGACTTTGCAAACCGGACAACCATTTACAATAATACAAAAAGTCGTCAACGTTATCATTAACAACGATATCACATTCATACAGAAAAATGAGAAAATGCAATTCTCCAAAAGAACATAAAGAGTGCGACGGCTTCAGTGCTTAATCTGGGCAACTACTGACTGGTCTTTACATCTAGAGGTAAGATCTATGACACTGACAGATTGTCGAAAATATATTACTCCCCAACTCCGAATATCTACTTTGGGCTTCGCCTACCGGCATACTATCTGTATAGGCCTAAAGCATGGACATGCATATTCGGCTCAGTTCGCCATATTTCCGTGTTATCTGTACTATCCGTGCCGAAAAGCAGTGATTCGTAAAAATGAAGTTGTATATTGGCTTGTTGCGCAGATAACATCCAAGTTATGCAAATATTTGCAACAATGCGAGCAGACAAACAGGCCATGGAAAATGAATATGTTTCGTACACGACATATCGAATGTATAAAACATTCGAAATAATAATACCGTTAATAAAACACAAACTACAATTGATCCAACGGAAAGAAGTGGTACATAAGGAACATTCAATGTTTTTTTCTAAATGTATCGACCATTCCAGTTGCATTCACTCATTCGTGCGTTTTGAAGAAAATAAAGTGCGTTTGATTGGGACTGATGTTTCTCCTGACGTTTGGTAAACTTAAACCAGCCGTCACGTAGGCATCACTGAGTCTTGCTACTTTTGCAATGCATACTGGTAAGACAATTAAAACGCTATGTCGTTCTTGCTGTATGAGTAATAATGTTCCGTATGCTGTTGTTATAATGATTTACCTTGTTTGCATTCTGTCCCAGCGTACCCCGATTTGCAAGTGCACGTGTATGAGTTAACACCGTCCGTACAGGTCGCTCCGTTGGCGCACGGAGTGCTAGCGCATTCGTTGATATCTGCAACAATATTACGAACACCAGTCCTATTATAACAAGCACAGTTAAAAACCAACGGATCATGTCGTTATGTCTTTACTCCAGTTATATGCGTGTCTAGTACGTTGAGAAATTACCGTGGTTGGTAAATATCCAATTTCGTGTCTATGGACGAATCAGAGTAACTAACTGAAAATAACTGAGAGTGTGTGCGTGTGTATTTGCGTGCGTGTGTGGTGTGTGGTGTGTGGTGTGTGGTGTGTGGTGTGTGGTGTGTGGTGTGTGGTGTGTGGTGTGTGGTGTGTGGTGTGTGGTGTGTGGTGTGTGGTGTGTGGTGTGTGGTGTGTGGTGTGTGGTGTGTGGTGTGTGGTGTGTGGTGTGTGGTGTGTGGTGTGTGGTGTGTGGTGTGTGGTGTGTGGTGTGTGGTGTGTGGTGTGTGGTGTGTGGCGTGTGGCGTGTGGCGTGTGGCGTGTGGCGTGTGGCGTGTGGCGTGTGGCGTGTGGCGTGTGGCGTGTGGCGTGTGGCGTGTGGCGTGTGGCGTGTGGCGTGTGGCGTGTGGCGTGTGGCGTGTGGCGTGTGGCGTGTGGCGTGTGGCGTGTGGCGTGTGGCGTGTGGCGTGTGGCGTGTGGCGTGTGGCGTGTGGCGTGTGGCGTGTGGCGTGTGGCGTGTGGCGTGTGGCGTGTGGCGTGTGGCGTGTGGCGTGTGGCGTGTGGTGTGTGGTGTGTGCATGTGTGTGTGGTGTGTGCATGTGTGTGTGGTGTGTGCATGTGTGTGTGGTGTGCGGTGTGGTGTGGTGTGGTGTGGTGTGTGTGTGTGTTTGTGTGTGTGTATGTATGTGTGTGTGTATGTATGTATGTGTGTGTGTGTGTGTGTGTGTGTGTGTGTGTGTGTGTGTGTGTGTTTGTGTGTGTATGTGTGTGTATGTGTGTGTATGTGTGTGTGTGGTGTATGTGTGTCGTGTATGTGTATGTATTCGCTCTGGGTTCGGGTGTGTATGTGTGTGTACATATATACCAGTATTTCACTGTTCCCTACTAAGTGTATTAATCAATGTTAGAAAAAAAACTAACGTGTCTACTATTATTGGTATTGTAACGCTTGATGTAACTGTAATTATTTACCCTGTTCACATTTCGACCCAGTGTACACCGGTTTACAAGTATACACATATGAATTAACTCGATCCTCCCAGATCCCTTCGTTGTCGCACGTATTGGCAGCGCATTCGCCAATGTCTGCACAAATGACACAGACACCAGTCCTGTTTCTATTATTAACCTGTGTTCTGATTTTAAACTCTCCACACGTTCTTTCAGAAGGTTTATGAGTCATGTGTATCATATAAATGTCACTTGGGTTCAAATATGAGAAGAACCTACATCGTGTTAATATGCACACGCACGCGTGCGTAGAAGCCAATAAATATTTACATTGATGTGATGTTTGCTTGAGTGGTCGTTTGATCTAGAAGCGTATAGGGGATAGGAATAGGAAGACATAACTATTGGTTCCAAAGATATAATGCAGCAAAATAATCATTTTGAAACGAACTGCCGTAACAGTGTTTCCCCGGCTAAATGATGAGCGAGGTTGGCCACCTTTTTTTCAATGCCACGTCACACAGCATATGCTAAAATTGCCTCATCATAGATATTTGTTGCTACAAAACATGTTTCCAAGTTGCTGACTTGCAGCTATTTCTTTGTTTCCACTCCTCGTCCCAGGGAATAGGTTAAGAAACCATTCAGAATGCACAATGTTGAAGGTAGTTTTAAAAATACTTCTGGGTGGCCATTAATTTCAATAATTTCTCTTTAATAGGTTAAGAAACCCTTCAGAATGCACCATTTTGAAGGTAGTTTAAAAAAATACGTCTGGCTAGCCATGCCCCCGGATCCACATAGCGTCGCATCACGCCTTCGGTGTTCGCTCAGCCCACCATACCACATCGCCAAACGAATACAAATTCAGGGGAAACACTGCGTACAACACAATAAAGCAACTGCGCACAAAATGAGATTTAGAGAGTGAGCAAACCATATGCGAAGGGGAAAGAGAGAGACAGTGAGCGGTAGAGCGACGGAGCGATCGAGACGGGACGGAGTGAGAGTGGTAAGGATGGAACGAATATTCGACTCGTATTCGAAATTTATTTTGAATATTGAAACGGTGTCCCGCTATTCGATTCGGTTGAGAATTCAAAAGGTTTCAGCTATATAAAGGAATAACGCTCGAATATTTTCCTTTATGTCCTGCGCCGCAAAATCGATCCAGGACGCTCTGTTACTTTTTGATTTAACAACAACCGCCAAACTACTCTTCCCATTTGTTACACACTAGGTTATATATATACACACTAGGTTACAAAATAAAATCACTACCAGGTAATATGACTTAAACTAATAAACTTCAAAAAATAAACCACTCAATATTTGTATTCGATTTGATTCGTATTCGAAATTTCGAAGATATTCAATTCGAATAAAATTCCACATTCGCCCAATTCTAAGAGAATAGACAGGGAAAACGGCATCTACGTACACACCACACACATCTTATAGTAAAATTGCAAATGTGCTAGCTTAGACTTTGCAAACCGGACAACCATTTACAATAATACAAAAAGTCTTCAACGTTATCATTAACAACGATACAGCATCAACACAGAAACATATGAAACCACAATTCACCAACAGAACGTAAACAGTGCGACGGCTTCAGTGCTTAATCTGGGCAACTAATGACTGGTCTTTACATCTAGAGGTAAGATAAATGACATTGACAGCTTGTCGAAAATAGATTACTCCCCAACCCCGAACATCTATTGTGGGTTCTGCCTACCGGCATACTATCTGTTTATGGCGTGGACATGCATATTCGGCTCAGTTCGCCATATTTCTGTGTTATCTGTACTGTCCATGCTGAAAAGCAGTGATTCGCACACACGCAGTTGTATATTGGCTTGTTGAGCAGATAACATCCAAGTTATGCAAATATTTGCATCAATAAGAGCAGAAAAACAGGCCGTGGGAAATGAACATGTTTCATGCATGACATCTCGAATGTATAAAACATTAGAAAGAATCCGTTTATTAAAGCACAGACAACAACTGATTCAACGGAAAGAAATGGTACATAAGGAACAGTCAATGTTATTTCCAATCATTCCAGTTACATTCACTCATTCGTGCATTTTGAAGACAATAAAGTGCGTTTGATTGTGACTAATGTTTGTCCTGTCGTTTGGTGACCTTAAACCAACTGTCACGCAGGCATCACTGAGTCTTGCTACTAATGCAATGCATTGGTAAGACAATACAAACGCAGTGTCGTAGTTGCTGTATGAGTAATACTGCACCGTATGCTGTTGTTATAAAGATTTACCTTGTTTACATTCTGTCCCAGCGTACCCCGATTTGCAAGTGCACGTGTATGAATTAACACCGTCCGTACAGGTCGCTCCGTTGGCGCACGGAGTGCTGGCGCATTCGTTGATATCTGCAACAGTATTACGAACACCAGTCCTATTATAACAAGCACAGTTAAAAACCAACTGATCATGTCATTGTGGCTTCACCCTAGTTATATGCGTATCTAGTACGTTGAGAAATTAACATGGTTGGTAAATATCCAATTTCGTGTGTATAGACGAATCAGAGTAATCAAGTGAAAATAATATGAGTGCGTGTGCGTGTGTGTTTGCATGCGTGTGTGTGGTGTGTGGTGTGTGGCTTGAAAGTAACTGAGTGTGTGACCGTGTGTATTTGCGTGCGTGCGTGTGTGGTGTGTGTGTATGTGTGTGTATATGCTCGGATTTCGGGTGTATATATGTGTATACATAGATACCAGTATTTCATTGTACTTTGCACACACACACACACACACACACACACACACACACACACACACACACACACACACACACACACACACACACACACACACACACACACACACACACACAAACACTAACACACACACACACACACACACACACACACACACACACACACACACACACACACACACACACACACACACACACACACACACACACACACACACACACACACACACACACACACACACACACGTTTATACATGTTACATAATGCATTGTTTTGTTCAACTGTTTGATGGAGCATGCTTTCTTGTTTTGCGAATTTAAATGTGGTGCCGTAGAAGCCAATAAAAAATTACATTGATGTGATGTTTGCTTGAGTGGTCGTTTGAGCTAGAAGCGTATGGGGGATAAGAATAGGAAGAAACATAACTATTGGTTCCATCCATATAATGCAGCCAAATAATAATTTTGTAACGAACTACGTACCAGGGTTTCTCCTGCTATATGATAAGCGAGGAGGGCCAATGCTGGTTTTTATTAATGCCGCGTCACTCAGCACATGCTACAATTGCCACATCATTGCTATTTGTTGCTACACTCTTGCTGACTTGTAGCTATTTCTTTGTTTCCACTCCTCGTCCCAGGGAACAGGCTAAGAAACCCTTCAGAATGCACCATTTTGAAGTTAATTTTAAAAATACGTCTGGGTGGCCATGCCCCCGGATCCACATAGGGTCACATCACGCCTTCGGTGTTCGCTCAGCCCACATCGCTCAGCCCCATACCACATCGCCAAACCAATACAAATTCAGGGGAAACGCTGCATACAATACGATGAAACAACATGCGCACAAAATCAAATTGATTAGCATGTAATGCAGTGTATGTAATAACAAAGAAACACTGCATACAATACAATGAAGCAACATGCGCATAAAATCAAATTGATTAGCATATAATGCACTGTATGTAATAAGAAAGAAACATTGCATACAATACAATGATGCACCATGCGCACAAAATCAAATTGATTAGCATGTAATGCACTGTTTGTAATAACAAAGAACCACTGCTTACAATACAATGAAGCAACATGCGCACAAAATCAAATTGAATAGCATGTAATGCATTGTATATAATAACAAAGAACCATGTCAGTTGAGACAGGGGAGACAGTGTCTACACACCAGTTTCGCATCGTAAGCCGGTGTAGCCGTCCACACACGTGCATTTGAATGTGCCGGCTGACTTGTCACAACTAACACTGTTAGCGCACGGGTTGCTTGCGCAGGGATCCATTTCTACAAGGGTATTGTACATATATATATATATATTGCCATACACTGTACTTCAGATTGGCACAATTTTACGGGCTGATAAAATAATTTTGAAATCTACCATGCGTACCCGCTAAAAAGATGATGTTGGTTGAGAAGACAGCTGTGGTGAAATTTCAGAGAAAACCATTAAGAGGAAAAGACCTCTCAACACACCCATCGTTTGTGCTTAGTGATGCATTTAAGAACTGGTTCATTTTACAATCACGTGTGTCCAATATAAAGGTGCTAACTTATGAACGTTTTGGATCATAGAACAAATTCAGCTGGACTGTCAAAACGGTCACTTTGAGCAACTCTGGTAAAACCAAATCAACCAAAACGTTCATGGGATGGCACATTTATATATTCACTGATGAACTCATGTGACAGTTAAATGGCCAAGTTCTTAAATGTATCACTATGCGCTAAACGTTGGGTACGTTGAGACGTCTTTTCCTCTGAATGGTTCTCCCTGAAATGTCACCAAACCTCATCTGTTAGCCTGTATGCGTGATTGGTAAATAAATATCATAATAATATATCATTTTTAAACCGCATATATTCATACTTAAAATATTTGGATAAGTCATATTATACTGATAATGCATAACACTAGATATACACAACTGCTAACGTATATGTATTTAGCTAAAAGTCAATGGAGTAACTCTATGTCATCTGTTTATGAATCGAGAGTCAATCATCAATAAATTTGGGATAAATGGGATAATTGATTTGTATAAGGTGGAAGCACGGAAGTATATTGGGATTTAAAAGTTATTTCGTATATAGGAAGTAGATTGCATTTAGAAAACGTTCTGTGATGAAACAGACAACGCCACACCGGCTTTTTTGTCGGAATTTAGTAGTTTTTAAAGACATAATAATATTTGCTTATTAACAGATTCACAATTAAGACAGTAAAACCTGCCACAATTATCTCATTTGAACATGTATACATTTTATATACCAACTAATTATATACAATTTGTTTATGGGTTAGCATTCCACACACAAGTCACTAGTGTTTTTAATGATGTGTTGACTAGTCACATACATTAAGTATGTTCTTTTTGATAGAATTATGCAGTTTAATGTGTGTTGTAGCGTATAATTTTATATTTGTTCGAACGATAAGTGTAATTTTGGTATCGACACGAGCTACCTGTACATATACAAATCTCATTTGTACGATTTTATACTAGTTTAATGGGGTTCAGATTAGAATGCGCAGTTACAAAGCTACTTTAATCATTGAAACATTGCGCGAATAAAAATGAAATATTGACGTAATTTGTATTTTCACTAAAAACTGACCGCATCTGACTCTGTCCGAATATAATTATCGCTGAAAACGAATTGTGCACATGCGTCAGTTCGCTTTGATCTAGACAACACTTCGCGAAAGCGTTTGCGTGCGCGTTCGCGTTCGCGTTCGCGTTCGCGTTCGCGTTCGCGTTCGCGTTCGCGTTCGCGTTCGCGTTCGCGTTCGCGTTCGCGTTCGCGTTCGCGTGCGCGTGCGCGTGCGCGTGCGCGTGCGCGTGCGCGTGCGCGTGCGCGTGCGCGTGCGCGTGCGCGTGCGCGTGCGCGTGCGCGTGCGCGTGCGCGTGCGCGTGCGCGTGCGCGTGCGCGTGCGCGTGCGCGTGCGCGTGCGCGTGCGCGTGCGCGTGCGCGTGCGCGTGCGCGTGCGCGTGCGCGTGCGCGTGCGCGTGCGCGTGCGCGTGCGCGTGCGCGTGCGCGTGCGCGTGCGCGTCTGCGTCTGCGTCTGCGTCAGCGTCTGCGTCTGCGTGCGCGTGCGCGTGCGCGTGCGCGTGCGCGTGCGCGTGCGCGTGCGCGTGCGCGTGCGCGTGCGCGTGCGCGTGAGCGTTTGCGTTTGCGTGCGCGTGCGCGTGCGCGTGCGCGTTTGCGTGCGCGTTTGCGTGCGCGTGCGCGTGCGCGTGCGCGTGCGCGTGCGCGTGCGCGTGCGCGTGCGCGTGCGCGTGCGCGTGCGCGTGCGCGTGCGCGTGCGCGTGCGCGTGCGCGTTCGCGTGCGCGTTTGCGTGCGCGTGCGCGTGCGCGTTTGCGTGCGCGTTTGCGTGCGCGTGCGCGTGCGCGTGCGCGTGCGCGTGCGCGTGCGCGTGCGCGTGCGCGTGCGCGTGCGCGTGCGCGTGCGCGTTTGCGTGCGCGTTTGCGTGCGCGTTTGCGTTTGCGTTTGCGTTTGCGTTTGCGTTTGCGTTTGCGTTTGCGTTTGCGTTTGCGTTTGCGTTTGCGTGCGCGTTTGCGTTTGCGTTTGCGTTTGCGTTTGCGTGCGCGTGGGCGTGCGCGTGGGCGTGCGCGTGCGCGTGCGCGTGCGCGTGCGCGTGCGCGTGCGCTTGCGCGTGCGCTTGCGCGTGCGCTTGCGCGTGCGCTTGCGCGTGCGCTTGCGCTTGCGCTTGCGCTTGCGCTTGCGCTTGCGCTTGCGCTTGCGCTTGCGCTTGCGCTTGCGCTTGCGCTTGCGCTTGCGCTTGCGCTTGCGCGTGCGCGTGCGCGTGCGCGCTTGCGCGCTTGCGCTTGCGCGCTTGCGCTTGCGCTTGCGCTTGCGCTTGCGCTTGCGCTTGCGCTTGCGCTTGCGCTTGCGCTTGCGCTTGCGCTTGCGCTTGCGCTTGCGCTTGCGTTTGCGTGCGCTTGCGTTTGCGTGCGCTTGCGCGTGCGCGTGCGCGTGCGCGTGCGCGTTTGCGTGCGCGTTTGCGTTTGCGTTTGCGTTTGCGTTTGCGTTTGCGTTTGCGTGCGCGTGCGCGTGCGCGTGCGCGTGCGCGTGCGCGTGCGCGTGCGCGTGCGCGTGCGCGTGCGCGTTTGCGTGCGCGTGCGCGTGCGCGTGCGCGTGCGCGTGCGCGTGCGCGTGCGCGTGCGCGTGCGCGTCCGCGTTTGCGTTTGCGTGCGCGTGCGCGTGCGCGTGCGCGTGCGCGTTTGCGTGCGCGTGCGCGTGCGCGTTTGCGTGCGCGTGCTCCATGTTTCTTAAAGATGTGCCGTTTTGTAATTACCCATGAATTGAATAATAGTCCTGAATATTAACAAGATTGCAAATAAATTAAATAAAAGAAGATATATCTGTTATCCTTGAAATAATATCATAACTTCTAAACTATGATAGGTATCTCTGATATTTCATAAGAAAATGCCAACTGACGATGCCATCAGTTAGGCATTGACAAAGATGGCTTTCGGGTAGTCCCGACACCATAATGGTTGTATTTGCTGTATATACATGAAATTATATAATCCTCTTCATGTGGCCAACATAAGGCCAACACATAAGAATGTACATCTTGCGTGTTTGCTTTGGTTGTTGACCCTCAAGGGCCCCCAATTTCACCAATATGCCATAATATCTTCTTGTTTCATATATGTATTTGTGTTTCCATCTCACTCTCTTGCCACCACATGCATTACCTCAATATAAATTTCAGTAAACCACATAACCATGGTAACTATTCCAGCGGGTTACGAATACAACCATGCTGTAATTAGTTATAATGAAATTATACTAATAGCATTGATCTGTGTATATTGTTTTCAACCTGAACCAGTCTAGTGATTTTCGAAAACAACACATACAATTCAGCCAGTGGTTTACACGAGGAAACATTAAACCCACGTCTATTTATAATATGACAGTTGCACAGTCTAGATAAGGTGATACATAATACTGTACTTGTTCTATTTGTCAGATTTGAGAGTATTTGCAAGCTTTGAGTACACTGCAGGAACCTTCCTGTTGGAGAATGGAGGCAAACTGCTACAAAAGCAGCAAACCCTAGGGGCGACAAAACATGTACTATTTCTCTGTTCAACACAATGAGTTATGGTAAGTTCAAATGCATTATTTTTTACTTATAATTGAGATAACATATGTGTACACGTCTTAATATTTTCATCTCAGACTGCTTAACTTATGTACCAAGTTTCTGTAGCCAATCTACGACCCCTGGAATAAGACGTGATATCTCTGTATCTTCTATGGTACGGCAGTATTCTTGTATTCACTAGCTTATACAATATAGAACATATAACAGTTTGTTCAGCTTACTAAATCCATGCATGCTCAGCAAATGTTTTTTATTATTGAAACCATTTGGAAATTTTGAACCGTCATCTAGCACATCATATTGACTTATCCAAGGAGTACTAATAAACAAAGCCTACGAGATAGTAATGATTGTAAATTAAATTATTTAATGTATATGATTTGTTTAAACACTGATGGTTTTGTCTTAATTAATTACATTAGTTTGAGTAAAGCTATGTATTTGTTTTCAGCTATGTAGGCACATGCCACATTAGTTCTTACTTAAGTAAATGTACTACCAAATTATGTGATGACTTAATCAAATCTAGCGTCGATGCCACTGAGCCAACCAATACGAAGGGCAGGCTGGTGCAGTTTGGAGAGATTGGCAACGCTGTCGTCCGGGTTGGACCAGACAGACGTGTGCCACATCTGTGCATTTTTGCATCGGCACATATTTCTGCCAATGATCACATTGTCATTGGAGATGTGTCACGGATGACAAAGGTAGGCTCCATAACATATGTGATTACCTGAATCTAAAGTACTTTTGTGTCTATATGCGTGTCTGAAGATAACACGTGTAGGTTATTTCCTCCTGTATCTTCAGCCATCCCACCTTTTCGCCACACCATTCCGCAGTGTTCAGTTCATTATATGGTTTTGTGATATACATTTCATATTCATGTCAGTCAAGCCAACTCACATTTATAGGTTGATTGGTGTTGCATAGTCATATAACTTATTGATTAAAAAATAAACTTCAGTGTGCCTTAAAGTTAATGACATATTTACTAACATTAATTTGTTCAGTGTCCACAAAGGAAACATGATATCATAGAGTTTGGTGACACATGTAAGTCATTGTAGTTAATCATTTGTTTAACCTATTTATATATTTATTATACCTACACATTTATTCAATTTAGATAATTCGCATTATTATAGTTAGATTGTTTTATTTTATTTGTATATATGCATTTTAATGTATGTAAAGCGTAACGAACAGTTTGCAATTGGATAGGGCGCTATATTAAATAAAATACATTATTATTATTATTATTATTATTATTATTATTATTATTATTATTATTATTATTATTATTATTATTATTATTATTATTATTATTATTATTATTATTATTATTATTATTATTATTATTATTATTATTATTATTATTATTATTATTATTATTATTATTACAGAAGTAGTTATATTTTAATTTTGACATATATTTTTCAAGGACTAACGCAAAATATTTTATGTGGCTTTAGTTGTTATGAAAGCTGTGAATGCTTACTCTTAAATAACCATGAAATATATGTGCATGACTTGTATATGTAGATCAAGCGAGTAAAAACATTACCTGTACACCAAAATTATGTGTCTTATAAATACTCAATATAAACAAAAAACACCTAAATTTAAATACAATAGTTGACCGAAATCATACTGAACATATTTACGAATACAAAATATAATCATTACAAATGTACAGGTAATGCGGTATCATATGGAACTGTAAAGGCAATGCTGTGGGTAGTGTATATGTGTGTATGTGTTTGCGTGTGTGCCTGTGTGCCTGTGTGCCTGTGTGCCTGTGTGCCTGTGTGCCTGTGTGCCTGTGTGCCTGTGTGCCTGTGTGCCTGTGTGCCTGTGTGCCTGTGTGCCTGTGTGCCTGTGTGCCTGTGTGCCTGTGTGCCTGTGTGCCTGTGTGCCTGTGTGCCTGTGTGCCTGTGTGCCTGTGTGCCTGTGTGCCTGTGTGCCTGTGTGCCTGTGTGCCTGTGTGCCTGTGTGCCTGTGTGCCTGTGTGCCTGTGTGCCTGTGTGCCTGTGTGCCTGTGTGCCTGTGTGCCTGTGTGCCTGTGTGCCTGTGTGCCTGTGTGCCTGTGTGCCTGTGTGCCTGTGTGCCTGTGTGCCTGTGTGCCTGTGTGCCTGTGTGCCTGTGTGCCTGTGTGCCTGTGTGCCTGTGTGCCTGTGTGCCTGTGTGCCTGTGTGCGTGTGTTCGTGTGCGTGCGCACGCACACACACACTCACACACGCATAACAGATAACAAACATCATTCGTTATAATGTTAAATTCTGCATTTTTGCTTGTTAATGTTCATATGTGTGTTGTCTTTTGATGCTATGCATTTAACAAGATTTAACAAGATTGCCACCTAATGAATCAACTCTAGATGGCAGGTGGATAAGGAAGCCCTTTGGCTTATCGAGAGTCAAACCTATCTATCTAAATGTACCCTGCCCTTCTTAGGTACATGTCAATTTTATTTTTAAACATATTAACACTACTAGCCCCTACACAATCAGCCGATAATCTGTTCCATTTATTTACTGTTCTTTGTGAAAATGAAAATGTTCTAATATCTAGTCTACACTGCTTCTTTGCTAATGTAATTCCATGTCCTCTAGTCCTTCTCTCTTCCTTAACAGAGAAACAAATATTTATGTCAATACTTTCATACCCATTCAATATTTTAAAAACTTCTATCTGATCTGCTCTCAATCTCCTGGTTTCTAGTGTTGTTAATCCACATTCTTTTAGACGCTTTTCATAACTAATATTCCTGAGTTTTTGTATCATTTTGGTTGCTCTGCTTTGTACTCTTTGTAGTATATGAATATCCTTCTTGCGATATGGCCTCCATGCCTGTATGCAATATTCTAAATGAGGCCTAACTATTGTTTTGTACAGCGGTATTATTAGTTCTTTTTCCTTGTACACTATATTTCGCCTAATTAGTCCAAGAATTTGGTTTCCCTGTGCTGCTGCAATTGCACACTGTTCTTATACCTTCATATCAGCACTAATAGTTAAACCTAAGTCCTTTTCCTTTACGGTAGTATTTAATACAGTATCACCCATTGCATATTGTGCATCTTCATTTCCATGTCCTGTGTGGAGGCACTTACACTTCCCATAATTAAACAGCATTTGCCACTTCTCAGACCGTTCGTTCAACTTATTTAGATTATCTTGTAATTGCCGTCTATCTGCATCACTTTCAATTTTTCTAAAAACTTTTGTATCGTCCGCAAACTTCAACACCTTGCTTGTTATATCATCATCCAAATCATTGATATATATTAAGAACAAAATAGGTCCCAATACTGATCCCTGCGGTACTCCACTCAAAACCGATTTCCAGTTTGAAACCTCCCCATCAACTACCACTCTTTGTCTTCTATCAATGAGCCATTTTTCTATCTAGTTAATCATACCATTGCCTATGCCATGGGCCTTTAGTTTAAGTAGTAATCTTTGATGTGGCACTTTGTCAAAGGCTTTTTTAAAATCTAAGTAAGCTATTCGCCACGAAATCATTATCTGCTAGTGATGATTCGCGGGGGTCGTGTTGTTGTTTGTTTAACTTTAAAAGTGTATTTGTATTTTATAACATAATATAGAAAGACCGTATACAAAACATTTGCGCAGTAACATGGTACTATTGTTAAATGGGGTAAAAACGTCGCCCAATATGGCCACCAACTTCTTTGGATGGAACGACCATGGACACACAGCGTAACATTTTGTAATGACCTTTTTGTTTTCCTCTTCGTTTACACCATTAAAATGTTTTCCACTTATATAAAATGTGCATTTGCTTTGATTTTTGGTCTTCGTAAATTGTGTCCATGGCGTGAGCATAATTGGCGTTACTGCCAGTGTCACGTCAACAAGATTAACCTCTTAAGCCCTGAGTTTCTGAGAGTCTGAAATTCACATCTTCACATGTTTTCATATAATGAGCTGTAAAATCAAAACGGTTCATCAAAAGTGCATAAAAGTATATATTGTCTGATTCAGAAAGGTTCTGTGCACATGTTAGTCATAAAATAATTGATGTTTAACTAAGAGAAATTAATTACATATCATTTGCATAAGTCAAACAAATCAAGATGGCCGACAGTGAAACCCGAAAAATCGGTGTTCAGGATCCAAGACGTTAAGTAAACAATGGGTGATGAGCTATATATTTTGTTTATTCGTTTCCCAATAATCAATCAAAGTGTAAGTGGAGGAGGACACAAAAAGCGAATTAATAGTTGTCATAAAGTATCAGTTTAGTAGTTCTCTTGATATCACGATCGCGTGATGTCTGCTTGGTCATAAATGGAACGCAATTTACAATAAATCGAAACATTCGTATGCTCGACAATTCTGCAGGTAAGCTATTAATTTGTTTCCCATTGAAATGGCTACAAGCGCATGGAAATATTATTTTACGTGTGGGATTCTCCTAGCGCGAATATATGTGATGTGTTATACACACAAATTATTAATTCACTAAATTTACTAAATTCGGAAAGATCAATTCAAAAGTCGTTTTATGTTACATAATTTTTATGTTCAGGGTGTTCAGATTTGATGGTATGTCTTATTAATTGTTACGTGTTTCTAAATGCCTTAGACGTTGATAAATCCTTTTACTGCAGATTATATATATTCGTGGCACCTGAATGGCATGCTATGCCTAAAATTGATGCCGGCAAAAGCCTGCCCTGTCATACAGTTATCCTCTTAAAAACATTGTATATGTGCTATTGAACTGTTTAAAATGAAATGTACAATGGAAATAATGTTCAGCACAAGTGTTGAGTATTCATTGTGAATGGCTTATTCAAAGAGCAATGATTTGTGTTTTGTTAATGTTTCTCTTATAGGAATATTTCTAGTTACTGTATCACAGGAAATATACACAAATTATGTTATTTTATGTTGTTTAGTCGTATTTAGGTTACAGCTATTGATGTGCCATAGGTTAACGCGTATTGCCTTTGCTTTCGCCAACATTTGAACACGTTATATTATGTGGCCAAACAGTAATAATGCTATGTTTATGAAACAAGTTTCTACAAAGACGCAACCTACCGAAAACCATGTAAATTCAATGTAAGTCAGATTTTAATTTATTTGCCAAATTTCCTTCCTTTAGTCACCATTAGTCAAAAATGATTCCAATACAAAGTATTCAATCGGCATATATAACAGCAAAAATTCTTAGTAATAATTTCATCACGTAAACAACGTGAACCTTCTGTTTCCCATTCAACACAATGTCAGTTCTCATCTACGCACTGACTAAAGTAGTTTGTAATATAACTAGCGAAGACGGCATGCTAAATAGTGCTAGTATATAAAGATCGTGGATAATAATTCAAAAATACTTACGAATCAACAAAGCGAGTATCGTCATTGAATTGTTGGTCAGGCGTTGCAACTGTTCCGTTGAGCGTTGATTGTCCAAGAGCATATTTTCCGCTGAGCGTTGCTGGTCCTGCCGCAGCTGTCCCGCTGTCTTATTGAACTGCTGCTGCAGCTGTTCAGTTGATCGTTGATTGTCCTGCCGCAGCTGTCCCGCTGTCTTATTGAACTGCTGCTGAAGCTGTTCCGTTGAGCGTTGGTGGTCATGACGCATATTTTCTGTTGACTGTTGATTGTCCTGACGCAGCTGTTCCACTGTATTATTGAACTGCTGCTGAAGCTGTTCCGTTAAGCGTTGGTGGTCATGACGCATATTTTCCGTTGATCGTTGATTGTCCTGACGCAGTTGTCCAACTGTCTTATTGAACTGCTGCTGCAACTGTTCCGTTGATCGTTGATGGTCCTGACGCAGCTGTTCCACTGTACTATTGAAGTGCTGCTGAAGCTGTTCCGTTGAGCGTTGGTGGTCATGACGCATATTTTCTGTTGATTGTTGATTGTCCTGACGCAGCTCTCCCACTGTCTTATTGAACTGCTGCTGCAACTGTTCCGTTGATCGTTGATGGTCCTGACGCAGCTGTTCCACTGTACTATTGAACTGCTGCTGAACCTGTTCCGTTGAGCGTTGGTGGTCATGACGCATATTTTCCGTTGATTGTTGATTGTCCTGACGCAACTCTCCCACTGTCTTATTGAACTGCTGGTGAAGCTGTTCCGTTGATCGTTGTTGGTCCTGACGCAGTTGTTCCACTGTGTTATTGAACTGCTGCAGAAGCTGCTGCATCGCTTGTAGAATATCCACATTACGCCTCTCCTGACGATCAACCGTGTTTCGAATCTGCGCCACTGCCGTCCTAAGCACGCCCAGGTCGCTGTTGTCATCAGAACAGTGTTTCCTAATGCATTGCGCCGTGATTGGAACTACTTGCATGTAGCACCAGAAAACAGCCACCAGCAGATACCACACGTGTACACCCATTGTTGCGATGTGCTCGTTGTGGTGTGCTACGATACTGCACTTAGTCTTATAGGAAAGAGTGAGTAAACCTCGTGAACGCCCAGTCCGCCGCTCCTTTCCTTACGTAAGCCAACGAGTAGTCCGTGTAAAGTCCGATATTATACTACACGCGTGCGTCAGAGTGGTCTATTTGTAGACCGCACGGCGGCTCGCACAGGTTCTTTTACGCCACCGAGGCACATGTGGCCACAGGGTTCTCCGTATTGTACTGTCTGAATTCGAGCTGGCGCCGGTGAGATTGACATCAGCCAGCTGCGAGCCCAGGAACATGTATCCACTTTGTTTAGCGGGCCCTACTCCTCGTAAGTGATTTGATGAAAGCGAACCAAAGGTCAGGCCCTCCTTAATCGAAAAAAGCATCGTAAGAATTTAAGAATATCGTCAATGTACATCGTGCACTATTTAAGCAATTATATTTCCAGTTCGGCAACCTGTTACGATAAAAATTGTTCGCCTCGAATCTAATGAAAAAAATCCACCAGGAGTAAAATGCGTCATTAGTGCACACGCTCCAATAGAACCACACGACTGGCAGTCGCAAGTGCTCGCAGCAATTCATGTCCTGATTACATTGAGTACACGAACACATTTCACTGGATATATTTGTCATATATGTTTTTTATTATCGGTGCAATGTTTTTGCGATGTTTTAGTTGTGGTGATTCTGCATAAATGTTTCTGTCGATAGCTTAGTTAATTGCTTGTATGTATAAGGTATATATTTGTTAGTGACATTACGATATGTATGTTGCATAGTTGTTACGCACTTATTAATATTGATAGCACTTTGCGTGATATCACACTTATAAGATTGGAAAAACTTAGATTTTTGTAATGTCTCTGATGCTTCTAGAATTGTTTGTTAGTTTATATATTGGCCGTCTATGTTTGTGCTGCTATGATAGATGTTGGACATACATTTAATATGCTGTTATTGCCTTAATTTAATCTACAGTATTCTTGTTTAACAGATAGTTAAAATCCAATATTATAATTATCTATAGAACATGTGTAAACCAACGATGTGATTGTTCGATAACCTGTCTATTTTAATACCCGATTTATACGGTGTTATTTTTATTGCGTACTTTGCATGCCACTCATCACATATTTTTAATGTTAATGAAACACAGTATATATAAGTATCTCTACACGTATTCGAATCATCCGTGAACACATTTTTGGAAATGTACAGGACGAGAGGAACAGCGTCAAAGAACGTAATTGAAACGTCATCTGTCCACATACATCGACGACGATTTAATTATTTAAATAATATAAACAATGATTACATTCGAGTGATGTGTTACACCATAGTATTACTATTGACACCATCAATATCGCAAAGAGCCTTGTTTATCAACTGTCAGTGCTATTGATAAATCGAGTTGCACGACACACGTATTGTTATCACAATAGTTTAGTTTGTGGGTCTAAAGCGCTCTCACGCATACATACACGCACGCACGCACGCACGCACGCACGCACGCACGCACGCACGCACATACACGCATGATCGCACAAAAGCAAGTACACTCGCTCATATACAATTGTGAGCGTAGTTGTTTTATTCTCTGCGAGTACTGAGTTTGTTCGAAATATTGGTAAAAACTAAAATGCAGAGTGGGTTGTATGGGCGGTAACAACATAACATTGTATAAAATTGTTATTGTGATCGTGCACAATTGACATAATCGGTAGTCAGAATTGTATTACGACCCCGGTTTTGTAATTTGCAGATGTTGAATTATGGCGATATCGGATCATGATATCGGAATAAAATTATAATTTATCTGCAACTTCCAGCTGTTGCTTTTGGCTCATTGCACAAGTATAAGTTGGCACTCAAATATGGATAGTAAACACGCCCAACGTGTCCCAGACCCCCTTCGTTTCGCCTACAGAAACACCACACTTTGCTTTGTAGGCCTAGACTGAGAGAACTAGTCATGTCACTAATAATTTAGAGAAAACATAACGTCCTGAATTCCCGAGCTCTTGTCTACATTTAACCAGCTCGCAGGGTTGCCTACCATTTCGGATTTTACGTAATCAGTACGGAAATTGACATCATATTACGGTAGTACGGAAACTGCTCCTGTATTACGGAGATAAGAACTGCGGAAACATAAACTAATATCCTGACAAGTACGGACCCAGCGGTCATGCCTAAGAAAATGTAACAATTCACTCCTTGCAATTTATCAGTAAATGCAGCCGTTGGCTGCTGAGGTGGTTGAGCGGGGGCAAACTCTGACTAGGGAAAGAAATATTCATCAACGTTTTAATGACTTGGGATTTAGTTACAGCCAGGAATGGGCTATCACTGATAAGGGCGTGATTAATTACCGTAGGGTGGAGTGGATAAGACGGGGTGGCACTCTCTGTAGTAGTAATACTGGATGTTCTGACTGGTTACGTACGAGTATATTTCGGTATATATTCGGGGTTGCGTGTTGACGTCATGAATCAATTAAACGCACATGGCAGTTTGTTTGTAGGGCAGAAAGCGGCTGCTGCCGCAAGCGCTCACATGTAAACAGGGCGGTGTGTCGTTGTCCACAAGTTCATACCCGGTGGTCATGCCCATAAAAATGCAATTTTTTACTTGTTATACTTTATCAGAAAATGTAGATGGCCTGTCAGTGTGGATACTTCCCAGATGCCGGAATATTGGGGCAGATAAACCCAAGGGTCTTTGCGTGAAGTCGTTTGTGTCAACTAGGCAGCTATCCATCGTATGCATTGCATGGATGCCCAAAGTCAAAGAGCACACCAGGATTTGTTGCATCGTTTCTGCACATATTTGTAATTTGGTGTTGTTATGTACAGTATATTTACACCACAACACATCCACACATAGTGATCTTAGTTTATTGTTTTGCTATGATAATGCAGTCATTATAGTGTTTTGATAATATAAATATACTGAATACAGGCTTTCATTATTCTGATAAATATTCCCTTTGCAAAACAAAACTATTGATTTTTTATATAATATTTTATAGGATGTTTGCATTTAATTTTCCATAGAATTACATAGAATAGTCTATAGGATTTTTACTATAGAAAACCATAGGATATTGCCTATAGAAAATCATATTCTATAAAAAAAACATAGGATATTTCGTAGTTTTCTATGGAATACTTCCTACACGGAATATCCTCCAGAACATTTCCTATAGAATTGTTAAAAAAAGTCTTTAGAAAACTATAGAAAATCTTATATTGACTGTCTATTGACGTTTAATTCTTCACATTGTCATGAACCAGAATACGTATCGGACATGTTGATTCATATAAACCACGCATGATTAAAATCACAGAATTATCTAACACTTATTATGACTTTGTGACTTTCGCTCTCAGTACAAAAACAGGGCTCTGTGATAATAATAATATTTATTATTTATAAAGCACATTAGCCAGCATGCTCAAAGTGTTGTGTAATAACATATCAAATTACTCATTATGTGTTATAAAATAATAATAATAATAATAAATATAACCGTCAAAATTATGGTCAGATAAATAAGTATACACATTAAATTAATTATATTAAAACTGTTAATAATTTATTAAACATAGTAAATAAGTAAAGTCGATGACTAGAAAAACCTAAAACTAATTATTACACTATTTACATGTGAAACACATACTAAACATTCGCACAAATAAATAAATACCGACAAAAACAATACACAATTTTTATGTATAAAAATAAGGCAAGATAACATATTTAGATCAATGTCTAGAAGAATGTTAGTGGATATTTACAACGGCCTATTTAAAATGTCAGCAGTAACATGTACGATACACCACATGTATACATGATACACCACAGTCTGCACATGTGCTGCGAGATACGGTGCGTACGAATCGTGATTTCTGAATGACTTCAGGGTTTCTGCAGTGTACATACCCGGAGTGTTTATGAACTATGTGTATATGCAGCCATAATCTACAGAGGGCCACTTTGACACATCTACCCATTCCGTCCTGTCAGTGTCAAGCATCCAAGCTGTACGGGTCTGGGACATCTATCCCGATAATGACAGTTTCTACGCTATAGCGATTCAACGACACACTGTCAAGATGGTTTATTTGGTCAGCCAAGTGTGCCATTACTCACATGTGTCCATCCACAAAAAGAACTAATTAATAACTGTTATAACAGCCACAAAACGAACGACTAACCAACATAACACAGCACTCCCCGGCTTAGCGCCGCTGCTGTTTACGGCTTTCTGCCCTACGCGACCGTGCGCATGTGCGACGTACTTCGCTTTGTTGCCAAACACAGCAACCCCGAATTGGCAACAATTCAGGAATCTTTTTATGGGCAATTTAACAAGAAAATGTCACCCCTTCAAACTCAAGAGGATCGCTCAATGACCTATTTCCAGTTCTGCCAGAGTTAATAAGATTGCCACCTAGATAATCAGCTGTAGATGGCAGGTGGACAAGTAAGCCATTTGGCTTATTTGATCTATCTAAGTGTATCCCGCCATCTGAGATATAAGACGATTTTATTTTTAAATATATTACACTACTGTTATTTGTGAAAATGAGAATGTTCTAATATCTAGTCTACTTTGCTTCTTTGCTAATGCAACTCCTTGTCCTCTAGTGCTTCTCTCTTACTTAACCGAGAAACTACTATTTCTGTCAATATTTTCATAAACATTCTGCATTTTAAACACTTCTATCTGATCCCCTCTCTACATCCTGATTTATAGTGTTGTTAAACCACATTCTCTTAGATAAGACGCATTTCATAGCTAATATCCCTTGATTTTGGTATATTTTTTTTGCGATATGGCCTCCATGGTTGTATACAAATATCAGTTCCTTTTCTTTATTCTCTGTATTTCATTAAATTAATCCAATAATTTGGTTTTGCGATGCTGCAATTCCACACTGCTATGATACTTTCATATCAGCACTAACTGTCTAGAAACAGGAGATAACGTCACACATTTTCCCCTAGACCAAAGGTAAACTGTGTGCTCTCTAATATACCATTAACGCCCCTCCCCCCGATCACCATCCCCGCCGTCACGCCCCCACCCAACATTACGGAAAAATATGTTTTCAAATAGGCAGCTCTGTAACTCTCGGCACCAGCAGTAGTTGCTATTTCGGGCATGCTTTGCAAGATTGTTGTCACCATCGCTAATCCAACACGTTATATATAATGTACATGAACACAAGAGAGCGGTTGGCGCTATAGTAATAGTGTTTATACATCCGTAAGCATCATACAACGAAATCAACTATATATTATTCTGGCGTCAGTGAATTTGTTTATGTGCTTATGTTTTTTTTAATTGATAACGGTGTCATTTCTTGGTGATACATAATCGGAGGCACTTGTGGTGTCACGTGATCGATGACCAGTAACCGATATGTGTATATATATATATACATATATATATATATATATGTATATGTATATATATATATATATATATATATATATATATATATATATATATATATATATATATATATATATATATATATATATATATATATATATATATATATATATATATATATATAGTCTAAAGGCAGCTTATGTCGACCAGTGCCTAGAGGTCCGGCTTATGTAGACCAGGCATTTTTTTTTATTTAATACATTTTCCAAAGATGTAAAACTGGAACATTGTTTGTAATACTAATGTTTAACACATAATGAACGTTCATGAAAATATTTCAATAAATAAGGTATATGCAAAAAATCGGTCTACACAAAAACAGCGTATGCATAGATGCCGCTTTATGTAGACCGGAGCAACGCCGGAAGCTGCATATATTTATTTAGCCTTTTTTGCGGTAGACCGCCGAGTCTAGTATTTGATGGTACATCTTTGTACATTGTATTGTACAATTTAGTGGATGTTGTAAAATGAGTTGCCGAGTACCAACGGCAAAGCCAATATTCGAGTGATCTATCGGTTCGCAACAAAGACAAAATGCAAGTTTTGCTAATTTACACATAATAATATACCCTTTTGCATCAGTATGAAGCATATTATACACTGAACAGGAAACTCCAACCCTTCGTGCAGTATATACCATAAATATAGATTTATAAGAACTTTGACCCGGTACACATAACCAAACACAATATACTCAAAAATATGCACGGCGCATGTATATATATATATATATATATAAACAATATATATATATATAGATATATATATATATATATATATATATATATATATATATATATATATATATATATATATATGTATATATATATATACCTAATAACGTTTATCAGGGAAATGTGACAGGAGTTTTTTTGACCAAATATCAAAACCAAAAATCGTTTGATTTACTTCTAATCGCAATGGTGTCACTCAACTACTCTACAGTTTGGTGTGAACCAGCTATAACAAATTATTTTCATTTGAATGTATATGCGTCTACTGTAGCCATTACTGGGTGGAAAATAACTGCCAGGTCCGATGTTGACGGAGCAACTGAGTTTGCCTGGAGGTCATATGAACTCTACCAGATAACATGTTCGGTTCAAAAGTCACGCTTGGTAGGCACACACCAGCCATGTGTCGAACGCCGTCTTTTGTTGGCAGTCGAGGCAAAAAGCAGTTGGTGGTAAACGCTAATTAGTTCCGCCGAGTAGCGATGACGTCAGCCCGCACATACCAACCGATTAGAGCCGATCGTCGCCTATTTCGTACATGAAAGACGGCGTCGGTGAATATGTTTTGTGTGCTAATGTTTCTGTTTTCGAACTTATTTTCTAACATATATTTTATACCTGATACCTTTGATCTCGTAGTTATGTTTTACTGAAATATTCATAAACATGAAGTCATGCTACAAGTGCCACGAGCCGTCCGTGGTCAGTCTCTTGGAGATGGATACAAAGAGAGGAACACAGCTGAAGAACATCATTGCTACCTAATCTCGGTATTAATTAACCACACGAATATTTAACCATATTATTTATATAACTATTACATCTGATGAAAGCAATAGGAGTGTTGCAAGTACATTATTTCTCACTACATTATTTATGTCTGAGATTCATTGACTCGATGCATTAATCAAGATCGTCGAGGAAAAAGAACACGTTGATAACACGTTGGCTTAGTTTGCTGTCGTCCAGTACAGACGTACTCGGGCACATGTTTCAACAGCACTCCCTCGCCTCGCCTCGCCTCGCCTCGCCTCGCCTCGCCTCGCCTCGCCTCGCCTCGCCTCGCCTCGCCTCGCCTCGCCTCGCCTCGCCTCGCCTCGCCTCGCCTCGCCTCGCCTCGCCTCGCCTCGCCTCGCCTCGCCTCGCCTCGCCTCGCCTCGCCTCGCCTCGCCTCGCCTCGCCTCGCCTCGCCTCGCCTCGCCTCGCCTCGCCTCGCCTCGCCTCGCCTCGCCTCGCCTCGCCTCGCCTCGCCTCGCCTCGCCTCGCCTCGCCTCGCCTCGCCTCGCCTCGCCTCGCCTCGCCTCGCCTCGCCTCGCCTCGCCTCGCCTCGCCTCGCCTCGCCTCGCCTCGCCTCGCCTCGCCTCGCCTCGCCTCGCCTCGCCTCGCCTCGCCTCGCCTCGCCTCGCCTCGCCTCGCCTCGCCTCGCCTCGCCTCGCCTCGCCTCGCCTCGCCTCGCCTCGCCTCGCCTCGCCTCGCCTCGCCTCGCCTCGCCTCGCCTCGCCTCGCCTCGCCTCGCCTCGCCTCGCCTCGCCTCGCCTCGCCTCGCCTCGCCTCGCCTCGCCTCGCCTCGCCTCGCCTCGCCTCGCCTCGCCTCGCCTCGCCTCGCCTCGCCTCGCCTCGCCTCGCCTCGCCTCGCCTCGCCTCGCCTCGCCTCGCCTCGCCTCGCCTCGCCTCGCCTCGCCTCGCCTCCCCTCCCCTCCCCTCCCCTCCCCTCCCCTCCCCTCCCCTCCCCTCCCCTCCCCTCCCCTCCCCTCCCCTCCCCTCCCCTCCCCTCCCCTCTCCTCTCCTCTCCTCTCCTCTCCTAGTTAACACGCTCCAATAGAGCCACTCGACTTACTTTTGCAAGTGCACGCAACAATTTATACCCTGATAACTGTGCGTACTCGAAAACGTTTCACTGGATATATTTCTCATATATTGTGTTCATGTTGTTGCAATATATATTGCAATGTCATGGTTGGTAGTGATTCTGCATTTACATATTTATCAGTAGCATATTTAATGTTATTAGATGTATAAAGATATACTTGTTGGTGTCATTATGATTATTTATATTGAGTAGTTGTAACACACTTTGTTTTCTTTTATATCTTTACACAGAACAGATTGGGAAAACTCACGTTTTTGTGATGTCTATGATGTTTCTAGAATTGTTTGTCAACTTATATATTGGCTGTGTATGTTTGAGCTGCTACGATGTTGGACATACATTTAATATGCCGAAATTGCTTTCATTTAATCTACTCTATTCTTGTTTAACAGCGAATTAATATCCAAAATTTGAAGTATACCAGTGTATATAGACTACATATGTTACAAAAGTTATTTAAATTGACAGAAATAAAATTATTTCCAAAGAAGTAGATTCATTTGTTTTTGAGACAAGTCAATTGTCGCACGGACACCTGACAAATAACTGTTGCTTCTATTTGTCCGTTTCGTGAACTTCGAGCTCTACTATGTGTACATATATATATATATGTATATATATATATATATATATATATATATATATATATATATATATATATATATATATATATATATATATATATATATATATATCATCATCATGCTGTCGGTCGCGAAGCGACAAAGACTGCTTCCATCACTTGACTCTTGCTCTCCATTTGTCTCTCTGCTGTGAGAGTGATGTCCAGGAGTCGATCTTTATGTCTCTCAGCTTCAGGTTTCTCTTGATGGTATCTTTGAACCGGAGACGCGGGCGCCCTCTCTTTCTGTGACCAGAAGACAGTTGGGAGTAGAGAACCTGCTTCGGTAGCCTGTCTGATGACATCCTCATGAGGTGTCCAGTCCACCGGAGATTCTTTCTGATCAGAAGATCTTCCATAGATGGCAGCCCTGTCCGTTCGAGTATTTCCTTGTTTGTCACTTTGTCCATCCAGGTTATCCTCATGATCGAACGCAGATGTCGCATCATGAAGGCATGCAACTTTTTCACCTGTCGTCTGTACACTGTCCAGGCCTCGGCTCCGTATAGGAGGGTGGACAGCACAATTGCACGGTATATCTTGCCTTTAACCCGCATGGACACATGGTGGTTGTTCCAGAGTCTCTGGCGTAGTCGGCCGAAAGATGCACTAGCCTTGGCCATCCTCCTCTGTATTTCGTCGTCAATGCATCCGTCACTTGATATAGTGCTTCCGAGGTAGGTGAATTCCATAACAGAGTTCAGCTTGTTTCCATCAACCATGATATCCTCCTCTCGGGTTCTTGTAGAGTTGGGTTGGTACAGCACCTCGGTCTTCTTGATGTTAATCTTCAGGCCGAACTTCTTTGACGCATTGGAAAAAGCATCCACTATTTTCTGCATCTCTTCAGCAGAGTGTGCAACCAGTGCACTGTCATCTGCGAATAGCAGCTCCCTCATCAGTATCCGTGTAGTCTTGGTCTTCGCTCTGAAGTGTGCGACGTTGAATAGGTCAGCGCTTTGTCTGGACTGTATGTAGATGCCATCCCCCATGTCTCGGAAAGCATTGTCGAGCATTGCTGATAGGAAGATGGAAAAGAGCGTGGGCGCCAGTACACAGCCTTGCTTGACCCCATTTGTGACCCTGAACGACTCCGAGACTTCCCCTCCAACATTAACAGTCGCCATCATTCCGGTATGTAGTGCCTCGATCATTGTTGTGAACTTCTCTGGGCAGCCATACTTCTTCAGTAGCTGCCATAGTCCGGTCCTCCCAACTGTATCGAACGCCTTACTGAAGTCGACAAATACCATGTACAGTGGTCGGTCCTGCTCAATGCACTTTTCTTGTAGTTGTCGGAGACAAAATATCATATCCACGGTGCTCCGGTTACCTCTGAAGCCACATTGTGTCTCCGGAACTACCTCTGGTGTTAGGTGGGTAGATAGTCTGTTGAGGAGGATCCTGGCGAAGATCTTGCCTGCTATGGAAAGAAGAGAGATTCCTCTATAGTTCCCACAGTCTGTTCGATCACCTTTCTTGTAGATGGTTATAATGCTTGCATCCTTCCATGCTTGTGGTACAGAACCCATCTCCCAGGCATTGGTGATTAGTTGGTGCAGTCTGCTGAACAGATTGTCTCCTCCATGCTTCCATACTTCTGCAGGAATTCCATCTCCTCCAGGTGCTTTGCCATCTTTCAGGCTGGCGATTGCTCTAGCCATCTCATCCATAGTTGGAATCTCATCAAGGCTTGTCTTGGTAATGCGCTGCGGGATGTTGTCCAAAGCTTCGTGATCTATGTCGCCAGGGACGTTGAGTAGCTTCTGGAAGTGTTCACTCCATCTTGCCACAACTCTCTTGCTGTCAGAGAAGGTTTCCATTCCGTCTGTTGATTTTAATTGAACAGGTCCCTTCTTTTTGGGTCCCCACACTTCCTTCAGTCCATTGTAGAAGCCCTTCATGTTGTTACTGTCGGCAGCTCTCTGCAGCTCCACTGCTTTCCTTTCCCACCAGTCCGACTTCAGTGCACGGGTGTGTTTTTGTAGCAGTCTGCAGGCATCTTTGTATGCTGCAGTGGTGGATCTAGTGCTCCTGGTTTGCAACACTCTCTGGTGGGCTTGATCTCTTCTGCTCATAAGAGTCTGTAGCTCCTGGTCGTTGGGGTCGAACCAGTCCTGGTGTTTTCTGTCTGGCTTGCCAAGACATGTCTTGGCTGTGTTGTAAACAACCTGCTGCAGAGCTGCCCATTCCTCGTCTGGTGTTGAGTTTTCCTTCTCCTCCCAGTGGGCGAGAGCACTGTCCATCTCCTGCTCAAAACTCTCCCTATGGCTGATGGTACTTAGTTTTGCAGTGTTGAGCTTGGTCGGCTTATTTGTCCCTTGCCTGTTGTGCTTTTGTCGTATTCTGAAAGCCACTTTTGATCTCAGCATCTGGTGATCGGTCCAGCAGTTTGCTCCACGCATGGCTCGGGTGCTGTGGATGTCCATCTTATCCCGACACCTCGTGATGATGAAGTCGATCATATGCCAGTGTTTGGAACGAGGATGCATCCAGGTGGTCTTGCGTTTATCCTTCTGCTTGAACATGGTGTTCGTCACTATCAGTTCGAACTCAGAGCACAGAGCCAGTAGAAGTTCGCCATTGGAGTTGCATTTCCCAATCCCATATTTGCCCATGACCAAGGGCCACTTGTCATTGTCTCTTCCTATCCTCGCATTGAAGTCTCCTATCAGCAGTAGCTTATCGGTATGAGGGATGCCCCTGAGCACACTTGTGAGCTGGTTGTAGAAGGCCTCCTTGTTTTCGTCTGGGTTTGTCATTGTCGGAGCATACACGTTGATAATTGTAGCAAAGTTGTCCTTGCTCAGAGGTAGTCTCATCGTCATGATTCTGTCACTTACTGGCCGTGGCATTTCTGTCAGGTTTGTGATGATATCCTTTTTGATAGCAAAGCCCACTCCGGCCTCCCTTCTTTCTCCTTCGGGTTTGCCACTCCAGAAGAAAGAGTAATCCAAGTCGTCGAGACTACCAGACTCTGAGAACCTTGTTTCACATAGGGCGGCGATGTCGATGTTGTATTTGGCAAGTTCATATACAATACATTCTGCTATACATACATACATATATATATATATATATATATATATATATATATATATATATATATATATATATATATATATATATATATATATATATATATATATATAGATATATATAGATATATATATATATATTCACGTAATTGGTCGTCTTTGCCTTGGGACGACCCCGTTTTGTTTTTAATCTTGAATCTGAATATATATATATATATATATATATATATATATATATATATATATTCACGTAATTGGTCGTCTTTGCCTTGGGACGACCCCGCTTTCCAGCGATGTAGCTATTGCCCTTGGTGCGCGCAACTTGTCAACTTATTCCAAGCTATGTTTTGCTCTTTACATAAGTCTACTTTGACCTGTGACCGTGGCTTTTAACTAGGCCGATAAACAAGCCCAATTCCAAAGTTCTAGGGCAGCGTGTCTCATATCTACTTTGGTTCGCCTACGGAAGCCGACATGTTGTTATGTAAACGAGAGAACCTGTCACTTCACATTTAGAGTAAGCAATGACATATTGCTTTCCCGCACTCTTGTCTACAATTAACCTACAAGCCACCAGCTGTTTAAACGTAGTTGCTATTTCGGCCAGACTTTACTGTAAGATTGCCAGACACCATAAAAACGACTGCGCTCAGCTTTCCGAATTCCGATCTGTCATGTTACGTGTCTCTTTCGTATGTACTGCAGATTGCAGACCGGACTGTAGCAGGCTACATTAATTTTATATAACCTATAAGTATAGACAAATTATTTTTATTATAATTCCCAAAAAAGTTAAGCCAATTACACATTCGATGATTTAAAATATCATGGTTCTTTTAAGTATTTTTTTGAAATTGCAAAAATGTAGCCATTGGCCTGTAATTGTCGTATATAGATTTATCCACGTTTAAAAAAAGGGAATAACTGCATTTTTTTGGGCAAATGTACCTGTCATTACTGATTCATTCACAATTAATGTGACCGGTTCACAAAGGTTCTATATATATATATATATATATATATATATATATATATATATATATATATATATATATATATATATATATATATATATATATATATATATATATATATATATATATATATATATATATATATATACATATATATAATATATATTTATATACTTCAATTACTTCATTGAAAAACTATATCTTCCACACTGGACTTTGAACTTAAATGATTAATTATATTTTGTGTGTGTCACATTCATGGTGTTTAAAAATTAAGCGCTTCAGAACTTGAATTATTTAGATAATTTATGTGAGATTTGTTTTCCTGTCATTTATTTGAGATGCAAGGGAAGGACCTGTATTCGTAGAGAACTAATTACATGTATTGACCGGGGCATTCCCTGCCGCGTCTTCCGGTCTTATACGAAACAGATGAGCGGTGATTAAGTCGAACGCAAGCCCCATGTCACGGGGAGTAATAAGAAGTATCCCCCAGTCACGTCCTTCCCTCTACCTGCCCCTCGTGAAGGCCATTTCAGGGACGTTCAGCCGGTACGTAATGAGTTTTTTTTTATTATTAATCTGCTGCTGGGTGGTAAAAGCTGCTAGTTCCAACGTTGACGGCGAAATTGAAATTACGTGGAGTGCAAGGACTGAACCAGATAACACGTTCGGCTCATAGGCCACGGTTGTTAGACACCCACCACCCATGCAACTAACGCCGATTTCAGTTGCCGTTCGGCATAAAAAGCAGTTGATGCTAAATGCCAATTAGTTCCGCCGACTTCTGCCCGCATACACCAGCCAGCACACACTATTTGACTAATGGCGACCGTCGACGATAGGCGTATCCTCAAAACCACTGCATATCCTGAATTCGAGTTGTGTTTATTAAATAAATCACAACGGAGAATGGCGCCGTTATCTGAGAAGAATGTGATGAAGTTTCCGATTGTAGTAAATAAACATAGAAATCTGTGGATGCGTCATTACATGGCGGCTCTAGCGGCAAGGAGCCTTTTATATGCTTAGCAAATCTGGCTAAATCTGCAACAAATATACGCACAGTGCTGTGTCTTTGTACTGTATTATGTTGAAGTATACTTAACAGTCGCGTCCTAAGAATTCCTCAAACTTTTGTTTCGCAATGCGGATTTATTTAAGCTTAATATATTCGTCCTGTGCGGCGTCACCAGAGATACAAAGAAAATGGTGATTTATATCGGAGGCGGGAAAGTAAGTTGATGTTTAATTATGTCGAGTTTTATCGCGTGATCGGCTACAGATTTCTTATTTGCTAACTATCTTCAGATGACCGTCATATTGACGCTCGGGATGGACATATTGTTTGCATTACTAGACACTGCGTATCAGGTGTAGCATTTGTAATGTCAATTGGCGTCATCATTGCGACATATGAACAATGGAACAGATGCAATTACACCCAAGTTGCGCCGAGTGCGACTTCTCACCCAAATGAGTGCGATGTTGATAAAAAATGATTGTGATCACTGCTGCTTTTAAAATACACCTAAAAACGTATATATTTAAAACAAATGTTTGAATAGCGCTGTGAGCAACGGATGTTGGAACAGCGCTACAAACATTTCACAATGATGATTATGATTGACGACAAGGACATTATTATGGTCAGAAAGACGGCGTTGGTGA
>OZ024864.1:12430496-12442996 GCA_964017155.1 Oasisia sp. SBJ-2009 | reverse complement strand
GACTGCCAACAACCCTTATAGTAAAGTGGGTCAACAAGAATCACCAGTAACAAGTACAAAACAATGGACATTAACATTACTAAGGCAGTATAACAACATGTTACTATTGTGCAAACATATTAGACATAACTACTATTTTGTTTATACATTAATTGTGTTTGCATGGCGTTTAAATTGTTTTTATTTAGTATTTATGTATCGTTCAAGGTAGTATAACTTACTATAAAACACAATCTTTATAGGAAACACATAAGTACAGGTATTTCATGTCTTGCAATAATTAAAACTGTTGGCACGCAGAGGGGTAATTCTCAACATTTGACATACATAAAAGCATTTGCAGGACGCTGTATTCAATAAAACTGGTCTTTTCACAACAAAAAGAAGATTCTGACAGTGTATGATGTTTTATAATCAAAAAGGTATTGCTGCTGAGATGGTAGAAACTGGCTTAATCGACAATAGAAATGATGTACCATTGCACCAGATCTACCAGAGACTGTGTCAAAGAGTGCCTTTTGACTGGGCACTGCTTCCTTCAGGCTCATTGAACGTAATTAACAATGGATCTTGCTGTTTACCCTTTGTGTAATCTACTAGTCTGCTGGGTATCCTTTTAGTAAAGAACCTACACAGTCAAACGTGTGTCAGTAAGAAAGTAAACTAGATCACAAATACATCCTAACCTATATGATATATATTTATGGCATACTAAAAACTAAAACAGTACAATGTTTGTGTGGTTTGTGCAGGTTCGAATCCTGCTGTGTTGCAATTATTGCACAAAACATTCCTGGTTGGCCATAGTCACCAAACATTGTACACACTACTTCTCACTGTCATTACAACATGCCTCACTGGTGTACTCATCACGTCATAATTTAACTCAAAGGATGCTGTTTACTCCATTCTGAATGGGTCTATTCCCAAAGCGAAGTCTGATTAATACATCAACAATGTTAAGGTCTCTTATAACTTTAATAGTCAACTCCATATGTGGATTTATATAAATCTATCTTTACACAGAACAGTTTTTTGGTACTCATTCTCTTATCATTTCAATGACTAACATATTAATCAGTCTTACACTTGCTGTCTTCCCAAGACATAGCTTAAGTTGATTTTCCAACGGTTAAATATACTATACTGCTAAAAGCACTACTTTATTAAAACAATTATTAATATTGTAATTTAAGCATTATTATATTATAGTGATTTCAAATATGGTCATGTTTCCGACTTTTACACTGCTTTATTAAAACAATACTTTTAAAAAAGTGGAAGCAACTCAGATACATTTTGAGGAGAATATGTTAGCACAAGTGTCTTATCCAGTATGTTGTAATTAGCTTATAACTGATTCCACACCACAGAAGCAGCTCTCTTGAAAGTACACAATGGCCATATACCCAACCCTCCAGGTTTCCCCTGGGTCATTGACCTTAATTAATCACAGACCTTGCTGCTAGCAGTGATGTAATCTACTGGTGACATTGACTGCCAACAACCCTTATAGTAAAGTGGGTCAACAAGAACATCAGCTGGATACATACTGCATATCACCAGTAACAAGGACAAAACAATGGACATTAACAATACTAAGGCAGTTTGACAACATGTTACTATTGTGCAAACATTTTAGACATAACTACTATTTTGTTTATACATTAATTGTGTTTGCATGGCATTTAAATTGGTTTTATTTAGTATTTGTGTATGGTTCAAGGTAGTATAACTAACTATAAAACACAATCTTTAGAAGCACATAAGTACAGGTATTTCATGTCTTGCAATAATTAAAACTGTTGGCACGCAGAGGGATAATTCTCAACATTTGACATACATAAAAGCATTTGCAGGACGCTGTATTTAATAAAACTGGTCTTTTCACAACAAAAAGAAGTTTCTGACAGTGTATGATGTTTTATAATCAAAAAGGTATTTCTGCTGAGATGGTAGAAACTGGCTTAATCGACAATAGAAATTATGTACCATTGCACCAGATCTACCAGATACTGTGTCAAAGAGTGCCTTTTGACTGGGCACTGCTTCCTTCAGGCTCATTGAACGTAATTAACAATGGATCTTGCTGTTTACCCTTTGTGTAATCTACTAGTCTGCTGGGTATCCTTTTAGTAAAGAACCTACACAGTCAAACGTGTGTCAGTAAGAAAGTAAACTAGATCACAAATACATCCTAACCTATATGATATATATTTATGGCATACTAAAAACTAAAACAGTACAATGTTTGTGTGGTTTGTGCAGGTTCGAATCCTGCTGTGTTGCAATTATTGCACAAAACATTCCTGGTTGGCCATAGTCACCAAACATTGTACACACTACTTCTCACTGTCATTACAACATGCCTCACTGGTGTACTCATCACGTCATAATTTAACTCAAAGGATGCTGTTTACTCCATTCTGAATGGGTCTATTCCCAAAGCGAAGTCTGATTAATACATCAACAATGTTAAGGTCTCTTATAACTTTAATAGTCCACTCCATATGTGGATTTATATAAATCTATCTTTACACAGAACAGTTTTTTGGTACTCATTCTCTTATCATTTCAATGACTAACATATTAATCAGTCTTACACTTGCTGTCTTCCCAAGCCATAGCTTAAGTTGATTTTCCAACGGTTAAATATACTATACTGCTAAAAGCACTACTTTATTAAAACAATTATTAATATTGTAATTTAAGCATTATTATATTATAGTGATTTCAAATATGGTCATGTTTCCAACTTTTACACTGCTTTATTAAAACAATACTTTAAAAAAAAGTGGAAGCAACTCAGATACATTTTGAGGAGAATATGTTAGCACAAGTGTCTTGTCCAGTATGTTGTAATTAGCTTATAACTGATTCCACACCACAGAAGCAGCTCTCTTGAAAGTACACAATGGCCATATACCCAACCCTCCAGGTTTCCCCTGGGTCATTGACCTTAATTAATCACAGACCTTGCTGCTAGCAGTGATGTAATCTACTGGTGACATTGACTGCCAACAACCCTTATAGTAAAGTGGGTCAACAAGAACATCAGCTGGATACATACTGCATATCACCAGTAACAAGGACAAAACAATGGACATTAAGAATACTAAGGCAGTTTGACAACATGTTACTATTGTGCAAAAATCTTAGACATAACTACTATTTTGTTTATACATTAATTGTGTTTGCATGGCATTTAAATTGTTTTTATTTAGTATTTGTGTATGGTTCAAGGTAGTATAACTTACTATAAAACACAATCTTTAGAAGCACATAAGTACAGGTATTTCATGTCTTGCTATAATTAAAACTGTTGGCACGCAGAGGGATAATTCTCAACATTTGACATACATAAAAGCATTTGCAGGACGCTGTATTTAATAAAACTGGTCTTTTCACAACAAAAAGAAGTTTCTGACAGTGTATGATGTTTTATAATCAAAAAGGTATTTCTGCTGAGATGGTAGAAACTGGCTTAATCGACAATAGAAATCCTGTACCATTGCACCAGATCTACCAGAGACTGTGTCAAAGAGTGCCTTTTGACTGGGCACTGCTTCCTTCAGGCTCTTTGAACGTAATTAACAATAGATCTTGCTGTTTACCCTTTGTGTAATCTACTAGTATGCTGGGTATCCTTTTAGTAAAGAACCTTGACTGCCAACAACCCTTATAGTAAAGTGGGTCAACAAGAACATCAGCTAGATACACACTGCATATCACCAGTAACAAGTACAAAACAATGGACATTAACATTACTAAGGCAGTTTGACAACATGTTACTAAAACGTACTGTGCAAAGATCTTAAACATAACAACTATTTTGTTTATACATTGCGTTTGCATGGTGTTTAAATTGTTTTTGTTTAGTATTGATCGATGTATGGTTCAAGGTAGTATAAAATACATTCCTTAGAAGCATATAAGTACAGGTATTTCATGTTTTGCAATAATTAATACTGTTGGCATGCAGAGGCATAATTCTCAACATTTGACATTCACATAAAAGCATTTGCAGGACGCTGTATTCAATGAAACTGGTCTTTCCACAACAAAAATAAGATTCTGACAGTGTATGGTGTTTTATAATAAAAAAAGTATTTCTGCTGAGATGGTTGAAACTGGCTTAATCGACAATAGAAATTATGTACCGTTGCACCAGATCTACCAGAGACTGTGTCAAAGAGTGCCTTTTGACTGGGCACTGCTTCCTTCAGGCTCATTGGACGTCATTAACAATAGATCTTGCTGTTTACCCTTTGTGTAATCTACTAGTGACAGATGTTGGCTATGTTCTTAGTTGGTGTTTTGAAAAGTAGCACTACTATAGGCACTCAACATGTCCCATGTAGTCGGTTTGCCGCTGCTTCCAAAACATGACACCATGTAACAACCAGTGAAGGCATGAACCAGTGGCAAAGTAACGCTTTGTGCTGCCGGAAAATTGTCTCAATGCCTACACCGTCATCTAACCATGACAGGTTGATTATCTTAGACATGCAACAACTCTTTTGAAACCGAAGGATGTCATAACTCTATGGATTACCTGCACTATAGTCTACGCATTTGTACGTGTCATTATTAATACACTCGGCATTTATATCATTTAACAGAACAAATATTCAAAACGAAGGGCGGTTTCCTGTATTTTTCACGTGACATCCTCGCAGCCACATGAACAGCAGCTAAACTTGTTTAATGTGTATTGTATGTGTGTCAACTATCATAATTATTGGCATTAGTCGGAAGAAATATAACGCCAGAATTCGTTTTAATTAGTTCCCATCTTGAAAAAAGCTAATATGAATGTCCGACACGATAAATAAATAACATATTTATAATATCAGCACATAACACCTTAATGTTGACACCAACGTTATCTCTCCATGTGGTTTAGTTCTTAAGAAGGTCAATGAAGGTCATGTGAAAAATATTTCACAATGCTTAAATCGGCTGTTCACATAGCTATATTTTAATAATACAATTACTGCTCTAGATGGCGTAGGTCATAAGATATAGGATCATTAGTCTTGGCGGCCGCCATCTTTAAAAATGGCAGATGTGAATGTCTGAGAAGGTCAAAAGTAATACATGTGAAATGGCGGTCCCCGAAAACCTATATTTGATATTGAAAGATTTATTTACTTGAATGAATGAATGAATGAATGAATGAATGATTTTTTTTATTCGACCAGTATTTCAACCAAATACATACACTATATCCATGGCAAAACAACTCAGAATCAATACAAATATAACGATCACAATAAATATGGTAATAGTATATACTAATTTGTAACACAGTAATACAACATACGGTCAGGAGATTCCTCTAAGATCATGCTGGTCGCTGTCGAGGAGCCACTTTGAAGCAGTTGCTAAGATATAAGAAAATAGGTTTACGGCTGCCATCTAGCAAAATGGCCGCCAACGCCTTCAAAGGCGAAAACTGAGATGGCCCTATATCAAAATATTTTTGTAATGATGAAATCTAAGTGTGTGCCAAATTGTATCATAAAACGCACAATTCGGCCATATTTTGGTCACGTATCGGCTGGGCTACAGCAGTCGTCAGAGACAGCGTCGAGGAGACTCCGGTCACACCATGTCAGCCGCGGGACGTAGGTAAGTTAATTACCACTTTTGTAAACACATATTGTTATTCCATGAGAGAATTGTTACTATGCTATGAAAAGGGGTGTCGCAATAAACGTGTCTGTATTTTGAAGTACATTATTTTCAGCTTTCAAATGCAGTCGCAGACATGCCACATTTTTGTGATGGCAATTCGTTTTTTGACCTAAAATGCTGCAAGAATTCGTATCAATCCGTATCACTAATGAGATCTTCTGGTCTAAGTTAATAAGACCTTTTCAAAACATATGTGTATGTGTTAGGAATATCATTCTGCACCACTCCCGCTAAAAAGAAGTCAGATACATTTTTGATTGTGTTTTAGATTAATTTAATGCCGTCGAGTCGACGTAAATAAGTTTTGTCAAAGGCGATGTCATTGCGAAGTCGAAAAAAAACAATTATCCCTATTTTATAAATTTATGCTTAAAACAAATATATCTGCAATATATAAATTGATATAAAACACAATTTAAACAAATTATATCCGACTTCGTTTTAGCGGATGTGAAGCAGAATGACATTCCAAACACATACGCATCGAAAAAACGTGGTTAAACCGTTTTGAAACGGCCCTAATAATTTAGGCCAGTTAACTGGAAAATTACTGATGTTTTAGTTCACTTCAGCACGTTTAAACTGCGTACTGTTCTTTCAGTAATTTCATAAACCCGTTTAATGCGAGAATTATTTCTAGGGCGAACACCAGCAATCGTCAGAGACGACGGTCGCCGAAATCATTCTTTAGCATGGGATATCACTGTAAACGTCTGTATAGTTGAAGTATGCATTTTCTGCTTTCAAATGCAGTCGTCATTCACTAAATTCAAACGTTTCACTCGAAGCAACGTTCTTTGAACATATAATAATTTTCGTCTTACGAAACAATATTTTGTGCTCTAGATGCCATCAAGTGTGTCGACTGCGACAAGATATTTAGACATCTAGGGGCGTTGACGACTCACCAGAGGACGCATTTAGCAAAACATTAGTGTGGACGGAAAATACGTTTACGGAAACGCGTAATGAATATAAAATTCATGATCTGCAGAAAAATCTACTATAACGAACAAAACGAACCATCAGGTGGGCAGGCTTCTCTGGCAGAAAGATCGTACTAAGTTGACAAGAGCGACGAAGTGCGCAAAACTGTGATGACTTCAATGCGGGCTCTTGCGAAGTTTGGCAACTAATTACGTAATTATTATGGTATAATTACATGTATGTTTTAGGAAAACCGGTAGTACTCGATTTCATGCGGGAGCACGTAATTACTGTGGAATAGTGAAAACGAAGTTTTTCAACGAACAGCGAATAGAACAGCAAATAATTAGGAAAGCATTGCGATTTGCAAAAAAAAAACGTTTGTCTAAATTTCCTGTAGGGTGACCTTTCTGTAGTATTAATCCATTCATGCATATGCTAGTTTACACTTCTTGTAAATACATTTCAGGCTAGTGACTGTGAAGACTCTCCACAGAAGAACGTGTCGTTTGCAATTATATATTTATCAACGCCAAGCATACTTAAATTCCTAATTATTAGTGGCAGCTCTGGGATAAAATAGTATTATGACAATCGAACATGAAATTTAGTTTGATTTCAATGTATTTCGTGGTAAGCACATCGCTTTGAACGCACCAGAGCATACTTACGATGATCAACTTGTTGAAGTGATATGTACAATTGAAAACAAACAAATACTGTTTGATTTTTTAAGTGTCAACGTTATGTTCATAAGCACGGGGTAGTGCCTTTTTTATTCACACATTATTGTATTTAATATGTACAGTATACAGCTGGGCAAAACTGCAATGTTCAGTAATGTCTGTTTCACGATAAGTAGACATTTATAGAAATGTTGGTCAGAAATAATGTGTACATTTTAATAACATATTTCTTAGCAACACAAGACAATCTATGTCTTCCTTTTTATTGGTGTACATAATCTGTAAAGCGTAGTGTATTTTAATCACGGGGTGTATTACTGGTTAGACGTATTTGAATCACCACTGTGTCGTTACTAGCAAACATGCATTTATAAATAAATATTTCAGTTTTTTTGTCAGATAATCAATAGGCAATATATCTTTAGACTTTGCAAATCTTATGTGGATGTAGTACGCATTTCAGAATAAACATGGAAGGTTATTTAATGTAATGTTATCATTTTCTGTTAAATCTATACCCATAAAATGCTTGGCATTGCTGAATATGGTGACATATTTTCTATATATGCATCATTGACGATGTAATATAAGCATGTCGTTTGAATTGAATAAAAATGTTCTAGACAGCATGACACCGCCATAAACTGTGTCAGTAATGCTTATATACCGCACACGCACATACGTCCTATAATTGTTCTGTTCACGAAAACATTTTAGGCAGATAAGACTACATAATATTATGTCCTCGCCTCATCATATTTATTATAACGTTACTCTTGCAAAAATCTATCTCATTAAGTTTATTTTCTATACACATTTAGCTATTGAAACACCATTACTAGGCATTAGATTTTGCCCGCCCAGGTCACCAGGACACGTGGAGCGGCGGATGCCGGAAGAATCGTCACCACTTCGGGCAATTATCTTTTCGGAGATCGTCCATATTCACACCTGTTCATGTTTGAACATAGAAATACGTAATATCAAAATATAATATAGTATATTTAATATAACAGTACTTACATTACACATACGATATGTATTTTCAAATGTTTTTTTAATAATATGCAATATTAATAAGACACAACAATTAAGTCAGATTAAGGGCCACAGCAACATATATGCTACCAACTACACGTATGATGCCATGATGGTACCATGATATCCCCATTTTCCCACAAATCATCATGGTATATTTTTCATGAAACCAACACACGTCGTCATTTATCACATGCTGAGATAAACCTGTACAATGGTGTGCAACTCTTAACATTTGAAAATACTTACGCACACTGATAACAGAACACTGTTTTTACAATCAATACGTGTTTATTTTTAAACATCGTTATGAGATTCATGTTTGTTATCAACACGCATGTGCAATGTTAGATATAATGCAGTATTATATGTTGAACTGTTGTATATTTGGTTTACTACCGTACGATGTTAATAAAATGGTCACATGAACCCAGAACCGTCTTGTTACGTCTCCGTACAACGGAGTTGTGTTTGTAAATCGACATGGAACACGATCAGAAGTTCACACATTAAAAAGACTGCCTTCAAAATTGAATCGTCGTCCATCAACTAGTGGTGAATGACTTAACGACTAAACGTTTTAAGATGCAAAATTGTCCATAGTGCAATGGCAAACATACATATAGTGGCACAGAGAAGGGGGTCACGGCCCATCCCAAGCCCGGAAACAATAGGATGACGTGGAACGGTGGACCAATAACTGGCTGCCTAATGTATAGAATAACACAGTACAGAGGGTACAAGGATGCCTGTGTAAGACATACTTTCCCAATTCTACTCTTTCGCAAAGAAATTTGTCAAATTCAAATAGGGTTCATGCAGTTAGGCAGGTTCCACTTGTGTCGCTGGATGCAGCCCAAGAGGTCCTTCTCCTCTTGTGTCTCTGTTACTGTCGTCGCGTCTCTACTCTGTAATTCATTCGTGTATGTCGGGGTAACTCACGAGCTGAGCACATTTCCTATAAGTTTACGTGAATTGTGTGTATCTCCCATCCCCTCTTCGACATTCTTCCAAGCGTTAAATTTGCCCCTGCTGTAACCCTCACTATAACCAAGGCAAATTATCTAGTCGAGTTTGCACTGGGTTATTGAAATATCCTAAAATTGAACTGATTAAGTTTAATAAGCAACAACGTTACATGCTGTGAAGTTACTGGTTGAACGCCAACGTCTCATAAGCTAGGTTAAATTAGGAATGTTTAAATCAAAGTACGGGACTACATGTTAGTATTTCTCATGGTTTTTATGATGTGGTATGTGGTGGCCGACTGGCCGAATTTTCCGTGATTTGGCTATTGCCTTCCTGTGTCTCTCCCTTTCTTCTGGTAATGGCAGCAGTACGTCATTTTTGAGATATTTGATTTGGATACGCTCGGTCTCGTGTATACGCTCGGTATCACCACACGTATAAACATCATAACATATAAAAGAAAAAGATGGCTACATTTCTAATTTATCATTGTCACATACCTTAAGTAACACCAGACAAATATGTGAAACAAACGTCCACTAATATTCAAAACTCTCTCCAAAATCAGTGAGTCTATGTCATTCGCTCGATATCGTCAAAAACTACCCCACGTCGAAATATGAAATTATTATATTTTACTACAGGATTAAAAAATGTGGGAGGCCAATTTAACCTATACATGTGTTATCTAAATGGAAGTATCAACGTACAGATACAATTAGTATTTTTGTACTACATTATTTACCCTTGCATACGCTTTGTTGAAAATTTGCATACGCTCGGTATCGGCCAAATTACCCCACCATATATATTCTTCTTGCGGCGCGCCCATTCAACAAAACGCTTACACTTTTTGAAGACTCTATGTCGAACTACACACCGATAAATGGGTAAATAAACCACACACCTGTTATTATTGGTTAATGCATAATTCGTGTTAGTATAATAGTACTACAGAAAACACTTCCAAAAATTGGTCAAAAATACCCTTTATTTGCCTGTATCTTCCAGAATGTTGAAGATACACACGTACAAGTTGGGTTCCCATGGTTTTAATTAATTGCCAGGTTATTTCAAGTTGTTGACATTTCGTTGCTTCTCCGCGTGTAAGTGTAGGTAAACACATGAAGTAAATATTTTGTTAGAAAAGTACCTTCATGATAAAGCAGGCACAAACACCAACCCTAAATACAATACCTTGTCACACACTGCAATCATAAAAGGGAATTAGTTCGTGACGTCTTAAAACAAAACTGCTTCCTTATTTCTCTAGGGATGGAGGTACAATTGCAGTGGCGCCTTCCTACGGCTAATTGAACACAGAATAAGGGTTATGCCATATCAGTGGTGACGTCTACCGGAGTAAATTTGGAATACTTCCAATCAGACGAGTGTAAGCATGATTATATTACAAAGCGAGAATAATATGTTTATACGCATATTATCACATACAATAAACGACTATCTTCTCGATTTTCTGTTTCATTAAACGTTTATCTTGCCAATGTTCTGTTCCATTAAACGACAATTTTGCAAATGTTCTGTTCCATTAAACGACTACCTTGCTAATCTTCTGTTCCATTAAACAACTATCTTGTCGATGTTCTGTTCCATTAAACGACTGTTTTGTCGATGTTTTATTCCAACGTATATGAGAAAAACGGTTTTGCAAATTAAGCGATCTTTGTGAGCATCGTGGATTTTAGATGTTGCTTCTAAATTGGAGGTGTTGCTTGGTAAAGACATTACCTACATGTTACATCATACACCAGTCAACATCTGCTATTCAGGGTTATCATATTTTCTTTGCGCTTGCCAATCTATTATACGGTTAGAGTTGCTGCGGTCTTAGTAAATCGTAAAAAAGTAAGTGTTCCCGCTAGTCCATGAGCAATCATTTTTAACACTTTTAGTATTTAAATGGTCGTTATTCAAATAATTTACATTTACAAATGCATCAACATAATTGTCTAAGTTTTTTGCATATTCGACAAGTACGGTTCTAGAGAAGTCTACGGGGGTCCCTAACTTATCGTGCCAAGACCACGAGGCCCGCAAATAAAACGCATTGATGCTTTCAAAACAAAGACACGCATTTGCACTTTCAGAACAACTCCGCCGTCCGCCCGGCTCAACACGTCGGCAAATGGGGTCATATACCAACTGTCTAAAGGGAATTATGTTTCCCATCTTCCCATGCAATACGGAATGTACGGAATTTACCGTGTTGAAGAAGCCAACCCTTCGTGTTGATGGTCTCTGGAGATATTCCAATGTACAGGGTTTTACACACACTGTTTATATAAAGGACCTTTAAGTAACTACTCTGATGTAGTGCGAATTTGAAGTTGGTCTCTATGAGGCAACCCTACGTTTCACTAATTGCCACGCACTGGATCAAATCGTTCAATCTAGTTGTCGTGGAGCTACATATGTCTAATGAAGAAATTGGTTCAAATATGTTTGTACTTGAATATATAAATTTGGTATATTTGTATTTGAATTGAAAATCACCAAAATACATGTATTTGTATTTGGTATGTATTTGAAAAGGATTTGCAAATACAATCAAATACAGAGAACAATTACCAACAAGAGGTAAAGCACTGCCTGACATGAACTGGCTCAGGAGTAAAGACAGAATATTTGTCACACTTGTATTATGGCCACCAGTGAGCAAGCAACACTGATAAAACTGTGACACAGGTCAAACATTAGCATCAATGAATGGATTGGACTTCAATGAAGCTTAGCCATAGCCATAAAGCAGGCATTCACAGGGAATGTGCTTCAAAGAATTCTGCTTTCATCTGCTATGCAAACATTCTATGTTAAGACAAAGAAAGCCAAGATTCCTCAAACACAGGGCAGTTTAGTAAACCAGCCTGTCAAGTAAGCTGCAGCACTCAGTCAAGCATTGCAAATTCCATCCAGTATCATACTCTTGATACACCACGATATTGAATAACGGGCCATGTATTTGAATCGTATATGAGACAAAATAAAAAATGGCAATGTATTTGAATTGTATTTGAATAAATATGGCAGTGTATTTGTATTTGAATTAAAAAATTATATTTGTATTTCAACTTATATCTGAAAAAAAACCAATGCATATGTATTTGATCCCAAAAACTGTATTACATTTTGGACCCAACACTGAACCAATCTTCCATGTGA